>JAOPSE010000001.1:210287501-210749937 GCA_029449295.1 Zea luxurians
ACAGTCCGGTGAATTTTAGCCGTACGCCGTCGGTGAATTCCCGAGAGCAGCCAGTTCGCGCCGAGTCAGCCTGGCGCACCGGACACTGTCCGGTGCACACCGGACAGTCCGGTGTGCCAGACCGAGCTGAGTCTTGGCTGTACACAGCCAAGTCTTTTTCTCCTCTTTTCTTTTCTTCTTCTTTCTGTTTCTAACACTTAGACAAGTATATTAGTATACAAAACCAATGTACTAAGGCTTAGAAACATACCTTTACTTCATGATTTGCACTTTGTTCATCCATGGACATAAATTCACATTTAAGCACTTTGTGTTGGCACTCAATCACCAAAATACTTAGAAATGGCCCAAGGGCACATTTCCCTTTCACAACCACATATATTCATTGATCGATCCTATACACAAGATTTAGACCACTACAACCAACACACGTGCCACAAAAGAGAGAGCAAGCAAAAGAGAGCTACTCATTTGAGTTTAGCACTAGTGCCTTGTGAGATTCATCGAGAGATAGTGTGTGCTTCATCTTTGTGTTCATTTGCGCGTGGAGTTTTGACTCCCATTGAACTTCCTCCAAAGTTTTGGAGGCTTGTAAAAGCTAGCAAGAGACACCAAAGATTGTGGTGGTCCTTGTGGGATCGAGAGTGATCCTTGAGAAGAAGAGCTCGCCGATCCTTGTGTGATCGGGGGAGAGAGGGAAAGGGTTGAAAAAGACCCGTCCTTAAGTGGACTCCTCAACGGGGACTAGGCCTTCGAGGGCCGAACCTCGGTAAAACAAATCACCCGTGTCCATTGTGTTTATTGCTTGTGATTTGTTTGTTTTCCCTTGCTCTAAGTTTTCTTGCACCTTTATTTGCTAATATCATTTGGTGTTGCTTCAAGTTAAATTTCCATTTAGTGAAGCAACACGTTGCAAGAAAGAACTTGTCCTAGTGCTCTTCCCATCTAAGTCTTCTTGCTTTGTTATTCTATAACTTACTAGTTGTATTGATTTATCACTCCCGCATTATTTAGCAATACTCTTTTCAAGCAAGAACTTAGTTTCTATTCTCCGATATTTGTATATCCTGTTCTAACCACTTATCAAGGGATCTAGTTGGGGGACAAAGTTTTAATTTTCAGGTTTCGCCTATTCACCCCCTCTAGGCGACTTTCAAGGACGCTGGCCAGCATGCGGGCGTGCAGGCTAGGCCTTTTTTTCACTACCAGCCTGCACGTGTGGAGATGGCGCTAATAACGATCGCTGATGAGCTAGGCGCGCCGGAGGCCTGCGCGCGGGAGGCACCCAACCAATCAGCCGGAAAGTGTGTCTAAAAAGGTGAATGTAAAAAAACTCAAGACATGTATTTTGACGAAGACATAGTGTCTTAGCTCTATATTCGAGACAGGAGACTAGCTGATTGGTCACTTTAATTTATTGAATGCTCTGATTGGTACAATGAATATGGTAAGACCAACTCCAGCAGCACTGGCTATCCCACTCCGTATCCCTCTTTTACACGCTCTAAGTCACTATTTCGCTCTCCAGCAGCCTCCGCATTCGTCTCCGCAAAACACACGTCGTGTACCTGCACTCCCCTTTTCCACGGTTTCTCTCTCCTCTCCGCACAAGACTGCATGCGCTCGTGGCTGCTCGCGGGCTCCAGCTGTCATAGACTGCATGCGGAGTGCAAATACGGAGTCTGCTGGAAACGGGGACGGATACGGAGAGGAGAGAGAAACTGTTGGCCGTGCTAAATAGGGATAGGAAGAGGGAGTCTGCTGGAGTTGGTCTAAGACACATATTTTAGACACGACCACTGTATTATGTTATGTTTTAGTTGTGTCTTATATTTGAAGTACCGTGCAGCAGTGTATAGGTTGTACATGCTCTTAGCCAGCGTCATCATGATGCGGAGAGAGAACAAGGAGAGATGTCCGTTTCGCTACAGCCTATACTCAGGAGCGCCGAATCGCAAGTTCATCTTGGACAAGTATACGTACGCTGCGTGCTATACTACTAGGTGATCTCACTTCTCACACGGTTGACGTAAGAGTATGCAGGGACGAGTTGGAGCGAAGCCAACCAGACGGCGAACGTAAATTAAGCTGAGCTGCGAAGAAAAACGGAACTCCGTGCCACTGGCACGGCGAATACTCCATGGATGGCATGTTCGTGCCCCTCTCTCTTTCCTGCGTCCAGCTGTCCGGAGCAACTTTCATTTCAAAAAAGGGGGGAAAAGTGATGGGCGAAACAGTTTGAACTCGCACGTCCCAAAGCCGTGATTCCGTGGATACAATAATGCGAAAAACCTGCATGTGCCAGAACCGTTTCAGATTCTTTCGTGAAACCCATGAATAATCTGTGCCGTGCCAAACGACCACCAAATGCTGAAACGTTTTAGTGTAGAAGGTAGAAGAAGAAAGGTTGGTCCTTGTTTGCCTAGACACTGGAATCGACAGGCTATACGCTCGTTTTATAGTGATTCTAGCGTTGTTTCTATTATCTCCCTTATGTACCAAATTAAAATCAGTTGCATTCATATTATTGTCCATACAGAAATCTAAAACTAAAACGTTTCTTTTTTTAAAAAAAAACTTGATCTATAAAAAACGTGGCACATACTTCATCAAATTGTGAATTTGTGTCATACTATTCCTACAATATGTATGAGGAGAATCTAAATGCTGGGGTGGAGTAGAGAAAAGAAGCGAGTGGTAAATTTACAGCTAGTTTCGACACAAGAACTAAAAAACTTTTGTGAGAGAGACAAGTGGGATCCTACTAGCCTTGTTCGCTTAGCTTTAATCCTTACTGACTTCTACTACTTCCATACTGTTTTTGTCTCTATAAATTACAGATGCAACAGTCCAAATAGTTGGCTTTAATCCGAAGCAATAATACTAAAGAACTAATCACTATGCGAATATATTAACTGACATGCTACAAGCAGCCAATAATTGGCTATATTATTAAACTTACAAAAGGGACGAATGTCAGTTATGCTTGTCACAGTACCAATAGTAGTGAGTAGAGTCTTACGAAGCACCAAAATTTGAAGAATCTAGTTTTATACGAATCGTGGTGCTCCAAATATACCAGTCTATACTTTAGTTTCTATAAATTGAATTCCCAGTTTCTAAGAAATCAAGAAGTTGACCTTTCCTAGCTAAAACTAGTTTTTATCCGGCAAATTACATACTGCCCTTAGCTGGTTTGGTAGAAATTACGGTTATTGCCACCGTTCCTAGGCCTATACACGCGACCACCTCGATTCCTGCTCTAGCGGTTTTGAATGTTTAATTATTATTTGAAAATTTTGAATTTAACATATAATTTTAAGATATATTTAAAATCGACAACAAAGAAATGAAGGAAATAACTAAACCAGTTACTTTTATAGCAAGGATGGACTTTTCTTTATACCGAAAAAGTAGAAACTTGTTTACAAGAAACTAGGTTATTTTTTTCATAAACACTTTATAGAGGTCAAAGATATAAACCAACTTCTTATAAGTTGTGATGGTCCCAAACAGATCAGACTAGTTTAATACACGTGCTAACGCTATGATCCAGGGAAGAAAATGTGAGGGGGAGAGGAGGGATCGGCGGTGATACGAGTGAGGGAGAGGGGCGACAGGGTTGCAGGGGTGGGGGTGGGGTGGTTACTGATACGTGTGAGGGTTGATGGAGGAAGTATGATTAGAATAATATTGGTAATTAGATTTAAGTGAGTAAGAGACGTAAGAGTTATCCAGCGATCTGGGTCGTTGGTTTTAAGGGGGTGTATTATGTGTTGATGTAATTCGTTTTATAGATTTAGAAGAGATTATGAATGTAGGGTGATTTGGTTGGCTTAGATTTGCAAATTTGAAATTGGTGGGTGATGCTTTATACATGGCTGTAGATTGGTGGTATGCAAAACTTATCAGGATTAAAAAAACCTTTTTGTAGAATAAACTTTCTCAAAAACCTAATTTAAGAGTCCGACCAACCCAGGTGTCCACAGGAGATGAGACCACAGAAACGCAGCCTGGCCTGGCCTGCGCCGCTGCGCGGCATCTCTGGAAGACTGGAACCTGCACACTGCACACCGCCCAACCTCACACTAGCTACCGCCTACCGCTGGCGCTACCACGCCGCCAGTCCAGTCCAACGATCAAAAGCTCCCGTCTCTCCTCCTTACACCTTTCCCACCTTTTTTCCCTGTTAAAAATTATCCGCCGCGTCCCCTCCAGGGAACTATCGGATCTGGCTGAGCTCGTCAATCACCGCATTTCTTTACTAATCGCCCCTTCTCGGAGAGATTAATCTTTAGAAGCGCTTAACCATGAAGTGTTTTGAGTTGAGCTTCCAAGAAACAGAGGGAAGCTAGAGAGCCTCGAAAGGATCCTCGGATTCTCCACGGGCTGCCATGGGAGAGGGGAGATAGCTTCCCTTTTCCAATCACCCTCTCACTGGAGTTGCGGCAGCCGTCCAGTCTTCAGTCCCCCAGTTCGTGCTCCTACCCATTGTCGGGGGCGGCCGCTGCCGCGGTTCGTCCTCTCGCTCCTGCTTCGCAGCCACCTAGCGAGTTCCTCTGTGCGCGTATTTGGTAAGAGAGGACGAATGAACGACTCTTCTTCGAGGACAACAATCAGGTGGCGATCTTATTTCCTAGTTGATTTTGTTCCTTTTTCTTGTACTGTTGCTTATATTACGACACCGCTGTTTGTTGCGTCCTTTTGGAGCTTTGTGATCTTTCCTCTCGTGACTTTCTACCAACTGGCATTTTGGCTGACAAACGAAAAACGATAGATGTTGTCTTCTTAAAGCCTTGCTCGCTGCTCTCTCGAGAGTAAAAAATCCTAGGTGTTCTTCTGTCTTCGCCCTTGTTCTCTGATGCTTCTAGTTATAAGGGCACTTCATAATTCTCTGTTATTTCTGTCCGTAGTGGTTTTGTTAGTGAGATTTAGGATTCACTGGATTTCGATGTCATGAAATAGCGGCAGTAGAAATTGGGAATCTTTGATCCCCTGGAATTCGTGCAATTTGGAGGTGCCAGACTGCCAAGTGCCTGCTCATTGGTTCACTTTCTCCATTTATTAGCTGCCAAGAAATTTTAACACGACGAATTACCAATTACTGTAATGAGCCTGCAAGATTGGATAAACCACCTCGGAATGCCTGCAAGCTGCTGTGGAAGAGTGGAGAGAGCTTCCCCTTTTCCATTATCTTTCCACAGACAGAAAATCTATTCTCCAATTCTCCAGTTCGTCCATACAGTTCACTTCTGAAGTCATGGGCGGCCCCGTGGTTCATCTTCTCCCCCGCGGCCCCTCCTCGCTCCTGCTCGGTTGCTCTGCGGCAGTTTCTAGTGCTACTCCGTCTGTAGCGAGTTCCTCTTTAGAAAGGGGTGGCATTTCAGCTAACAAACATAGACGAAGTGTTCTTGAAATTCTGCTTGCTGTTTGGTAGAGGGGGGAAATATCTAGCTGTTCATCCTTGTTTTCCCTGACGCTTCTGGTTTGAAGGGGATTTCACTGTTCTCTGTTATTCTGGCCATGGCCATTTTTAATTTTTGGCTTTATTGAAATTCAATGGATTGTTCATGAACATGTGGCACTAGAATTTGAGAAAATTTTGCCTGTGATTGTCTGAATTTTAGAGGTGCCTTATCGATTCAATTTCTTCATTTATTAGCGGCAAAGGGATGATTTTGGGTGACATTTTCAGATACTTGTTACTTCACGCTGAAGATCAGGGGAAATCTCTAAGCTTGTTTTCTAGTGTCATAATTAAAGTGTGCTCTACAAAAATGTTTGAATGTATTGCCTGCATTCACACTATCAATATGTTTCTTAGCTCAAGTGTTTTGGAGAGATACAGTTTACTCATAAGTTAAAGAGTTTCCTTTGCTCTATATAGTGGTTTCTGCTTTTGTTTATTGAATGAAATAGTTAACCCAACTTTGATATTTTCAGCTTTTCTTGAGAGTTTCTGAGAAGTGTCCCAGCTCACAGCTAATCATATCCTTGGGCACAAGAATATGTCGTCCAAGAGACTACATGGCGTGTTTACCCTTCTTATGCTCATGGTTTTCAATGTTTCAGGTACTCCAGTCCATATATTTTGTAGTGCATGGATATGATTCAGAGTACCCTAGTGCTTACCATATTTTCAGAACCTCACTCTGATTTCTAGTTTGGTGGAAACCACTTCAAGTGGACATTAAAATTTGGTATTTTGAACTGGGTTTTAAAGTTTCAACATGTAACCTCTATATTTACATAACAAGTATTGTTTCACTCTGTAGGGGCATTTGTTGGTATCACTATTGGCAATGACATGTCAAACATACCACCAGCAACAGATATAGTGTCTATCCTCAAAGCAAAAAAGATTCAGCATGTTCGCCTGCTTGATTCAGACCATCAAATGTTGAATGCCCTTGCAAATACTGGAATAGAAGTGATGGTTGGGGTTCCAAATGATCAGCTACTTCGTGTGGGCCAATCTCGTTCCACAGCTGCTGATTGGATTAATAAGAATGTCGGTGCTTACATTCCGGCGACTAACATCACATATATTGCTGTGGGTAATGAGGTCCTTACTACCATTCCCAATGCAGCACTTGTACTCGTACCTGCACTGCAATTCCTCCAGTCAGCACTGTTGGCTGCGAACCTCAATACTCAAGTGAAAATTTCAAGTCCTCATTCAATGGATGTGATCTCGAAGGCCTTTCCACCCTCTGCTGCGACTTTCAATTTGACATGGAGCTCAATAATGTCTCAATATCTTCAGTTTCTCAAGAATACGGGATCTTCGTTTATGCTGAATGCCCAACCATACTATGGCTATGTCGGAGGGCAAGGCGTATTTCCCTTGGAGTATGCACTGTTCCGCTCACTTAATCCGAACAGTCAAATCTCAGATCCTAACACCAATCTCTTTTATACCAATATGTTTGATGCTATAATTGATGCTACCTACAACTCAATTCAAGCAATGAATTTTACGGGCATTCCTGTTTTAGTCACAGCTTCTGGTTGGCCATGGCGTGGTGGGCCAAGTGAGAAGGCTGCTACTGTTGATAATGCTTTGGCCTATAATACAAACCTCATACATCATGTACTGAACAATTCTGGTACTCCCAGCCAACCAAATAATCAGTCAAGCACCTACATCTTTGAACTTTTCAACGAGGATAATCGGTCAGGGCCTGTATCAGAGAAAAATTGGGGGATTATGTTTCCCAATGCAACCACTATATATTCTCTATCATTTGAGGACGTGGCCACAGCTATTCCTGAATCACCAGCTTTGCGTGGGGTGTTTTGTGTGGCAAATTCAAGTGCATCCCATAGTGCACTGAAGCATAGTTTGGACTGGGCATGTGGCCCTGGTTCTGCAAACTGCAGTGCAGTTCAACCTGGGCAACCATGCTA
The DNA here is from genome assembly GCA_029449295.1 of Zea luxurians. NCBI lineage: Eukaryota > Viridiplantae > Streptophyta > Magnoliopsida > Poales > Poaceae > Zea > Zea luxurians. The sequence continues at coordinate 210,294,912 of JAOPSE010000001.1, forward strand.
TGCATCAGATGATATTGTAGCTGTTGCTTCTTATGCTTTCAACGATTATTACCATAGAACACAGTCTAGTGGTGGTACATGCAACTTCAATGGCACCGCAATGATAACATCGACTGATCCAAGTAAGCTACATTCTTTTCTCCTACAATTAGGACACTGTAGAGCTTTTTGCACAATATTTGATTACTCTGTAATGGTTTCAGTAATTCCTTTTGTTTGCAAATAATTTATAGTTGCTCTTAATGTCAACGCTAGGTGGCATTTCAAAAGATAAAAATTTAGCCCTGGTATGCTTCATGGGCCCAAGACCTTTTATCCGCAAGATTTAACCTAACCATTAGCTGCAGTAACTGTTTGATTTGTGTTTTGCGTTGACTATGCTTCTGTATTGTTATTTAAGGTGACAATTCTACACCCTTAGCTAGCAGCACTCAATCTATAAGCCTAGGGGTGGTAATGGGCTCTAAATTTTACACTATAAAATTTAAGGATCAGATCATTATTCAGATCAGACTCTATTTCTATTTATTTTTGAACTAAAATTAATTAAGAGCTCAAACGAATCGTGAAGAACCATGAAGAAATATTTTGATCGTGATCCATTACCATCACTATACAAGTAGGATCATTGCTCGAGCTGTTACATCAACCATAAATCACTGTCCAAATCACAATACAAGAGAAACAATCTATGGTCACAACAGCTATCAGCGTCTTGTGGTTATGCTTGTGCTTTTCTAGTTTATTGTTATAAACTCAGTTTTTGTTGTTAAATTAATCTCTGAAAATTAAGGGTATTTAGTACATAAGATCTTTTTTTACCATGTTAATAAAGTGAGACTGATCTAAATTTTCCTGGATTTCTTGCAGGCCATGGTTCATGCATTTTCAGTGGAAGGTAATTCCAGTGTACCATTTCGTGATACAGGTTCTAGTCTTATTTTGTGCATTGTAATGACTTTGTAATCTGCTCCTGTTTGTAGCACTGGCGCCAACGGCAGCAACGGTGGAACAGCATCCGGGCCTGTAAGCCCGGACAGTTTTGCTTCAAAATCCCAATCGTGCTGGCTGACTCACCTAGTAGCCACATTGCTGCCCATTCTATTTGTAGTGATGTAAATCATTGTAATCATGTCGCATTTTGGATGAGATGCCCGCAATTTATCGTGGATCTTGTCATTAGATACAGTAGTGACTAGCGAGCCATTTGTTCTGCTGTATTCAGGTAGATGCCATGTAACCTTATCCCAGAATTTCTTGCCCTAGGAATCAGTACTTCGTCAAATCATCAATTTTGAACGCCAACTTGGAAAATTGAGCTGTGACAAGCCGAGAGCTCTCTAAAATATTGGAAGTTCCAAATGATTTGTACTGCATAGTATTTAGTTTCTCAGCTATGCGCATATAGTTTAAGGGCTAGTTTGGGAATCACATTTTTTCATGTTATTTTCATTTTCTTAAAGTAAATTAGTTCATTTTTCCTTGAAAAAATGGAAATCACTTGGAAAAATGAAGTTCCTAAATTAGCCCTATGAGGGTGTTTGAAAGCAAATTATTTTAAAACCATGGTTTAGAATACTATGGTTCTAAGGTGTTATGATACAACTATAATATTTTTTACATTACTTCAAATTACTTCAAATGATAACGGATTGAAAACAAAGTCAAACTTTGGGGTTGTAGTGGAGTTTTAACTACTCCGAAAATATCATGGTAATTACAGAACTATATTATTAAAAATGAGTTTATTATAAATTAACCAAACACCTTTTAGTAAATTATAACTCAAAATTCTTTGCTTTCCAAATACTCTATAAGTGTACTGCTGGTTTTTTTAGTTTATCTTAAGTATTTTGGAACATCTAGTGACCTAGTCCGGCCAAAAAATGTATAGGTTGGTTTTCTTGTAGATCCCTATTTGAGCTCAACGGAAAAAAAAAGACTCAGTTGGGTGACTAGCAACCTGCTTTAGGGCCTGTTTGGTTCAGCTTTTTTCTGACCAACTTTTCTGAGAATCTAGCTGTGGCGAGAATCTGGCTGTGTAGAGAATCTAAGTATTATTAGGATTACGTGTGGAGGAAGATAAAAGTGTCCATAGGACTCAGGATCTAGGAAGTGACGGATTCCTACTATTGCAACGACTCAACCGATTATGTGTTTATGTTAATTATGAATGGTTTTTACTCAAATGAATTATAGAAACTGACTGAAAAGCTGAGCGTTTGGCAGTCCGCAGCAGCTTTTGGTGGCCAGAAGCTCCAAAAAGCTGAAACAAACGGGGGCTTAGCCTATTGAACCCATGGGATATGGGACCAAGTTGTGAAACAAGTGTCGCTTCAAGAAGATAAATCTTTAAGAGTGTTCTTATAAACATTAGATAAACATGCGTTAGTAATTATATTAGATGGCCACGTTGCACCGAAGAGGCATGTTCTGGATATCTTCATGAGTGCTCTCTTCAGATTAGAGTTTACGAGTGCTCTCGTCGAGATTAAAGTAGGCATTAGTAATTATTTTAGGTGGTTACGTAGGCAAAAAGGGGCATGTCTTTGGCATAGAGCGGGCATGCCTTTTGGCATAGAAAACAAAAATATTTATTTTGTCATTTTGAAAGTCGTCTAGAGGGGGTGAATAGGCGGAATCTGAAATTTATAAACTTTAAGCACAACTACAAGCCGATGTTAGCGTTAGAAATATAATCGAGTCCGAAAGAGGGCGGAAACAAATCAACCAAAGAAATAGAGCGGATGACACGGTGATTTGTTTTACCGAGGTTCGGTTCTTGCAAACCTACTCCCCGTTGAGGTGGTCACAAAGACCGGGTCTCTTTCAACCCTTTCTCTCTCTCAAACGGTCACCTAGACCGAGTGAGCTTTTCTCTTCAATCAAACGGGACACTAAGTCCACTACAAGGACCACCACAACTTGTGTCTCTTGCTTTGATTACAATGATCTTGAGAACAAGAAAGGAGGAAGAAGAAAAGCGATCCAAGCGCAAGAGCTCAAATGAACACGGCAAAAATTCTCTCTTCTAGTCACTATTGCTTTGAGTGGAATTGGGACTTGGAGAGATTTTGATTCACTCTAATTGTGTCTTGAATTAAATGCTATAGCTCTTGTATTGAATGTGTTGGCTGAAAACTTGGATGCCTTGAATGAGTGGTGGTTGGGTGTATTTATAGCCCCAACCACCAAAGTGGCCGTTGGGGATGGCTGCTGTCGTATGGCGCACCGGACAGTCCGGTGCGCCAGCCACATCACCCAACCGTTAGGGTTCGACCATTGGAGCTCTGACTTGTGGGGCCACCGGACAGTTCAGTGGTGCACCGGTCAGTCACTGTTCACTGTCCGGTGCGCCTTCTGGCGCCTGCTCTGACTTCTGCGCGCGCAATTGCACTGTTCACGTTCACTGTTCACTTTTGCAGACGACCGTTGGCGCAGATAGCCGTTGCTCCGCTGGCACACCGGACAGTCCGGTGAATTATAGCGGAGTGGCTCCCCAAATTTCCGAAGCTAGCAAGTTCGAGTTGATCCACCCTGGTGCACCAGACACCGTCCGGTGGCACACCGGACAGTCCGTTGCGCTAGACCAGGGCAACCTTCGGTTGTCTTTTGCTCTTTTTATTTGAACCATTTCTTGGACTTTTTATTGGTTTGTGTTGAACCTTTGACACCTGTAGAACTCATAATTTAGAGCAAACTAGTTAGTCCAATTGTTTGTGTTGGACAATTCAACCACCAAAAACATTTATGAAAAGGTTCGACCCTATTTCTCTTTCAATCTCCCCTTTTTGGTGATTGATGCCAACACAAACCAAAGCAAATATAAAAGTGCAGAATTGAATTAGTTTGCATAAGGTAAGTGCAAAGGTTGCTTGGAATGAAACCAATAATTATTTCTACTAGATATGCATGGATGGTTTTCTTCTTATTTAAAATTTTGGACCACATTTGCACCACGAGTTTTGTTTTTCTAAATTCTTTTCAAAAACTTTTTGCAAGTAGCCAAAGGTATATGAATAAGATGAAAGAAGCATTTTCAAGATTTTGAAATTTTCTCCCCCTGTGTCAAATGCTTTTCCTTTGACTTAAACAAAACTTCCCCTCAATGAAATTTTCCTCTTAGTGTTCAAGAGGGTTTTACAAATTTTTGAAGATACAAGAACTTTCTCCCCGTTTTGAGAACACATTAAGATACTAATTTGAAAACTTCATTTTAAAATTTGGTGGTGGTGCGGTCCTTTTGCTTTGGGCTAATACTTTCTCCCCCTTTGGCATGAATCGCCAAAAACGGATACTTGTGAGTGAAATATAAGTCCTTTGACTTTCTCCCTAATGGCAAACAAATAAATATGAGTGAAAGATTATACAAATGTGGAGAACTATGCGGAATACCGGCAAATAGTAGATAATACCGATGGAGTTGAGTGGAAGCGTCGTCTTTGCCGAATACTCCATTTCCCTTTCTGTTGGGGACTTGTTCTCAAGTGCTATGAATTAGGAACAAGGCAACATAGAATGTCAGATGTTAAAGCCCTTCGTCCGCTGGAGCATTATTTCCCCAAGGATTTAATGAACTTTGGACGAAGGTTATGAATAATACATCACGAAGGTTGCATCTTCGTGATCAAAGATAAAACAATACAAAATGAAATATAAAATATGAAATATAAAACGTTACAGAACAACAAGAATGAATAAATTCAATTATTTTGTAATGTGAACTTAGATATCAAAACATAATGTTTAGGCACATTTGTACCTTCGCCTTGTCAGAAAACAATAATTCCAGAGTAATACGTCAGCAATTACAAGATTTCGTGAACAACAAATAAGTACTGTTCACCTATTTATAGGCACAGGACACAGCCTATAAGAAATTACAATCATGCCCCTTACAGAAGATCACAATCATAACTCAGACTCCTATGGACTAAAAAGTAATTCCATCTTTAAGTCGGTTCGATCCTTCGTCTTTGGATACGCTATAGTGTCGAAGCTTTATGAGTGGTAGCTTCGGTATCACATATAAACAGACTTGCTGAAGGTGTTTTCTTCCTGCAGGACCTTCGGCGACGAAGCATGATCCCAACAGTAGCCCCTTCGCGGCGCTAGATTGTTTTTCGTAACGAGCTTGACCCGTGAAAAAGTCTCTTAAGCTTCGGGTAGCCGAAGGTCCGAAAAACACCTTCCCTGAGCTCGCTGCGGAGAAACGATACAACTTCCGAGCGCGGAGTAGTCCCATCATGCATATTTACCTTCTCGGGTTTTGTGGCCCACCGTTCAGTGGGTGCGGGCGAATGTTTGTCCGGTGTAGGAGACTTGACGATTCACCTTTTTACCTGCAGCACTATATAAACAGACAAGTAGGTGTAAAGTTACCACAACATTCATTGCAATTGCACTGTTTTGCTGCCAAAAATTTCACCATAGCCGAAGCTTGATCCTTGCACTCAAACGAAGCACCACTCCGGACTCTGCTTCGTCACAAGAAGGGCTTCGGAAAAAAGGTCATTAATTTCAAAAAACTTTAGGAATTCATAATCAAATGGCTAGATTGCGCTCCACTGCCAGGATTGAGCGTGAGGGAGATGAGGCCGAAGCCACTGAAACTGTTCCGATTTCCGAAGCAATGAGGCGTTCCGGGCTCGTTTCATGAGAGGACATACCTGCTGCCGAAGCAACACAAGCTGTTGTTGAAGAAATTGGTTCCGAAGATGAGTACAGCTTCGGGATGCCTAGTAAACCTAGTCATCTGGACTTTGGAAGGTCCACCATCTCTGAAGCTGATCTTCCTAAGATGGTGAAGCTGGGTTATTTTAGCGAGGACAAAAAGGAATTAATTCGTTTTGGTGGAGAAGAAACTATCCCAAAGCCAGGAAAGAATGAGGTAGTAGTCTTCAAAAGTTTTCTGAAAGCTGGTTTAAGGTTCCCCCTTAACAAGATGATTGCTATTGTACTGAAGAAGTTTGGGATTTACCTTCATCAGCTGACCCCTAATGCTATCGTTAGGTTGAGCGTTTATATTTGGGCGCTTCGTAGCCAAGGAGTGGAACCGTTTGGTGAGGGTTTCTGCCGAGTTCATGAATTACACTACCAGACTAAAGCCAGAGGAGACGGTCTGCACGAGAATTTTGGCTGCTACAACTTTGCTTATCGCAAGACTACGAAGTTTCCAGTGATAAGCTATCGAAGCAAATGGCCAGCCGGATGGAAGTCTGAATGGTTTTATGTTAAAGTTGACGAAGATGAGGATAAATTGGTCCAGAGTCCGCTAGAACTGACCTTCGGAGAGACGAGGCCCCAATGCAACATGATAATGGGGAGCCCGAGTCAGATTGCTTTGGCTGAATTTCGAGTAATTTTAGATCATATTGGTACTAGAGACTTAGTGCAGGAATTCTTGGCTTTTAAAGTGTTCCCAACACTGAGGGACTGGGAGATGCCGAAGCTAAAGGGAGAAAAGAAGAAGGGAGAACTTGTTCGATTGCCTTATCACTACAAATTTAAGAAACATTTTAAAGTACCATGCCAAGAATGGTTGGACACAATTGAGGTTATGTGCAATGAGATTCTCGGCTGCTATTCTAAGAAAGAAGATCAGTTAATGACTACGGCCTTTGGCACTCGTCCGAAGCGAAGATTGAATCGGGTGCTGGATGCCTTGAATTTTGATTATCCTGATTATGAGCAACTGAGCGAAGATGCCGAAGGCCAGAAAAGAAAAGGATTGCCAGCGTCCTTGATAAAGAAGGCACCAAATCGGCTAAAAAGGACAAAGAAAATTCTGAGAAAAGAAAATTGAGCCCTGAGCCGAAGATAGCTGCTCCAAAGAGAAGAAAAGCTGCATCCCCAAAACTGAAGACGCCAGCCCGAGAGGAAGAAGCTCCTGCAACACCTTCTGCTACCGAAGTGGAAGAGATTCTAAAGGTAATGACTGAACCTTTGCCTATCAAGCTAAGTCCGCTGGCGCCAGAACTGACGAAGTTTTTTCAAAAGGAAAAAGAACCTTCGACAACAGAAAGTCCTGCCAAGCCGAAGAAGAAAAGAAGAATTATGCAAGTGGCCGATGTCATTCATCAGACACCACCACCAACATCGGTGTCAAAAATAATTGAAAGCGCTGTTACTTGCCGAAACCACAGCCACCAGAGCCGAAACTACCGGAGCCGAAGCCACCGGAGCAACCGCCGAAGCTGAAGTCACCGGAGCCGAAACTGAGATCACCGAAGATCCTAATCTAGAAACCACACTTGGTGATATTGATAACATACTTCTGAAAATGGCTGAAGAAGAAGCTGCTGCGGTCGCGGTGGACACAACGATTGAGAAAGGAAAAGGGAAGATTGAAGACACTTTGGAAGAAGAAAACTTTGATTTTCAAGATATACTTGGACAAGAGTTATCAGAAGCTGAAAAAGAAGAACTAAAGAAATATGCTATGTCCTGTGGATACAAACCAGGGGCTCTGCTGTTTGGCGGAGTCAATGAAGGGAAACTAAGATGCCTTCGGAATCGAACCGAGGCTAAAGTTGTTAGAACTTTCTCAAAGAATGTTGGGTTGCCGAAGATTGAAGCGGACTTGTGCAGATACCAGCGACAGCATATCGCCGGTAGTCTGTTCTATGCTAATTTCAAGGTAAAAACTTCTTATTTTTTTAATTAAGATGTTTTCTGACGAAGGTTGTTTTGCTAGAGTATATTACTAAGTAAAGTGTTGAGGATGCAACAAGATCTTGAAGACAAGAAAAACGAAGCTACCATCAGAGATCTAGAAAATAAAGTCGAAAGTTACGAAGCTGCTTTGAAGAAAAAGGACCTCGACATTCAAGAACTTGAACATAAAGCTAAAGATCACAAGGCTGCCTTGGAGAAGAAGGATTTCATCATTCACTCTATGGAAGGCTCGCTAGCTGAAGCTCAAGCTGAAATTGACAAATTAAATAACGAATTACTCATAAAATTAGAAAAATCTGAGCAGGAAAAGAAGAATCTTGAAACGAGTCTCAAGATCGAAATTGAGAAGAATTCAAATTTGCAAAAATTACTGAAAGAGCTTCAGGAAAAATGTTTAGATTTCGGCAACCGATGCGTGCAGCGGCTGAAGGATGTGTTTCACTCAATTGGAGCCAGCTCTGATAAGTTTACACTTTCAGCTGAAAACTTGCCAAGCACCTTCGAATACATTGAGGGCGAAGTTGATGCACTTGATGAAGTTATCGCTGGGCATGCCGATTTCTGCGCCCTGTTAGCTTCTCGATGCACGGCTGCCGCTTTCCTGAAGGCTGGTTGCACACACGGGAAAATTGTCAATAGGCCAAACTTTAGTTTGTAACCAATAGATTTAATTGACATCCCCAGCCTAGCTCGAAGCATAGGAAACAGGTTTATGACCCAGATTTGGATAAACGACGGGCGAAAAATGGCTGGTGACGAAGCTCGGAGCCACCTTAAGCCAGTGAGAAACTCATACTTGTTACTTTTACCTTCTCCTTGAACTCTGCGGTTTTCTCATTCCGTTTTAATATGTACAGGATGACGAAGCTAAAGAATGAGGAGCTGAAGCTTTAACAGATATCCCGAAAGACTCTTGTCGGGGACCATAATTAGGGGTACCCTCAAGACTCCTAAATCTCAGCTGGTAACCCCCATCAGCACAAAGCTGCGAAGGCCTGATGGGTGCGATTAAGTCTAGGATCGGTCCATTCGAGGGACGCGATCACGCCTCGCCCGAACCTAGCCTCGGGCAAGGGCAGCCGACCCCAGAGGATTTACGTCTCGCTCGAGGACCCCCTCCAGCAACGGACACACCTCCGGCTCACCCGAGGCTCAGTCTTCACCAAGAAGCAACCTTGGCCAAGTCGCTGCGCCAACTGACCGAATCACAGGGGCATTTAATGCAAAGGTGGCCTAACACCTTTATCCTGACGCGCGCCCTCCAGTCGACAGAGCCGAAGTGACCGTAGTCACTTCGCCGCTCCACTGACCGGCCTGACAAGGGGACAGCGCCGCCTGCACCGCCCCGACTGCTGTGCCACTCGACAGAGTGAGGCTGTCAGCAACCCAGTCCGGCCTCAGGCGCCATAGGAAACTCCGCTTCGCCCGACCCCAGGGCTCGGACTGGGGTCGGCCCCGGAAGATGATGAACTCCGCTTCGCCCGACCCCAGGGCTCGGACTCAGGCTCAGCCCCGGAAGACGACGAACTCTGCTTCGCCCGACCCCAGGGCTCGGACTCGGGCTCAGCCCCGGAAGACGACGAACTCCGCTTCGCCCGACCCCAGGGTTCGGACTCGGGCTCAGCCCCGGAAGACGACGAACTCCGCTTCGCCCGACTCTGCTTCGCCCGACCCCAGGGCTCGGACTCGGGCTCAGCCCTGGAAGACGACGAACTCCGCTTCGCCCGACCCCAGGGCTCGGACTCAGCCCTAGCCTCAGCCGACGGTCTCCGCCTCGCCCGACCCAGGGGCTCGGACTCGACCTCGGCCTTGGAAGACAGACTCGACCTCGACCTCGGAGGAGCCTCCGCCTCACCCAACTCAGGGCTCGGACCGACCATGTCACAGGAGGTGCCATCATTACCCTACCCCAAGCTGACTCAGGCTACGGGGGACAAGACCGACGTCCCATCTGGCTCGCTCCGCTAAATAAGTAATGATGGCGCCCCGCATGCCCTATGACGACGGCGGCTCTCAGCCCCCTTACGGAAGCAAGAGGACGTCAGCAAGGACTCAACAGCCCCGACAGCTGTCCTTCTGCCAGGCTCCAGCGCTCCTCCGACGGCCACGACACCACACAAACTGGGTGCCAAAACCTCTCCGGCTGCCACGATGGCATGTACTTAGGGCGCTAGCTCTCCTCCGCTAGACACGTTAGCACACTGCTACACCCCCATTGTACACCTGGATCCTATTCTTACGCCTATAAAAGGGAGGTCCAGGGCCCTCTTACAGAGGGTTGGCCGTGCAGGGAAGGACGGGACGGCGCTCGCGCAAGGCCGCTCGCTCCCTCCCGCGTGGACGCTTGTAACCCCCTACTGCAAGCGCACCCGACCTAGGCGCGGGGCTAACACAAAGGCCGTGGGTTCCACCTCCCACGCCTGTCTCCCTCTGGCGGCTCTCCCCCCTTCGTGTTTCGCCTCGCGCCGACCCATCTGGGCTGGGGCACGCGGCGACAATTTACTCGTCGGTCCAGGGACCCCCCGGGGTTGAAACACCGACAGTTGGCGCGCCAGGTAGGGGCCTGCTGCGTGTTGACGAACAGCTTCCCGTCAAGCTCCAGATGGGCAGTCTCCAGCAACCTCTCTAGCCCGGGACGGTGCTCCATTTCGGGAGTCTTGAGTTCATGTCCCTCGACGGCAGCTACGACGTGATACTCCTTCCCCCGCCGCGCGATAGCGACAATGGCGGTCGACAACCCGCCCGCCGGCAGGGAAATCAACGACGCCTTCCCCACGTGGTGGAAGGACGACATTCGGGCTTGTCCCATCCCCTCCCCCGCCGACGGAGGAGGAGGCAGGGCAACCAAGGCCAAGCAGGAGGCGGCACCTCGTCGGCTGTCGAGCAAGTCGACGGCGCCGACGCCCCAACAGAGAGCGCGTCGGGCATCGGCCTCGCGTCTGAGACAAAGACGAGCGCCATCTCCCCGCAACACACCAACCTCAAGCAAACGGACGACGCCAGCACGCTCGCGAAGGACTTGCTGGGCGTCACCCTCGTACCTGAGACGACGGTGCAGTCAGTCCCTGACGTGAGTTCGTCACCGCCCGTCGACCAAGAGGTACCGACCGATTCCCATCTCACGCCTTTTGGATTCGGCCTCGACCCACCAAGCAACTCCGCTTCGGTGGACATTCTCATAGAGGTAAGTCCAAACCCTCTGGGGTATCGTGTGCGGTCACCCTGGGACCGGCTGATGGCCGTCTCGACCTACGGGCCCTCGGGGTCCGAGGAAGATGGCGAGCCTGACCTCTGTTGGGATTTCTCCGGGCTTGGTAACCCCAGTGCCGTGCGGGACTTCATGACCGCATGCGACTACTGCCTTTCCGACTGTTCCGATGGTAGCCGCAGCCTCGGCGAAGAGGACTGCGACCCAAGTCGCGAATGTTTCCACGTCGATCTAGGGGGTCCCGGCGAAGGCAACCATCTTGGTATACCGGAGAACGGTGATCCCCCTAGGCCCGTGCCTCGCGTTGACATCTTTCGGGAGCTAGCTGTGGTCCCCATCCCGGCGGGGGGGGTCATGACCTACAGCTCGAGCAAATCCGCGAGATGCAGGCCAGGCTCGACGAGGGAGCAGGAACGCTTGAGCCGATCCGCCGGGACATCGGGCAGGAATGGGCGGGCCAACCTCCGGCCGGAGAAGCGCGTCATCTCCCCCAGGGCATCCAGCACCGCATCGCCGACGACGTCAGGGTAAGGCCACCACTGGTTTCCAGTGGAGTCGGCCAAAACCTGGCCGCAGCGGCAATACTTCTCCACGTGATGCCGGAGCCATCAACCACCGAGGGGCGGCGTATCCAGGGAGAGCTCAAGAACCTCCTGGAGGATGCCACGGTCCGATGGGCTGAGAGCTCCACCTCCCGAAGGCAGGAGTACCCCTCGGAACCTCGCGCCGCGACTTCCCGATTCATGCGGGAAGCCTCGGTCCACACCGGGCGCACGCGCAACACATCCCCTGCGGCCCCGGGTCGCCTTGGCAACGAGCACCATCACTGCAGCCGTCGGGCCCACCTCGATGAGAGGGTGCGCCGAGGCTACCACCCCAGGCGTGGGGGACGCTACGACAGCGGGGAGGATCGGAGCCCTTCGCCCGAACCACCCGGTCCGCAGGCTTTCAGCCGCGCCATACGACAGGCGCCGTTCCCGACCCGGTTCCGAACCCCGACTACTATCACAAAGTACTCGGGGGAGACGAGACCGGAACTGTGGCTCGCGGACTATCGGCTAGCCTGCCAACTGGGTGGAACGGACGATGATAATCTCGTCATCCGCAACCTCTCCCTGTTCCTCTCCGACACCGCTCGAGCCTAGCTGGAGCACCTGCCTTCGGGGCAGATCTCCAACTGGGACGACCTGGTCCAAGCCTTCGCCGACAATTTCCAAGGCACGTACGTGCGCCCTGGAAACTCCTGGGATCTCCGAAGCTGCCGCCAGCAGCCGGGAGAGTCTCTCCGGGACTACATCCGGCGATTCTCGAAGCAGCGCACCGAGCTGCCCAACGTCACTGATTCGGATGTCATCGGCGCGTTCCTCGCTGGCACCACCTGCCGCGACCTGGTGAGCAATCTGGGTCGCAAGACCCCCACCAGGGCGAGCGAGCTGATGGACATCGCCACCAAGTTTGCCTTTTGGCTAGGAGGCGGTTGAGGCCATCTTTTGGAAGGACAAGCAGCCCTAGGGCCGCCCACCGGAAGATGTCCCCGAGGCGTCAACTCAGCGCGGCACCAAGAAGAAAGGCAAGAAGAAGTCGCAAGCGAAACGCGACGCCGCCGACGCGGACCTTGTCGCCGCCGCCGAGTACAAGAACCCTCGGAAACCTCCTGGAGGTGCCAACCTCTTCGACAAGATGCTCAAGGAGCCGTGCCCCTATCATCAGGGGCCCGTCAAGCACACCCTTGAGGAGTGTGCCATGCTTCGACGCCACTTTCACAAGGCCGGGCCACCCGCGGAGGGTGGCAAGGCTCTCGACGACGCTAAGAAGGAAGATCACAAGGCAGGAGAGTTCCCCGAGGTCCGCGACTGCTTCATGATCTACGGTGGGCAAGTGGCAAATGCCTCGGCTCGACACCGCAAGCAAGAGCGTCGGGAGGTCTACTCGGTAAAGGTGGTGGCGCCAGTCTACCTAGACTGGTCCGACAAGCCCATCACCTTCGACCAGGCCGACCATCCCGACCATGTGCCGAGCCCGGGGAAATACTCACTCGTTGTTGACCCCATCATCGGCAACGTCAGGCTCACCAAGGTCCTCATGGACGGAGGCAGCAGCCTCAACATCATCTACGCCGAGACCCTCGGGCTCCTGCGGATCGATCTGTCGTCGGTCCGGACGGGCGCTGTGCCTTTCCACGGGATCATCCCCGGGAAGCGCGTCCAACCCCTTGGACAACTCGATCTACCCGTCTGCTTTGGGACGCCCTCCAACTTTCGAAGGGAGACCCTCACGTTCGAAGTGGTCGGGTTTCGAGGAACCTACCACGCAGTGTTGGGGAGGCCATGCTACGCCAAGTTCATGGCCATCCCCAACTACACCTACCTCAAGCTCAAGATGCCGGGCCCCAATGGGGTCATCACCGTCGGGCCCACGTACCGACACGCGTACGAATGCGACGTGGAGTGCGTGGAGTACGCCGAGGCCCTCGCCGAGTCCAAGGCCCTCATCGCCGACCTGGAGAACCTCTCTAGGGAGGCGCCAGACGTGAAGCGCCACGCCGGCAACTTCGAGCCAGTGGAGACGGTTAAGTCCGTCCCTCTCAACCCCTGCAACGACGCCTCCAAGTAGATCCGGATTGGCTCCGAGCTCAACCCCAAATAGGAAGCAGTGCTCGTCGACTTTCTCCGCGCAAACGCCGACGTTTTCACGTGGAGTCCCTCAGACATGCCCGACATACCGAGGGAAGTCGCCGAGCACTCGTTGGATATCCGAGCTGGAGCCCGACCCGTGAAGCAGCCTCTGCGCCGATTCGACGAAGAAAAGAGCAGAGCCATGGGCGAGGAGATCCACAAGCTAATGGCGGCAGGGTTCATCAAAGAGGTATTCCATCCCGAATGGCTTGCCAACCCTGTGCTTGTGAGAAAGAAAGGGGGGAAATGACGGATGTGTGTAGACTACACTGGTCTAAACAAAGCATGTTCGAAAGTTCCCTACCCTCTGCCTCGCATCGATCAAATCATGGATTCCACTACTGGGTGCGAAACCCTGTCTTTCCTCGATGCCTACTCAGGGTATCACCAGATCAGGATGAAAGAGTCCGACCAGCTCGCGACTTCTTTCATCACACCCTTCGGCATGTACTGCTATGTTACCATGCCGTTTGGTTTGAGGAATGCGGGTGCAACGTACCAGCAATGCATGAACCATGTGTTCGGCGAACACATTAGCCGAACGGTCGAGGCCTACGTCGATGACATCGTAGTCAAGACGAGGAAAGCCTCCGACCTCCTTTCCAACCTTGAAGCGATGTTCCGATGTCTCAAGGCGAAAGGTGTAAAACTCAATCCCGAGAAGTGTGTCTTCGGAGTCCCCCGAGGCATGCTCTTGGGGTTCATCGTCTCCGAGCGGGGCATCGAGGCCAACCCAGAGAAGATCACGACCATCACTAGCATGGGGCCCATCAAGGACTTGAAAGGCGTGCAGAGGGTCATGGGATGCCTCGTGGCTCTGAGCCGTTTCATCTCGCGCCTCGGCGAAAGAGGCCTGCCTCTGTGCCGCCTCTTAAGGAAGGCCGAGTGCTTCGCTTGGACCCCTGAGGCCGAGGAAGCCCTCGGGAACCTGAAGGCGCTCCTCACGAACGTGCCCATCTTGGTGCCCCCCGCTGCCGGAGAAGCCCTCTTGATCTACGTCGCCGCTACCACTCAGGTGGTTAGCGTCGCGATTGTGGTTGAGAGACGAGAAGAGGGGCATGCATTGCCTGTCCAGAGGCCAGTCTACTTCATCAGTGAGGTACTGTCCGAGACCAAGATCCGCTACCCACAAATTCAGAAGCTGCTGTACGCGGTGATCCTGACGCGGCGGAAGTTGCGACACTACTTCGAGTCTCATCCGGTAACTGTGGTGTCATCCTTCCCCCTGGGGGAGATCATCCAGTCCCGAGAGGCCTCCGGTAGGATTGCAAAGTGGGCGGTGGAGATCATGGGCGAGACAATCTCGTTCGCCCCTCGGAAAGCCATCAAGTCCCAGGTCTTGGCAGACTTTGTGGCCGAATGGGTCGACACCCAGCTCCCAACAGCTCCGATCCAACCGGAACTCTGGACCATGTTTTTCGACGGGTCGCTGATGAAGACGGGGGCCGGCGCGGGCCTGCTCTTCATCTCGCCCCTCGGGAAGCACCTATGCTACGTGCTACGCCTCCACTTCCCGGCGTCCAACAACGTGGCTGAGTACGAGGCTCTGGTAAACGGGTTGCGAATCGCCATCGAGCTAGGGGTCCGACGCCTCGACGCTCACGGTGACTCGCAGCTCGTCATCGACCAAGTCATGAAGAACTCCCACTGCCGCGACCCGAACATGGAAGCCTACTGCGATGAGGTTCGGTGCCTGGAAGACAAGTTCTACGGGCTCGAGCTCAACCACATCGCCCGACGCTACAACGAGACTGCGGACGAGCTAGCTAAAATAGCCTCGGGGCGAACAACGGTTCCCCCGGACGTATTCTCCCGAGACCTGCATCAACCCTCCGTCAAGACCGACGACTCGCCCGAGCCCGAGAAGGCCTCGGCCCAGCCCGAGGCACCCTCGGCTCAGTCCGAGACGACCTCGGCTCAGCCCGAGGCACCCTCGGCTCAGCCCGAGGTACCCTCAGCCCCCGAGGGTGAGGCACTGCGCGTCGTGGAGGAGCGGAGCGAGGTCACGCCTAATCGAAACTGGCAGACCCCGTACCTGCAATATCTCCACCGAGGAGAGCTACCCCCCGACCAAGCCGAAGCTCGGCGGTTGGCGCGGCGTGCCAAGTCGTTCGTCTTGCTGGGAGACGAGAAGGAGCTCTACCACCGCAGCCCCTCGGACATCCTCCAGCGATGCATTTCCATCGCCGAAGGCCAGAAGCTCTTACAAGAGATACACTCGGGGGCTTGCGGCCATCACGCAGCACCTCGAGCCCTTGTTGGAAACACCTTCCGACAAGGTTTCTACTGGCCGACAGCGGTGGCCGACGCCACTAGAATTGTTTGCACCTGCGAAGGGTGTCAGTTCTACGCGAGGCAGACCCACCTGCTCGCTCAGGCTCTGCAGACCATACCCATCACCTGGCCATTTGCTGTGTGGGGTCTGGACCTCGTCGGCCCCTTGCAGAAGGCACCCGGGGGCTACACGCACCTGTTGGTCGCCATCGACAAATTCTCCAAGTGGATCGAGGTCCGACCCCTAAACAGCATCAGGTCCGAACAGGCGATGGCGTTCTTCACCAACATCATCCATCGCTTTGGGGCACCGAACTGCATCATCACCGACAACGGCACCCAGTTCATCGGCAGAAAGTTCCTGGACTTCTGCGAGGATCACCACATCCGGGTGGACTGGGCCGCCGTGGCTCACCCCATGACGAATGGGCAAGTAGAGCGTGCTAACGGCATGATCCTGCAAGGGCTCAAGCCGCGGATCTACAACGACCTCAACAAGTTCAGCAAGCGATGGATGAAGGAGCTCCCCTCGGTGGTCTGGAGTCTGAGGACAACGCCGAGCCGAGCCATGGGCTTCACACCGTTCTTTCTAGTCTATGGGGCCGAGGCCATCTTGCCCACAGACTTAGAATACGGTTCCCCGAGGACGAGGGCCTACGCCGACCAAAGCAATCGAGCTAATCGAGAAGACTCACTGGACCAGCTGGAGGAGGCTTGGGACATTGCCTTACTACACTCGGCGCGGTACCAGTAGTCCCTACGACGCTACCACGCCCGAGGGGTTCGGTCCCGAGACCTCCAGGTGGGCGACCTGGTGCTTCGGCTGTGATAAGACGCCCGAGGGCGGCACAAACTCACGCCTCCCTGGGAAGGGCCGTTCGTCGTCGCCAAAATTCTGAAGCCCGGAACATACAAGCTGGCCAACAGTCAAGGCAAGGTCTACAGCAACGCTTGGAACATCCAACAGCTACGTCGCTTCTACCCTTAAGATGCTTCCAAGTTATTCGTACACCCCGTTCACACACAAAGTCTGGTCGTCAAGGGAGGGTCAGCCTTGCCTCGGCAAAGCCGGCCCTCCCTCGGGGGCTAGAAGGGGGGAACCCCCTCTGCGTCGAAATTTTCCTCGAAAAAAGAAAAAAAATCTTTTCTGCCAGAATGCCTTTCGTGCTTTTCGACTACTTCGAAAGTGGATCCTGAAAACGATGGAGTACACGTAAGCAGCCAAGGCTGACCGAGCCAGGGGACTCCTACACCTCCGGGATACAGATACCTCACTCATCACCTTCTGCGATAAGTAACTCACGCTCGGATAGGTGACTCCACGGACCGAACAAGTCTTCACGCTCGAAAGCTCCTCTACCGAAATGATTTTTCGGGCCTTCTCGACTACGACGGTGACAAAACCCTATGGGCGAGTAAGAGTACACGTAAGCGGCAAGGCCGACCGAGCCGAGGGATTCCTACGCCTCCGGGATACGGATACCTCACTCATCACCTTCCGTGAAAAGTAACTCTCGCTCGGACAAACAATTTTGTTACCGACAAGTAAGTCCAGATACTCGAAACAAGAGGAAAAGGGACACAACTTCACAACACGACGATAGTGTGTTTGGGCCTCGGCGGCCGCAGAAAACATACACACACTACAAGACAACCCGATCCTGCAGGCTCAGACATCGACAATTGAAGGGGGCAGCAGCACCCTCGGCGTCAACTACACCTTCGGCGGGGTCTGACCTAGCCTCGGACAGCGACGCGGTTGGAGGATCTCTACCCCGAAGGACGACAGCAGCACCACGCCCGGACCAGCGCCGGTGGGGTCTTCTTCAGGAATCCGGCTCGAGTAGACGGCTCGGCCGGCCACCCCGAAGCCTCAGCCAGCCGTTCCCCGAAGACATCAGCCCGGCTTGTGGCCTCAGTAGCTCAACTCCGGCGTTGGTCCCGCCAGTGGACGACCCAGCCAGGCTCCGGCCGACCAAATCTTCTTTTCAAGCCAACTCTGCCTCTGTCCGTGCTGACACCGCTACCTCCAGCTTCGGCTCATCGAAGAGCGGCCGAGGGTTCCTTTAACTAAGCAGGAGAAGCCTCAGACAGCAAGGCCGACCGAGCCGAGGGATTCCTACGCCTCCGGGATACGGATACCTCACTCGTCACGTTTGCACGAGGCGACTCACGCTCGGTGAAGCGGTTCAGATAGTCGACAGGCGAGTCTTAGTGCTCGAAATGAAGAAAAAATGCGGCTCCGTGCCGAAAATACATACATGTTCAGGCCCCGACAGCCGCAATGAACAAGACACCGGCACTCAAAGTGCCATTACAAACGGAACTCCGGTTCCGCCCCCGCGGGTACGAACAACCCCTCACACTGGAGGACCCGCGGGGCGACAAGGCTCCGAGTGGATCACCGCCACCCGCTCCAGCAGCAGCGACAATGACCTCCGCTCCGGCTGGCCAAACTGCAGCAGCGATGGCCCCGGGACAGACGCCGCTGCAACAACGTCCTCGCCCACGGCTACGCTCGAGGGGCGAGGACAAGTACAAAGAGCCGGATGCCCGGAGCGCGGATGGTGGCGGTGATCCCGTCGGCGACGGGGACTTCTCCAGCCACCGCAACCTCGGCACCGACGACGGGAGCCGTCTCCCCACTCGGATCCTTCCGGATGAGCGGAAGCACCGACCTCCGCGCGGAGACGCCGTACCGGGGCAAAGGCAGGACAGCCCCAGAACACGAACGTCGCCCTAGCAGCGCGCGACATCTTGGGCGGTCCTCCGGTACGCGCGACAACCGCCCTTGCGGCGAGAGGGGGCACCGGGAGCCGAGCCAGCGGAGCCAGCGAGCCCAATGCGCTGGAGCCGACGACGCTCGCCGCCGACCAGCCCCGCATTGTCGAAGTCCGACCCATGGGAGGTAGAGCTCCGGCTCAGCCCGACCCCCACCCCAGCCAGGATGATGAACATCCTTGAAGCTGAGGGCGGGACCAAGATCGCAGCCCGGTTCGCTTCTCCCCGCCATCAAGCTGGAGGTCACCGTCTTGGGTGACCACGATGAGGGGATGCGGCCGGGCTGCCTGATGAAAATCCTTGAAGCCGAACGATGGCTGAAAGGTACCAACTTCCTCGAAGTTGCGTCCCTCCAACGACAAGGCGAAAGGATTGCGGGCGTCCCCCATCTGGGGGCTCGGAAGGTGGAAAGACACGACGCATAAGGGAACGCGAAGACATGGTCGTCTTTCAAGGGGGTCACCCTCCTTTTAAAGGCAACTCTCCCCACTTGCGTCCTCAGCCGTTGCGGGCTGAGTCTTCTCCAACATGCTCCAAGGTCCTCCCCCTACGACACGGGGGCTGGGCCCCACGCGTCATGCAAGCTGGTCCAGGGCAGAAGGAGCCAAACCGCCGCGCGCAGGGCATGCAACTGCCCAGCGGTTACAAGCATTCCTCCACTTTCGCCCAGACCAGCGGGTGAAAGGGTGGACAGCCATGCAGTCGGCATGCAACCACGCCAAGTGGGCGCGCCCCTTCGACTCCAACGCGCCCAGCATGGAGGCCCAGGCCCACACGTCATGCAACCAGCACGCCGGTTGCTACGTGCGAGCAACTGCACCGCCCCTCGCGCCACTACCGCGCCTCCTCGACTGCGGAGCCAGTACCGCGACTCGAGGCAACCATGCGTATGACCCAACAGTGCCAGCCAGGCGCATCGGTCACGGGCCGGTCAGCCGCGGGAGAAGGCACAACGATCGATGCAGACACAAATGGGCCGGAAGTAATGGCGGTAGCAGGCGGGCAGAAGCAGCGGTCACGTCGTCAGCCAAGCTCACGTCCCCTCGTGGGACAGCGAGAGAACCCTCTCCCACGACGTGAAGACGGCGCGCCCATGTTCCGTTCCTCGAACGGCTCGCGCACGCGCAACAGCTGCCCCGCGAACCCCTCGTCCCGTCACATTAACTCCGCGGCGGGACTAGCGGCACCTTTGGCAGGAGAAGCAAGCGACGCTTCGCCTTCGCCATAATGACCGCGTCAGAAAAGGTACGCCACGTTGTCGGCGTTTCGAGACCGGGGGGGTCCCCGAGCCGACGAGTGAGTGTGCCGCGTGCCCCAGCCCAGATGGGTCGAGCGCGTGGGCGAGCGCGAAGGGGGGAGAGCGAGGTGGCCGGAGCCGGGTCGTGAGGGAGGCGGAGATCCCGCGGCCTTCGTGTTCGTCCCGCGCCCAGGTCGGGTGCGCTTGCAGTAGGGGGTTACAAGCGTCCGCGCGGGTGAGGGGAGCGAGCGGCCCCAAGAGAGCGCCTGCCCCTGCCCTCGTTCCCGCGAGGCCAACCTTCTCTAAGAAGGCCCTGGTCCTTCCTTTTATAGGCGCAAGGAGAGGATCCAGGTGTACAATGGGGGTGCAACTGAGTGCTACGTGTCTAGCGGGGGAGAGCTAGCGCCCTGGGTACATGCCAATGTGGCAGCCGGAGAGAACTTGGCACCCAGCCGGTGTGGTGTCGTGGCCGTCGGAGGAGTAACGGAGCCTGGTGGAGGGACAGCTGTTGGAACAGATGGGCTCTTGCTGACGTCTCCCTGCTTCCGTAAGGGAGCCGAGAGCCGCCGTCGTCATGGGTCTAGCGGGGCGCCATCATTGCCTATCTGGCGGAGCTAGCCAGATGGGACGTCGGTCTTGTTCTCTGTGACCCAAGTCGGCTCAGGGCAGGGTGATGATGGCGCCTCCTGTTGACGTGGCGGACTTGTGCCCTAGGTCGAGTGACGTGGAGGCTCCTCCGAGGCCGAGGTCGAGTCTGTCTTCCATGGCCGAGGCCAAGCCCGAGCTCCTGGGTCGGGCGAGGCGGAGGTCGTTCGGCAGAGGCCAGGGCGGAGTCCGAGCCCTGGGTCGGGCGAAGCGGAGTTCGTCGTCTTCCGGGGCCTTAGCCCGAGTCCGAGCCCTGGGTCGGGCGGAGCGGAGTTCGCCGTCTTCCGGGGCCTTAGCCCGAGTCCGAGCCCTGGGGCGGGCGGAGCGGAGTTCGCCGTCTTCCGGGGCCTTAGCCCGAGTCCGAGCCCTGGGTCGGGCGGAGCGGAGTTCGCCGTCTTCCGGGGCCTTAGCCCGAGTCCGAGCCCTGGGTCGGGCGGAGCGGAGTTCGCCGTCTTCCGGGGCCTTAGCCCGAGTCCGAGCCCTGGGTCGGGCGGAGCTTCCTATGGCGCCTTTGGCAAAGCCTGGCCACCCGTCAGTCTCACTCTTTGCGTTAAATGCCCCAGTGACTTGGTCGGTCGGCGCGGTGATTTAGTCAGGGTTGCTTCTTAACGAAGGCAAGGCCTCGGGCGAGCCGGAGATGCGTCTGCCGTAAAAAAGGGGGCCTCGGGCGAGACGGAAACACCTCAGGGTCGGCTGCCCTTGCCCGAGGCTAGGCTCGGGCGTGGCGTGATCGAGTCGCTCGTATGGACTGATCCCTGACTTAATCAAACCCATCAGGCCTCTGCAGCTTTATGCTGATGGGGGTTACCAGCTGAGAATTAGGCGTCTTGAGGGTACCCCTAATTATGGTCCCCGACAGTAGCCCCCGAGCCTCGAAGGGAGTGTTGGCACTCGCTTGGAGGCTTTCGTCGCACTTTTTTGCAAGGGGACCAGCCTTCCTCGGTTGCACTTTGTTCCGGTGGGTGCGCGCGAGCGCACCCGCCGGGTGTAGCCCCCGAGGCCTCGGAGGAGTGGTTTCACTCCTTCGAGGTCTTAATGCCTTGCGTAATGCTTCGGCTGGTCTGGCGGTTCCCTCATGCGAACAGGTCGTAGCCCGGGTGCACTGTCGGGGCCCAAGTTCTCGGGCTGGTATGTTGACGCTGTCAACGGTTTGGCCGGAGCCGGGTTTGCGAGAGCAGCCCCCGAGCCTCCGCACAGGGCGAGAGGACGATCAGGGACAGACTCAGCTTTTTTACATACGCCCCTACGTCGCCTTTCCGCAAGGAGGAGGGGGGGAGAGCGCCATGTTACCCTCGATGGGCACCGACCATGGTGTCTCCGGTGAGCTGCAAGCGGGTAATCCGAGTGGACGTCCGTGCCCCGTTCGTTGGGGGTCGGCTAGGGGCCCGGAGGCATGCCCAAAAGTACCTACGGGTGATCTGCCGGACCTGGTCCCCTGGCGACGGGGTCCGAGGGCTCGTTGCCTCCCTCCGATGGGATTCCGTTACAGGATCGTTCCCGCTGGTCTCGGAAATGTTCTAGGGTACCTCGGGAGCGCAGCCCGAGCCTTGGTTATGTATCGAACGTACCCCTGGTCATCCCTCGCTCGGTGTCTGAGGCGACTGTGAACCCTTCGGAGGGCCAGCCTTCGAACCCCTGATCAGTAATGAGCGCGGAGCCCGAGTAGCCTGAGGCGGTCGTGGAACCTTTCGGGAGGCTGACCTTCGAACCCCTGACCAGTAGTGGGTGTCGGGCCCACGCGATCTGAGGCGGCTGTTGAACCCTTCGGGGGGCCAGCCTTCGAACCCCTGATCAGTAAGGAGGCTCGGAGCCTAGTTCCTTCATGGGGAAGGATCCCTTTGGGGGTATCCCCTTTCCCGGTCCCTGTTGCAAGAGATAGAGAAAAAGGAAAAAGGGAAAAAGGATACGAATTTGAACAACGTGGCGTACCTTTTTTGGTGTGGTCGTTTTGGCGAAGGCGAAGCGTCGCCAGCTGCTCCTGCTAGAAGCGTCGCCTGTCCAGCCGCGGAGTTAATGCGCCGGGGCGAGTAGTTGGCGAGGCTGCCGTTGCGCGTGCGCGATCTGTTCGAGGAACGGGTCACGGGCGCGTCATCTTCACACCGTGAGAGGGGGTTCTCTCGCTGCCTCCGGATGGGACGTGAGCTTGGTTGACGGCGTGACCGCTGCTCCCGTGCGCCTGCCACCGTCATTACTGCCGGCCCACTTTTGACCGCGTTTGACCGCTGCGTCCGGCTGGCGCTGCTGGGTCGCGCGCTAGGTCGCCTCGGGTCGCGGTATCGGTTCCGCAATCGAGGAGGTGCGGCGGTGGCGCAAGTGGTACAGTGGCTTGCATGCAGCATCCGGCGCGCCGGTTGCGCGACGCGTGGGCTTGAGCCTCCGTGCTGGCCTGTCAGGAGTCGGAGAGGCGCGTCCACTTGGCGCGGTTGCATGCCGCCCGCATGGCTGCCCGCCCCTTTCGCCCGTTGGTCTGGGCAAAAGTGGAGGGTCACTTGTAACCGCTGGGTGGTTGCGCGCGCCGTGCGCGGCGGTTCGGCTTCTTCTGCTCGGAGCCGGTCTGCATGACATGTGGGTCCCAGCCCCCGCGCCGCAGGGGAGGGCTTTGGAGGCGTGTTGGAGAAGACTCAGCCCGTGACGGTTGGGGGCGCAAGCAGGGAGAGTCGCCTTTAAAAGGAGGGCGACCCCTTTCGTAAGGCGACCATGTCTTCTTCCTCCCTTATGCATCGTGTTTTTCCACCTTTCAAGCCCCCGGACGGGGGAATCCGCCGTCTCCTCGCCTCATCGTCGGAGGACACAACTCCGTGGGAGCGGGTACCTTTCAGCCATCGTTCGGCTTCAAGGATTTTCATCAGGCAGCCCGGCTGCGCCCCTCCACCGGCGGTCACCCAAGAGGGTGACCTCCGGCTTGATGGTGGGGGAAAGCGAGCCAGGCTGCGGCCTCTGCCCCTCCCTCAGCCTCAAGGATTTTCGTCATCCAAGCCAAGATGGAGGACGAGGCGAGTCAGGGGGCTGTCTCCGTGTGGGTCGATTGCCCTCTTCTTTCCCGGGCATCTGGGGGAAAACGGCATCCTCCAGCTTCACGGAGACTTCCTCCGGCCATGCCGGAAGAGGCAGGTCGTCGTCACACAGTCGGGGCGCAACGCCGCGTCCTCCGCCCGGACGACGATTATGCCGCGCATCACGAGGGCAGCGCCCACGCCCTGGACGGCCTTGGCAAGGGCGAAGACTTGCCGGCGTGCTCCGAGGCGTCGGCGGACGGAGGTGGCTTCTCTACCGACGAGATTGCCAACTCCATCAGTAGCCCCGGGTCTCCGTCCCCTGGCCTGAATGGCTGCCTCTCGTCCTCGGGGGGTGAAAGTCCTCCCGCCGCCCTGCAGGCCCGCCCCTATCGGGAGGGGGGAACTGGAGTCCCGTTTGTAATGGCACTTCGAGTGCCGGGTTTTTTGTTCATTTCGGCTTTCGGGGCCTGAACATGTATGTCGGCACGGAGCCGTGTTTTTTCCTCATTTTTCGAGCACTAAGACTCGTCTGCTGATTATCTGAACCGCTTCACCAAGCATGAGTCGCCCCGTGTCAAGGTGACGAGTGAGGTATCCGTATCCCGGAGGCGTAGGAGTCCCTCGGCTCGGTCGGCCCTGCTGTCCGAGGCTCCTCTAGCTTAGTTAAAGAGACCCCTCGGCCGCTCTTCGACGAGCCGAGGCTAGGGGTAGCGATATCAGCATGAGCAGAGGCGGAGTTGGCTCGAAAATGAAACCTGGTTGGCCGGAGCCTAGCCGAGTTGTCCGTTGGCAGGATCGACGCCGGAGTTGGTCAGCCGAGGCTTCGGACCGAGCTGGTGCCCTCGGAAGGTGGTTGGCCGAGGCCCCGGAGGTGGCCTGCCGAGCCGCCCGCTCGGGCCGGATCCCGGAGAAGTCCCTGACAGCGATTGCCCGGGCGTGGTGATGACGTCGTCCTTCGGAGCGGAGACCCTCGGACCGCGTTGCCGTTCGAGGCTAGGTCGGGCCTCGCCGAAGGTGCCGTTGATGCCGAGTGTGTTGCCGCCCCCTTTCAGCGTCAAGACCCGAGCCTGCAGGATTAGATTGTCTTGTAGTGTGGGCCTTGTGCGGCCGTCGAGGCCAGAACACACACCCTTGCTGTGTTGTAAAGCTGCGTCTCTTTTCCTCTTGTTTCGAGCATCTAGACTTTTTGTCGGTAACAGGGATGTTAGTGCGAGCGAGAGTTGCTTCTCGCGGAAGGTGATGAGTGAGGTATCCGTATCCCGGAGGCGTGGGAGTCCCTCGGCTCGGTCGGCCTTGCCGCTTACGCGTACTTTCACCCGTCCATGAGGCCCCGTCACCGACTTGGTCGAGAAGGCCCGAAAGATCGCTTCGGCAGAAGGGCTTCCGAACGTAAAGACTTGTTCGATCCGTGGAGCCGCTTTATCCGAACGTGAGTTACTTATCGCAGAAGGTGATGAGTGAGGTATCCGTATCCCGGAGGCGTAGGAGTCCCTCGGCTCGGTCAGCCTTGACTGCTTACGTGTACCCCGTCGTTTCCGGGACCCACTTTTCGAAGTAGTCAAAAAAGCACGAAAGACATTCTAGTAAAAGAGATTTTTTTTTCGAGGAAAATTTTGACGCAGAGGGGGTTTCCCCCCTTTTAGCCCCCGAGGGAGGGTCGGGCTTTGCCGAGGCGAGGCCGACCCTTCCTTGTTGACTAAACTTTGCGTAGGTGCGAGGTATATGAACAACTTGGAAACATCTTAAGGGTAGAAGCGACGTAGCTGTTGGATGTTCCAAGCGTTGCCGTAGACCTCGCCTTGACTGTTGGCCAGCTTGTACGTTCCGGGCTTCAGAACTTTGGCGATGACGAACGGCCCCTCCCAGGGGGGCGTGAGCTTGTGCCTCCCTCGGGCGTCTTGCCGCAGCCGAAGCACCAGGTCGCCCACCTGGAGGTCTCGGGGTCGGACCCCTCGGGCGTGGTAGCGTCGCAGGGACTGCTGATACTGTGCCGAGTGTAGTAAGGCCTTGTCCCGAGCCTCTTCCAGCTGGTCCAGCGAGTCTTCTCGGCTAGCTTGGTTGCTTTGATCGTCGTAGGCTCTCGTCCTCGGGGAGCCGTATTCCAGGTCCGTGGGCAAGACGGCCTCGGCCCCGTAGACCAGGAAGAACGGCGTAAAACCCGTGGCTCGGCTCGGCGTCGTCCTCAGGCTCCAGACCACCGAGGGGAGTTCTTTCATCCATCGCTTGCCGAACTTGTTGAGGTCATTGTAAATCCGAGGCTTGAGCCCTTGTAGAATCATGCCGTTGGCGCGCTCTACTTGCCCATTCGATATGGGATGAGCTACGGCGGCCCAGTCTACCCAGATGTTGTGATCCTCGCAAAAATCCAAGAATTTTTTGCCGGTGAACTGGGTGCCGTTGTCGGTGATGATGGAGTTCGGGACCCCGAAGCGATGGATGATGTTGGTGAAGAACGCCACCGCCTGCTCGGACCTGATGCTGTTCAGGGGTCGGACCTCGATCCACTTGGAGAATTTGTCGACAGCGACCAGCAGGTGCGTGTAGCCCCCGGGCGCCTTCTGCAGAGGGCCGACGAGGTCCAGACCCCACACAGCGAAGGGCCAGGTGATGGGTATCGTCTGCAGAGCCTGAGCGGGCAGGTGGGTCTGCTTCGCATAGAATTGGCACCCTTCGCAGGCGCGGACAATTCTAATGGCGTCAGCCACCGCCGTCGGCCAGTAGAAGCCTTGCCGGAAAGCGTTCCCGACGAGGGTTCGAGGTGCTGCATGATGGCCGCAAGCCCCCGAGTGTATTTCCTGCAGGAGTTCTTGACCTTCGGCGATGGAGATGCATCGCTGGGGGATGCCCGAGGGGCTACGGTGGTAGAGCTCCTTCTCATCGCCCAGCAAGACGAACGACTTGGCGCGTCGCGCTACCCGCCGAGCCTCGGCTCGGTCGAGGGGCAGTTCTCCTTGGCGGAGATATTGCAGGTACGGGGTCTGCCAATCTTGATCTGGCGTGACCCCGCTCCGCTCCTCCTCGATGCGCAGTGCTTCGCCCTCGGGGGCCGAGGGTTCCTCGGGCTGAACCGAGGATGGCTCGGGTTGGGCCGAGGTCACCTCGGACGGGGCCGAGGGCGCCTCGGGCTCGGGCGTGTCGCCGATCTTGACGGAGGGTTGGTGCAGATCCCGGGAGAAGACGTCCGGGGGAACCGTCGTTCGCCCCAAGGCTATCTTCGCCAGCTCGTCCGCAGTCTCGTTGTAGCGCCGGGCGATGTGGTTAAGCTCGAGCCCGTAGAACTTGTCTTCCAGGCGTCGAACCTCATCACAGTAGGCCTCCATCTTCCGGTCGCGGCAGTGGGAGTTCTTCATGACTTGGTCGATGACGAGCTGCGAGTCGCCGCGAGCATCGAGGCGTCGGACCCCTAGCTCGATGGCGATTCGCAATCCGTTGATCAGAGCCTCGTACTCAGCCACATTGTTGGACGCCGGGAAATGGAGGTGGAGCACGTAGCGCAGGTGTTTCCCGAGGGGCGAGACGAAGAGCAGGCCCGCGCCGGCTCCCGTCTTCATCAGCGACCCGTCGAAAAACATGGTCTAGAGCTCCGGTTGGATCGGAGCCGTCGGCAACTGGGTGTCGACCCATTCGGCTACGAAGTCCGCCAGTACCTGGGACTTGATGGCCTTCCGAGGGGCGAACGAGATTGTCTTGCCCATGATTTCCACCGCCCACTTTGCGATCCGTCCCGAGGCTTCTCGGCACTGGATGATCTCCCCCAGGGGGAAGGATGACACCACAGTCACCGGATGAGACTCGAAGTAATGTCACAGCTTTCGCCTCGTCAGGATCACTGCATATAGTAGCTTCTGGATTTGTGGGTAGCGGATCTTGGTCTCGGACAGCACCTCGCTGACGAAGTAAACTGGCCTCTGAATGGGCAAAGCATGCCCCTCTTCCTGCCTTTCGACCACGATCGCGGCGCTGACCACCTGAGTGGTAGCGGCGACGTAGACCAAGAGGGCTTCTCCATCAGCTGGGGGTACCAAGACGGGCGCCTGGGTGAGGAGCGCCTTCAGGTTCCCGAGAGCTTCCTCGGCCTCGGGAGTCCAAGTGAAGCACTCGGCCTTCCTTAAGAGACGGTACAGGGGCAGGCCTCTTTCGCCGAGGCGCGAGATGAAACGGCTCAGGGCCGCGAGACATCCCATGACCCTCTGTACGCCTTTTAAGTCCTTGATGGGCTCCATGCTTGTGATGGCTGCGATCTTCTCCGGGTTGGCTTCGATGCCCCGCTCGGAGACGATGAATCCCAGGAGCATGCCTCGGGGCACCCCGAAGACACACTTCTCGGGATTGAGCTTGACGCCCTTCGCCTTGAGACACCGGAATGTCACTTCAAGGTCGGAGAGAAGGTCGGAGGCTTTCCTTGTCTTGACTACGATGTCATCGACGTAGGCCTCGACCGTGCGACCGATGTGTTCGCCGAACACATGGTTCATGCACCGCTGGTACGTTGCACCCGCGTTCCTCAAACCGAACGGCATGGTGACATAACAGTACATGCCGAAGGGCGTGATGAAAGAAGTCGCGAGCTGGTCGGACTCTTTCATCTTGATTTGATGATACCCTGAGTAGGCATCGAGGAAAGACAGGGTTTCGCACCCAGCAGTGGAGTCCACGATTTGATCGATGCGAGGTAGAGGGTAGGGGACCTTCGGACATGCTTTGTTGAGACCCGTGTAGTCTACACACATCCGCCATTTCCCCCCTTTCTTCCTCACAAGTACAGGGTTGGCAAGCCATTCGGGATGGAATACCTCTTTGATGAACCCTGCTGCCATCAGCTTGTGGATCTCCTCGCCTATCACCCTGCGCCTTTCTTCGTCGAATCGGCGCAGAGGATGTCTGACCGGACGGGCTCCGGCCCGAATATCCAGCGAGTGCTCGGCGACATCCCTCGGTATGCCGAGCATGTCCGAGGGACTCCACGCAAAGACGTCGGCGTTTGCGCGGAGAAAGTCGACGAGCACTGCTTCCTATTTGGGGTCGAGCCCGGAACCGATCCGGATCTGCTTGGAGGTGTCGCCACTAGGGTCGAGAGGGATGGCCTTAACCGTTTCCGCTGGCTCGAAGTTGCCGGCGTGTCGCTTCACGTCCGGCACCTCTCGGGAGAGGCTTTCCAGGTCGGCGATGAGGGCCTCGGACTCGGCGAGGGCCTCGGCGTACTCCACGCACTCCACATCGCATTCGAACGCGTGTTTGTACGTGGGGCCGACGGTGATGACCCCGTTGGGGCCCGGCATCTTGAGCTTCAGGTAGGTGTAGTTGGGGATGGCCATGAACTTCGCGTAGCATGGCCTTCCCAATACTGCGTGGTAGGTTCCTCGGAACCCGACCACCTCGAACGTCAAAGTCTCCCTTCGGAAGTTGGAGGGTGTTCCGAAGCAGACAGGAAGGTCGAGCTGTCCGAGGGGCTGGACGCGCTTCCCAGGAATGATCCCGTGGAAGGGCGCAGCGCCTGCTCGGACGGATGACAGATCGACGCGCAGGAGCCTGAGGGTCTCGGCGTAGATGATATTGAGGCAGCTGCCCCCATCCATCAGGACCTTGGTGAGCCTGACGTCGCCGATGACGGGGTCGACGACGAGCGGGTACTTCCCCGGGCTCGGCACGTGGTCGGGGTGGTCATCTTGGTCGAAGGTGATGGGCTTGTCGGACCAGTCTAGGTAGACTGGCGCCGCCACCTTCACCGAGCAGACCTTCCGACGCTCTTGCTTACGATGCCGAGTCGAGGCATTCGCCGCATGCCCTCCGTAGATCATGAAGCAGTCGCGGACCTCGGGGAACTCTCCTGCTTGGTGATCTTCCTTTTTGTCGTCGTCTCGGGCCCTGCCACCCTCTGCGGGTGGCCCGGCCCGGTGGAAGTGGCGCCGAAGCATGACGCACTCCTCGAGGGTGTGCTTGACGGGCCCCTGATGGTAAGGGCACGTCTCCTTGAGCATCTTGTCGAAGAGGTTGGCACCTCCGGGGGGCTTCCGAGGGTTCTTGTACTCGGCGGCGGCGACAAGGTCCGTGCTGGCGGCGTCGCGTTTCGCTTGCGACTTCCTCCTGCCTTTCTTCTTGGCGCCGAGCGGAGTAGACGCCTCGGGAGCCTCTTCCGACGGGCGGCCCTGGGGCTGCTTGTCCTTTCGGAAGGTGGCCTCGACCGCCTCCTGACTAGAGGCGAACTTGGTGGCGATGTCCATCAGCTCGCTCGCCCTGGTGGGGGTCTTGCGACCCAACTTGCTCACCAGGTCACGGCAGGTGGTGCCGGCAAGGAACGCGCCGATGACATCGGAGTCAGTGACGTTGGGCAGCTCGGTGCGCTGCTTCGAGAATCGCCGGATGTAGTCCCGAAGAGACTCTCCCGGCTGTTGCCGACAGCTTCGGAGGTCCCAGGAATTCCCGGGGCGCACGTACGTGCCCTGGAAGTTGCCGGCGAAAGCTTGGACCAGATCCTCCCAGTTGGAAATCTGCCCCGGAGGCAGGTGCTCCAACCAAGCGCGAGCAGTGTCGGAGAGGAACAGGGGGAGGTTGCGGATGATGAGGTTGTCGTCGTCCGTTCCACCCAGTTGACAGGCCAGGCGGTAGTCCGCGAGCCACAATTCCGGTCTCGTTTCCCCCGAGCACTTTGTGATAGTAGTCGGGGGTCGGAATCGGGTCGGAAACGGCGCCCGCCGAATGGCCCGGCTGAAGACCTGCGGACCGGGTGGTTCGGGCGAGGGACTCCGATCCTCCCCGCTGTCGTAGCGTCCCCCACGCCTGGGGTGATAACCTCGGCGCACCCTTTCGTCGAGGCGGGCCCGACGGTCGCGATGAGGGTGCTCGTCGCCGAGGTGGCCCGGAACCGCAGGCGCGGTGTTGCGCGTGCGCCCGGTGTAGACCGAGGCTTCCCGCATGAGTCGGGAAGTCGCGGCACGAGGTTCCGAGGGGTACCCCTGCCTTCGGGAGGCAGAGCTCTCGGCCCGCCGGGCCGCAGCGCCTTCTAGGAGATGCTTGAGCTCTCCCTGGATTCGCCGACCCTCGGTGGTTGATGACTCCGGCATCGCGCGGAGGAGCATCGCTGCGGCTGCCAGGTCCTGACCGGTTCCGCCGGATGCGGGTGGCGGTCTGTCCCTGGCATCGTTGGCGATGCGGTGCTGGAGACCCTGGGGCAGGTGACGTATTTCTCCGGTCGGGGGCTGGCCCGCCCATACCTGCCCGACGTCCCGGCGGATTGCCCCGAGCGCTCCTGCTCCCTCATCGAGCCCGGCTTGCGCCCCGCGGACTTGCTCGAGCTGTGGGTCGTGACCCCCCGCCGGAACGGGGACCACAGCTAGCTCCCGCGGGATGTCGGCGCGAGGCGCTGGCCTAGGGAGATCACCATCCTCCGGCATGCCGAGACAGCTGCCTCCGGAGGGATCCCCTAGCTCGACGTGGAAACATTCGCGGCTCGGGCCGCAGTCCTTGTCGTCAAGGCTGCGACTGCCGTCGGAACAGTCGGAGAGGCAGTAGTTGCATGCGGTCATGAAGTCCCGCATGGCACTGGGGTTGCCAGATCCAGAGAAATCCCAGCAGATGCTGGGGTCGTCATCTTCCTCGGACCCAGAGGGTCCGTAGGTCGAGACGCCCGTCAATCGGTCCCAAGGCGACCGCACACAAAACCCGAAAGGGGTTGCACTCACCTCAACGTGAGCGCCCGCCAGAGCGAGGTCACTAGGCGGGTTGAGGTCGAGTTGAAATGACAAAGGATGGGAATCAGCCGGTACCTTTTGGTCGACGAGGAGCGACGAAGTCACATCGGGGGCTGATCGCGCCGTCGTCCTGGGTACGAGTGCGACGTCCTGCAGGCCCTCCGTGTGCGCGCTGGCGTCGTCCACTTGCTCGGGGCTGGCGTGTCGCGGGGGGACGGCGCTCGCCTTCGCCTCAAACGCGAGGGTGACGCCCGACGCGTCCTCCGTTGGGGCGCTAGGGATGTCGATTTGCTCGACAGCCGACTGAGCGCAGCCTCCCGCTTGGCCCTGGTTGCCCCGCCTCCTCCTCCGATGGCGAGGGAGAGGATGGGGCGAGCTCGAAAGTCGTCCTTCCCCCACGCGGGAAAGACGTCGTCGATTCCGCCGCCGGCGGGCGGGCTGTCCGCCACCATTGTCGCTGTCGCGCGGCGGTGGAAGGAGTATCATGTCGTAGCTGCCGTCGAAAGACATGAACTCGAGGCTCCCGAAACGGAGCACCGTCCCGGGTTGAAGAGGTCGCTGGAGACTGCCCATCTGGAGCTTGACGGGAATCTGCTCGTCAACACGCAGCAGGCCCCTACCTGGCGCGCCAACTGTCGGCGTTTCGAGACCGGGGGGTCCCCGAGCCGACGAGTGAGTGTGCCGCGTGCCCCAGCCCAGATGGGTCGAGCGCGTGGGCGAGCGCGAAGGGGGGAGAGCGAGGTGGCCGGAGCCGGGTCGTGAGGGAGGCGGAGATCCCGCGGCCTTCGTGTTCGTCCCGCGCCCAGGTCAGGTGCGCTTGCAGTAGGGGGTTACAAGCGTCCGCGCGGGTGAGGGGAGCGAGCGGCCCCAAGAGAGCGCCTGCCCCTGCCCTCGTTCCCGCGAGGCCAACCTTCTCTAAGAAGGCCCTGGTCCTTCCTTTTATAGGCGCAAGGAGAGGATCCAGGTGTACAATGGGGGTGCAGCAGAGTGCTACGTGTCTAGCGGGGGAGAGCTAGCGCCCTGGGTACATGCCAATGTGGCAGCCGGAGAGAACTTGGCACCCAGCCGGTGTGGTGTCGTGGCCGTCGGAGGAGTAACGGAGCCTGGTGGAGGGACAGCTGTTGGAACAGATGGGCTCTTGCTGACGTCTCCCTGCTTCCGTAAGGGAGCCGAGAGCCGCCGTCGTCATGGGCCTAGCGGGGCGCCATCATTGCCTATCTGGCGGAGCTAGCCAGATGGGACGTCGGTCTTGTTCTCTGCGACCCAAGTCGGCTCGGGGCAGGGTGATGATGGCGCCTCCTGTTGACGTGGCGGACTTGTGCCCTAGGTCGAGCGACGTGGAGGCTCCTCCGAGGCCGAGGTCGAGTCTGTCTTCCATGGCCGAGGCCGAGCCCGAGCTCCTGGGTCGAGCGAGGCGGAGGTCGTTCGGCAGAGGCCACGGCGGAGTCCGAGCCCTGGGTCGGGCGAAGCGGAGTTCGTCGTCTTCCGGGGCCTTAGCCCGAGTCCGAGCCCTGGGTCGGGCGGAGCGGAGTTCGCCGTCTTCCGGGGCCTTAGCCCGAGTCCGAGCCCTGGGGCGGGCAGAGCGGAGTTCGCCGTCTTCCGGGGCCTTAGCCCGAGTCCGAGCCCTGGGTCGGGCGGAGCGGAGTTTGCCGTCTTCCAGGGCCTTAGCCCGAGTCCGAGCCCTGGGTCGGGCGGAGCGGAGTTCGCCGTCTTCCGGGGCCTTAGCCCGAGTCCGAGCCCTGGGTCGGGCGGAGCGGAGTTCGCCATCTTCCGGGGCCTTAGCCCGAGTCCGAGCCCTGGGTCGGGCGGAGCTTCCTATGGCGCCTTTGGCAAAGCCTGGCCGCCCGTCAGTCTCACTCTTTGCGTTAAATGCCCCAGTGACTTGGTCGGTCGGCGCGGTGATTTAGTCAGGGTTGCTTCTTAACGAAGGAAAGGCCTCGGGCGAGCCGGAGATGCGTCTGCCGTAAAAAAGGGGGCCTCGGGCGAGACGGAAACACCTCAGGGTCGGCTGCCCTTGCCCGAGGCTAGGCTCGGGCGTGGCGTGATCGAGTCGCTCGTATGGACTGATCCCTGACTTAATCAAACCCATCAGGCCTCTGCAGCTTTATGCTGATGGGGGTTACCAGCTGAGAATTAGGCGTCTTGAGGGTACCCCTAATTATGGTCCCCGACACACGTCATTTCAATTTCGTGTCCTTTTCCTTTTCCTCTTTCTCTCTCTTACAATAGGGACCGGGAAAGGGGGATACCCCGAAAGGGATCCTTCTCCGTGAAGGAAACGGGCCCCGAGCCCCCCTATTGATCAGAGGTTCGAAGGCTGGCCCCTCGGAAGGGTTCAACAGCCGCCTTAGAGTGCTCGGGCTCCGCGCCCACTACTGGTTAGAGGTTCGAGGGCCGGCCCCTCGGAAGGGTTCAACGGCCGCCTCAGGCCACTCGGGCTCCGTGCCCACTACTGATCAGGGGTTCGTAGGCTGGCCCACAAAGGGTTCACAGCCGCCTCAGACGCAGAGCGAGGGATGACCCCGGGTACGTTCGATACATAACCAAGGCTCAGGCTACGCTCCCGAGGTACCCTAGGACATTTCCGAGACCAGTGGGAATGATCTTGTAATGGAATCCCATCAGAGGGAGGCATCGAGCCCTCGGACCCCGTCAAAAGGGGACCGGGTCCGGCAGATCACCCGCAGGTACTTTTGGAGCGCGCCTCCGGGCCTCTAGCCGACCCCTAACAAATGGGGCACGGGCATCCACTCGGATTACCCGTCAGCAGCTCACTAGAGACACCATGTTCGGCGCCCTCCAAGGGCAACATGGCGCTTTCCCCCCTCCTCCTTGCGAAAAGGCGACGTAGGGGCGTATGTAAAAAAGACAAGTCTGTCCTTGACCGACCTCTCGCCTTGTGCGGAGGCTCGGGGGCTGCTCTCGCAAACCCGGCTCCGGCCAATCCATTGACAGCGTCAACATACCAGCCCGAGAACTTGGGACCCGACCGTGCACCCGGGCTACGGCCAGCTCGCATGAGGGAACAACCAGACCGGCCGAAGCGTTGCGAAATACATTAAGACCTCGAAGGAGTCAACTCACTCCTTCGAGGCCTCGGGGGCTACACCCGGCGGGTGTGCTCGCGCGCACCCACCGGAACAAAACGCAACCAAGAAAGGCTGGTCCCCTTGAAAAAAAGTGTGACAAAAGCCTCCAAGCGAGTATTAACACACCCTTCGAGGCTCGGGGGCTACTGTCGGGGACCATAATTAGGGGTACCCTCAAGACTCCTAAATCTCAGCTGGTAACCCCCATCAGCACAAAGCTGCGAAGGCCTGATGAGTGCGATTAAGTCCAGGATCGGTCCATTCGAGGGACGCGATCACGCCTCGCCCGAGCCTAGCCTCGGGCAAGGGCAGCCGACCCCGGAGGATTTACGTCTCGCCCGAGGACCCCCTCCAGCAACGGACACACCTCCGGCTCACCCGAGGCTCAGTCTTCACCAAGAAGCAACCTTGGCCAAGTCGCCGCGCCAACCGACCGAATCGCAGGGGCATTTAATGCAAAGGTGGCCTGACACCTTTATCCTGACGCGCGCCCTCCAGTCGACAGAGCCGAAGTGACCGTAGTCACTTCGCCGCTCCACTGACCGGCCTGACAAGGGGACAGCACCGCCTGCGCCGCCCCGACTGCTGTGCCACTCGACAGAGTGAGGCTGTCAGCAACCCAGTCCGGCCTCAGGCGCCATAGGAAACTCCGCTTCGCCCGACCCTAGGGCTCGGACTCGGGCTCGGCCCTGGAAGACGACAAACTCCGCTTCGCCCGACCCCAGGGCTCGGACTCGGGCTCAGCCCCAGAAGACGACGAACTCCGCTTCGCCCGACCCCAGGGCTCGGACTCGGGCTCAGCCCCGGAAGACGACGAACTCCGCTTCGCCCGACCCCAGGGCTCGGACTCGGGCTCAGCCCCGGAAGACGACGAACTCCGCTTCGCCTGACCCCAGGGCTCAGACTCGGGCTCAGCCCCGGAAGATGACGAACTCCGCTTCGCCCGACCCCAGGGCTCGGACTCGGGCTCAGCCCCGGAAGACGACGAACTCCGCTTCGGCCGACCCCAGGGCTCGGACTCGGGCTCAGCCCCGGAAGACGACGAACTCCGCTTCGCCCGACCCCAGGGCTCGGACTCAGCCCTAGCCTCAGCCGACGGTCTCCGCCTCGCTCGACCCAGGGGCTCGGACTCGACCTCGGCCTTGGAAGACAGACTCGACCTCGACCTCAGAGGAGCCTCCGCCTTGCCCAACTCAGGGCTCGGACCGACCACGTCACAGGAGGCGCCATCATTACCCTACCCCAAGCTGACTCAGGCTACGGGGGACAAGACCGGCGTCCCATCTGGCTCGCTCCGCTAAACAAGTAATGATGGCGCCCCGCATGCCCTATGACGACGGCGACTCTCAGCCCCCTTACGGAAGCAAGAGGACGTCAGCAAGGACTCGACAGCCCCGACAGCTATCCTTCCGCCAGGCTCCAGCGCTCCTCCGACGACCATGACACCACACGAACTGGGTGCCAAAACCTCTCCGGCTGCCACGATGGCATGTACTTAGGGCGCTAGCTCTCCTCCGCTAGACACGTTAGCACACTGCTACACCCCCCATTGTACACTTGGATCCTCTCCTTACGCCTAGAAAAGGGAGGTCCAGGGCCCTCTTACAGAGGGTTGGCCGCGCGGGGAAGGACGGGACGACGCTCGCGCAAGGCCGCTCGCTCCCTCCCGCGTGGACGCTTGTAACCCCCTACTGCAAGCGCACCCGACCTGGGCGCGGGGCTAACACGAAGGCCGCGGGTTCCACCTCCCACGCCTGTCTCCCTCCGGCTGCTCTCCCCCCTTCGCGTTCCACCTCGTGCCGACCCATCTGGGCTGGGGCACGCGGCGACAATTTACTCGTCGGTCCAGGGACCCCCCGGGGTTGAAACACCGACAACTCTGCTGCACAAGATTTTAGAGAAAATTTTGTAATATAATTGTAAAGAAACTTATGTAAATTTGTGCATACCTTGTAATATATCTTTCCCCTTTGTCCATGTACAATCTGCTTTGCTGTGGACGAAATTTTCTTTTTGAGTCGAAGACGAAAAACACCTTCCCTTCTTTTTGTACACAACGAAGCATGAAAATTTCTTCTTTCTGTTTTTCTTCGAAGCTTTATCCTTATAGCCGAAGCATCTGTCTTTTCTGAATGATATGATGATAATGATCCTATGTATGTCTAAATGAATGTTTATGAATGCAAATGTCATGATGTGATGTATCGTGCAAATGAATGTCCAAATATATATTCGAAGCCATAATCATAGACTTCATTCTCTTAGGAATGACTCAAATCTTTTTGCCGCTTATTTTTCGGCTTCACCGTTTATTTTTCGGTGTATCAGCGTTGACTTTTCGCTGTAAGCCTCCCTTAGGAGCTTCTTCGCCTTTTACTTCAGCGGAATCAGCGTTTATTTTTCGCTGCAAGCCTCCCTTAGGAGCTTCTTCGCCTTTTATTTCAGCGGAATCAGCGTTTATTTTTTGCTGTAAGCTCTGCATTCCCTTATGAACGACTTTTGAGCTTCTCCCTGTTTTCTTTTCTTTTTTGTTTGCACTCGATGGTGCATTCTCAGCTTTTACATTTACATCTTTGGGGGATATTGCTCTTATAGAGCTGAAATAAGAAAAAAGAGAAATTACATGCTATGGCCCCATTAAAAACCTTTCTCCCCCTTTGGAAAGGAAAAGGGTGCCATAAGAAAAAACTAAAAAATAAAAAACAAAAAAGATTACATCAGGTTACACATAATACCGCCGAAGCTCATCCGCATTCCAAGATCTAGGAATGTCGTTGTCGTCCATATCCTTTAATCTGTAGGATCCGGGTCTTGACGAAGATACTACCAGAAAGGGGCCTTCCCACTTCAGCTGTAGTTTGCCCACTGTGTCTGGGTTGGCCACTCTTTGAAGCACCAAATGTCCTGGCTTAATGTTCTTCAACCGAACCTTTCTATCACGCCATTTTATTGTTTCGGCTTGGTATTTATTGATGTTTTCCACAGCCTGAAGCCTGATCCCTTCTATAGCATCTTTGTCCACAGAGCAATCAGCTTCGTCTTTTGCCGAGGCCACTGTTCTTATTGATCCTGCCTTAGCCTCTTCTGGGGTTATTGCTTCATCACCAAACAACAATTTGAATGGTGTAAAACCTGTTGACCTTGATATTGTTGTGTTGTGGCTCCACACCACTTTGATTAATTCATCTGGCCACTTTCCCCTTGGCTGATTGAATATTAACTTCATTATTCCTGTCATTATGATGCCATTAGCCCTTTCAACTAGCCCATTTGATTCCGGATGTCGAACAGATGCAAAATGGATCTTTGTGCCAATTTGTTCACAAAATTCTTTGAAAGCTTTGGAGTCAAATTGTGTTCCATTGTCCACAGTGATGGCCTTCGACACTCCGAAGCGACAGACAATGTTTTGCCAAAAAAACTTTTGAGTAGTAACCGAAGTTATTGTGGCTAAAGGCTTTGCCTCAATTCATTTAGAAAAATATTCCACTGCCACTACAACATATCTTAAGTTCCCTTGTGCTGGTGGTAGCGGACCTAACAAATCAAGGCCCCATCTTTGCAATGGCCAAGTGGGTTGTATTAACTGGGTTAGAGACGAAGGTTGTTTTTGATCTCTTGCACATTTCTGACAACCTTCGCACTTTTGGACTAACTCCGCTGCATCCGAAGCTGCCTTTGGCCAATAAAATCCTTGACGGAAAACTTTTCCCAGCAAAGGCCTAGATCCAATGTGAGATCCACACAGGCCTGCATGTATTTTCTTCATCAATTCTATACCTTCGGCTCTGGATAAACATTTGAGCAACGGAGAGCAGACCCCATGCTTGTACAGCTCCCCTTCTATTATTACATATGGACGAGCTCTTGCCTCTATTCTCTTGTTATAAGCTTCGTCATCTGAAAGGAAGTTACCCTGAAGGTAAGAGATGATCTCAGTTCTCCACTCTTCACTATAAACAGGAGATATATTGAGGACCGCTCTTTCAAGGAGTTCAACCGAGGGTGCTTTTATTGTTTCAAAAAATACTTCCGAAGGTAAAGGCAGCCCCTGTGCTGCTGACTTGGCTAGCAAATCAGCATGTTCATTTTCTCCTCGAGGAATATTTTTTACAGAAAACCCTTCAAAGGAAGCTTCAATCCTTCGGACCGTATCTAAATACTTCTCAAGCTTCGGGTCTCTTGCCTTAAAACTCTTGTCAATATGACCAGAGATAACCTGGGAATCAGTTTTAAGAACCACCCTTCTGATTCCCATTGCCTTTAACTTCCGAAGACCCAAAAGTAAAGCTTCGTACTCAGCAATGTTATTTGTGCAGCTAAAATCGAGTCTTGCTGCGTAGCAAGTTTTAACTTTGGAGGGTGCGACCAACACAGCGGCTGCTCTTGCCCCAAAGGTTCCCTAAGAACCATCGCAGAATACTGTCCATGCTTCGGCATCTTTACTCGCTTCTTCTTCCTGAGCC
This sequence comes from Zea luxurians, assembly GCA_029449295.1. Classification (NCBI taxonomy): domain Eukaryota; kingdom Viridiplantae; phylum Streptophyta; class Magnoliopsida; order Poales; family Poaceae; genus Zea; species Zea luxurians. The sequence goes on from JAOPSE010000001.1 coordinate 210,333,648, forward strand.
CCTGGCGTCCAGTCAGCAATGAAGTCAGCTAACGCCTGGGATTGAATCGAAGATCTGTGCACATAATCAATGCAGAATTCATTGAGTTCCGCAGCCCACTTTCCAACCCTTCCAGTAGCTTCTCTATTTCTCATAATGTCCTTCAATGGTTGTGAAGAAGGGACAATTATATTGTATGCTTGAAAATAATGCCGAAGCTTTCTGGAAGCCATCAAAACAGCATACAACACCTTCTGCAATTCTGTATAATTTTTCTTTGATAAACTAAGAACTTCAGATACAAAGTATATTGGAGCTTGCTTTTTGACTTGCCCTTCAAGCTTCTCTTGGACAAGTGCCGCACTTACCGCTGAGTGCGAGGCTGCCACATATAACAATAGAGGAGCCCCTGGCGTTGGTGGAGTTAACGTCGTTAAGTCTATCAAATATTGCTTCAGCTCTTCGAAGGCTCTCTGCTGAGCTGGTCCCCATTGAAAAACCTCGGCTGATTTCAGCACTTCGAAGAATGGTAAATTTCTCTCTGCTGATTTAGATATGAATCTGTTGAGAGATGCCAATCTTCCTGTCAATCGTTGAGCCCCCTTCTTTGTGCTTGGTGGTTCCATTCGAAGAATAGCTTCGATTTTATTTGGATTAGCCTCAATCCCTTTTGTTGAAACTAGGCAACCAAGGAATTTCCCTTTCTTTACTCCGAAAACACACTTTTCTGGATTCAGTTTTAGACCGGCCTGTCTAAAATTAGCGAAACTCTCCTGCAAATCAGCAATGTGATTTTCTTGCTTCGTGCTTTTTACAATGATATCATCGACATAAGTTAGCACATTTCTGCCTATCTGAGAATGAAGAACCTTTGCTGTCATTCTGCTGAAGCTTCCTCCAGCATTTTTGAGCCCCTCAGGCATCCGAAGGTAACAATATGTTCCGCTAGGGGTTATGAAGCTGGTTTTTGACTCATCCTCCTTCTTCATCCAAATTTGATGATAGCCTGAATAACAGTCCAAGAGACTCATAAGTTCTGATGAAGCTGCTGCATCAACTAGGGAGTCTATCCTTGGCAATGGGAACTCATCCTTCGGACAAGCCTTGTTGAGATCAGTGAAATCAATACACATCCTCCATTTGCCGTTGGCCTTTTTTACCATAACAGTGTTAGCCAGCCATTCTGGATATTTTACTTCTCTGATGACTCCGGCACTGAGGAGTCTTTTTACTTCATTTCGAGCACCTTCGGCCTTGTCATCAGACATCTTCCGAAGCCTCTGCTTTCTGGGCCTGAAAGATGGATCAACATTGAGCGAGTGTTCAATAACATCCCTGTTGACGCCACAAAGATCGTTAGCCGACCATGCGAAGACATCTTTGTTGTTGAACAAGAATCTTATCAAGGTTTTCTCTTGTTCCTCAGACAATTGAGATCCCAGCAGCACCTTCTGCTCTACGATATCTTCGCATAAAAGCATGGGTTTCGGCTGATTGGCCGAAGCAGCCTTCTCCCTTCTGTGCTTGTACTGCTCACAAGCTTCGGCTTCATCTATATTGTGGATTGCCTTTGAATCAGTCCAATTCCCCTCAGCCTTTCTGGCAGCTTCCTGACTCCCATGAATAGTAATAGGTCCCTGATCCGAAGGTATCTTCATGCAAAGATATGCTGGATGAAGAATTGCTTCGAAAGCATTGAGTGTTCCGCGACCAATGATGGCATTGTAAGGATACTCCATGTCAACAATGTCAAACACAACTTGCTCAGTTCTTGTGTTGTTGACGAATCCGAAGGTCACTGGCATGGTAATCTTACCAAGCGCTACAATCTGTCTCCCTCCGAAGCCACAAAGAGGGTGCGTAGCATCATGAATCTTGTCTTCGGGCTCTTGCATTTGTCTGAAGGCCTTAGCAAATATGATATCCGCTGCACTGCCTGTATCAACCAAGACATTGTGGACCAGAAATCCTTTGATCACACAAGAGATAACCATAGCATCATTATGTGGGTAATCCTTGAGCTGAAGATCCTCTTGAGAGAAGGTAATTGGGATGTGAGACCATCTTGACTTGATGAAGGGTCCTTGTACCCCTACATGTTGTACTCTTCTTTACGCCTCCTTCTTCTGCTTCTTGTTAGCCGGCTCTGAGCATGAACCGCCTGTTATCGGGAGAATCAGCTTCAGAGCCAAAGCAGTTCCAGCTTGGTTCTTGAACGAAGCCATCAGCTCAAAAACTGGAAGTGAGTTCACCGGAGGTGGGCGCCAATGTTGGGGACTTATTCTCAAGTGCTATGAATTAGGAACAAGGCAACATAGAATGTCAGATGTTAAAGCCCTTCGTCCGCTGGAGCATTATTTCCCCAAGGATTTAATGAACTTCGGATGAAGGTTATGAATAATACATCACGAAGGTTGCATCTTCGTGATCAAAGATAAAACGATACAAAATGAAATATAAAATATGAAATATAAAACGTTACAGAATAGCAAGAATGAATAAATTCAATTATTTTGTAATGTGAACTTAGATATCAAAACATAATGTTTAGACACATTTGTACCTTCGCCTTGGCAGAAAACAATAATTCCAGAGTAATACGTCAGTAATTACAAGATTCCGTGAACAACAAAGAAGTACTGTTCACCTATTTATAGGCACAGGACACAGCCTGTAAGAAATTACAATCATGCCCCTTACAGAAGATCACAATCATAACTCAGACTCCTATGGACTAAAAAGTAATTCCATCTTTAAGTCGGTTCGATCATTCGTCTTTGGATACGCTATAGTGTCGAAGCTTTATGAGCGGTAGCTTCGGTATCACATATAAACAGACTTGCTAAAGGTGTTTTCTTCCTGTAGGACCTTCGGCGACGAAGCATGATCCCAACACTTTCAATTCTATGACTAAGCATAAGATTACACTTGGAAACACGTTAGTCATAGACATAAAATAGATATGATCAAAGGTATATAAATGAGCTATGTGTGCAAAGTATCAATCAAAGTTCCTAGAATCAAGAATATTTAGCTCATTCCTAAGTTTGGTAAAGGTTTTCTCATCTAAAGGCTTGGTAAAGATATCGTCCAATTGATCTTTGGTGTTAATATAGGCTATCTCGATATCCCCCTGTTGTTGGTGATCTCTCAAAAAGTGATACCGAATGGCTATGTGCTTAGTGCGGCTGTGCTCAACGGGATTATCCGCCATGCGGATTGCACTCTCATTGTCACATAAGAGAGGGACTTTGCTAAATTTGTAGCCATAGTCCCTAAGAGTTTGCCTCATCCAAAGCAATTGCGCGCAACAATGGCCTGCGACAATGTACTCGGCTTCAGCGGTAGAAAGAGCTACTGAGTTTTATTTCTTTGAAGCCCAAGACACCAGGGATCTCCCCAAAAACTAACAAGTCCCTGATGTGCTCTTCCTATCAATTTTACACCCTGCCCAATCAGCATCTGAATATCCTAATAAATCAAAAGAGGATCCCTTGGGGTACCAAAGACCAAACTTAGGTGTATGAACTAAATATCTCAAGATTCGCTTCATGGCCCTAAGGTGAACTTCCTTAGGATCGACTTGGAACCTTGCACACGTGCATACAGAAAGCATAATGTCCGGTCGAGATGCACACAAATAGAGTAAAGATCCTATCATCGACTGGTATACCTTTTGATCTATGGATTTGCCTCCCGTGTCGAGGTCAAGATGCCCATTTGTTCCCATGGGTGTCTTGATGGGCTTGGCATCCTTCATTCCAAACTTAGTGAGTACATCTTGAGTGTACTTCGTTTGGCTAATGAAGGTGCCCTCTTGGAGTTGCTTGACTTGAAATCCTAGAAAATATTTCAACTCCCCCATCATAGACATCTCGAATTTTTGGACCATGATCCTACTAAACTCTTCACAAATAGATTTGTTAGTAGACCCAAATATGATATCATCAACATAAATTTGGCATACAAACAAATCATTTGCAATAGTTTTAGTAAAGAGAGTAGGATCGACTTTGCCGACTTTGAAGCCATTAGTGATAAGAAAATCTCTTAGGCATTCATACCATGCTCTTGGGGCTTGCTTGAGCCCATAAAGCGCCTTAGAGAGTTTATAGACATGGTTAGGGTACTCACTATCTTCAAAGCCTGGAGGTTGCTCAACATATACCTCTTCCTTGATTGGTCCATTGAGGAAGGCACTCTTCACGTCCATTTGATAAAGCTTAAAGCCATGGTAAGTAGCATAGGCAAGTAATATACGAATTGACTCAAGCCTAGCTACGGGTGCATAAATTTCACCAAAATCCAAACCTTCGACTTGTGAAAAACCCTTGGCCACAAGTCGTGCCTTGTTCCTTGTCACCACACCATGCTCATCTTGCTTGTTGTGGAAGACCCACTTGGTTCCTACAATATTTTGGTTAGGACATGGAACTAAATGCCATACCTCATTCCTCATGAAGTTGTTGAGCTCCTCTTGCATCGCCAGCACCCAATCCGAATCTTTAAGTGCATCCTCTACCCTGTGTGGCTCAATAAAGGAAATAAAAGAGTAATGTTCACAAAAATGAGCGACTTGAGATCGACTGGTTACCCCCTTGTGAATATCACCGAGGATGGTGTTCACGGGGTGATCTCTTTGAATCGCTTGGTGGACTCTTGGGTGTGGTGGCCTTTGATCTTGTTCATCTTCCTTGTCTTGATCATTGGCATCTCCCCCTTGATCATTGTCCTCCTCTTGAGGTGGCTCATCTTCTTGATCTTCATTTTCATCACTTTGAGCTTGATCCTCATCTTGGGTTGGTGGAGATGTTTGCGTGGAAGATGATGGTTGATCTTGTGCTTGTGGAGGCTCTTTAGATTCCTTAGGGCACACATCCCCAATGGACATGTTCCTTAGTGCGTCGCACGGAGCCTCTTCATCATCTAGCTCATCAAGATCAACTTGCTCTACTTGAGAGCCGTTAGTCTCATCAAACACAATGTCACAATAAACTTCAACTAGTCCAGTGGACTTGTTAAAGACTCTATATGCCCTTGTGTTTGAATCATAACCAAGTAAAAAGCCTTCTACAGCCTTAGGAGCAAATTTAGATTTTCTACCTCTTTTAACAAGAATAAAGCATTTGCTACCAAAGACTCTAAAATATGAAACATTGGGATTTTTACCGGTGAGGAGTTCATATGATGTCTTCTTGAGGATTCGGTGAAGATATAACCGGTTGATGGCGTAGCAAGCGGTGTTGACCGCCTCGGCCCAAAACCGATCCGAAGTCTTGTACTCATCAAGCATGGTCCTTGCCATGTCCAATAGAGTTCTATTCTTCCTCTCCACTACACCATTTTGTTGTGGCGTGTAGGGAGAAGAGAACTCATGCTTGATGCGCTCCTCCTCCTCCTCAAGAAAGCCTTCAATTTGAGAGTTCTTGAACTCTGTTCTGTTGTCGCTTCTTATTTTCTTGATCCTCAAGCCGAACTCATTTTGAGCCCGTCTCAAGAATCCTTTCAAAGTCTCTTGGATTTGAGATTTATCCTGCAAGAAGAATACCCAAGTGAAGCGAGAATAATCATCCACAATAACTAGAAAGTACTTACTCCCACCGATGCTTATGTAAGCTATCGGGCTGAATAGGTCCATGTGGAGTAGCTCCAGTGGTCTGTCAGTCGTCATGATGTTCTTGTGTGGATGATGAACACCAACTTGCTTCCCTGCTTGGCATGCGCTACAAATCCTGTCTTTCTCAAAATGAACATTTGTTAGTCCCAAAATGTGCTCTCCTTTTAGAAGCTTGTGAAGATTCTTCATCCCAACGTGGGCTAGTCGGTGGTGCCAGAGCCAACCCATATTAGTCTTAGCAATTAAGCAAGTATCGAGTTCAGCTCTATTGAAATCAACTAAGTATAGCTGACCCTCTAATACTCCCTTAAAAGCTACTGAATCATCACTTCTTCTAAAGACAGTAACACCTATATCCGTAAAAAGACAATTGTAGCCCATTTTACATAATTGAGAAACTGAAAGCAAGTTATAGTCTAAAGAATCTACAAGAAAAACATTGGAAATAGAATGGTCGGGTGATATAGCAATTTTACCAAGTTCTTTGACCAAACCTTGATTTCCATCCCCGAATGTGATAGCTCTTTGGCGATCTTGGTTTTTCTCATAGGAGGAGAACATCCTTTTCTCCCCAGTCATGTGGTTTGTGCACCCGCTATCGATGATCCAACTTGAGCCCCCGGATGCATAAACCTACAAAACAAATTTAGGCCTTGTTCTTAGGTACCCAAACAGTCTTGGGTCCTTTTACATTAGAAACAAGCACCTTGGGTACCCAAACACAAGTCTTGGAGCCCTTGTGTTTGCCCCCAACATATTTGGCAACTACTTTGCCTGATTTGTTAGTAAGCACATATGAAGCATCAAAGGTTTTGAATGAAATGTTATGATCATTTGATGCAATAGGAGATTTCTTTTTAGGCATTTTAACATGTGTAGAACGCCTAGAGCTAGAAGCCTCATTCTTATAAATAAAAGCATGGTGAGAAACAGAATGAGTCTTCTTGGCATGAATTCTCCTAATCTTATCCTCAGGATAACCAGCAGGATATAAAATATAACCCTTGTTATCCTGAGGCATGGGAGCCTTGCCCTTAACAAAATTAGACAATCTTTTAGGAAGGGCATTAAGCTTGACATTGTCTCCCTGTTGGAAGCCAATGCCATCCTTAATGCCAGGGCGTCTCCCACTATAGAGCATGCTTCTAGCAAATTTAAACTTTTCATTTTCCAAGTCATGCTCATTGATTTTAGCAGTTAATGTAGCTATATGATCATTTTGTTGTTTAATTAAAGCAAGGTGATCATGAATAGCATCTACATTAACATCTCTACATCTAGTGCAAATAGAAACATGATCAACCGTAGATGTAGAGGGTTTGCAATCATTTAATTCAACAATCTTAGCATGTAAAATAGCATTCTCATCTCTAAGATTGGTAATAGCATCATTGAAACATTTAAATCTTGAGCCTTAGCAATTAATTTTTCATTTTCAACCTTAAGGCTAGAAAGAGAGGCATTCACTTTTTTAATCTTAGCAATCAAACTAGCATTATCATTTCTAAGATTGACAATTGAATCATCACATACATTTGATTTCTCAACCTTAGCAATCAAATTATCATTTTCAATTCTAAGGTTAGAAATGGTGTCATGGCAAGTGCTTAGCTCACTAGTTAATTTTTCACATTTTCTACCTCTAGAGCATAAGCATTTTTAAACTTAACATGCTTCTTGTTTTCCTTAATAAGGAAGTCCTCTTGGCTATCCAAGAGTTCATCCTTCTCATGAATAGCACTAATCAATTCATTCAACTTTTCTTTTTGTTGCATGTTTATGTTGGCAAAAAGGGTGAGCAAGTTATCCTCATCATCACTAGAATTATCCTCATCACTAGAAGTCGCATACTTAGTGGAGGATCTTGATTTTACCTTCTTCTTCTTGCCGTCCTTTGCCATGAGGCACTTGTGGCCGAAGTTGGGGAAAAGAAGACCCTTGTTGATGGCGATGTTGGCGGCGTCCTCGTTGTCAGAGGAGTCGGTGGAGCTCTCGTCGGAGTCCCACTCCCGGCAAACATGGGCATCGCCACCCTTCTTCTTGTAGTACTTCTTCTCCTTCTTCTTCCCCCTCCTGTCGTCGCCCCTGTCACTGTCACTAGAAATAGGACATTTTGCTATAAAGTGACTGGGCTTACCACACTTGTAGCAAACTTTCTTGGAGCGGGGCTTGTAGTCTTTCCCCTTCTTTGCTTGAGGATTTGGCGGAAGCTCTTGATGATGAGCGCCATTTCCTCGTTGTCAAGCTTGGAGGCGTCGATGGGGACCCTACTTGGTGTAGAGTCTTCTTTCTTCTCCTCTGTTGCCTTGAATGCGACGGGTTGTGCCTCGGGTACGGAGGAGGCGCCTTGCTCGATGATCTTCTTGGAGCCTTTGATCATCAATTCAAAGCTCACAAATTTTCCTATCACTTCCTCGGGAGACATTAGTTTATATCTAGGATCACCACGAATTAATTGAACTTGAGTAGGGTTAAGAAATACAAGTGATCAAAGAATAACCTTGACCATTTCATGGTCATCCCATTTGGTGTCCCGAGGTTGCGCACTTGGTTCACCAAGGTCTTTAGCCGGTTGTACATGGCTTGCGGGTCTTCTCCTTGGTTGAGCATAAAACGATCGAGCTCCCTCTTGGTGATCTTGGTCACCTCGTCTCCTTCGTGCGCGAACTTGAGCACGTCCCAAATCTCTTTGGCGCTCTTCAACCGTTGCACCTTATTATACTCCTCTCGACTTAGAAAGGCGAGGAGTATAGTGGTGGCTTGGGAGTTGAAGTGCCGGATTTGGGCAACCTCGTCCGAGTCATAGTCTTCATCCCCTATGGATGGTACCTGTACTCCAAACTCAACAACATCCCAAATGCTAGTGTGGAGTGAGGTTAGATGGTGCCTCATTTTATCACTCCACATATTATAATCTTCACCATAAAAAATGGGTGGTTCGCCTAATGGGATGGAAGGTAAAGGAGTACATTTGGAAATGCGAGGATAGCATAGGGGAATCTTACTAAACTTCTTGCGCTCATGGCGCTTAGAAGTTACGGACGGCGCGTCGGAGCCAGAAGTAGATGGCGATGAAGAGTCGTTCTCATAGTAGACCACCTTCTTCATCTTCTTCTTCTTGTCGCCACTCCGATGCGACTTGTTGTGGGAGTGTGATTCTCCCTTTCCTTTGGAGCCGGACTCCCTTGATGGAGCCTTCCCGTGGCTTGTAGCGGGCTTCTTGCCGGTCATGACCTCCTTCTTGGCGTGATCTCCCGACATCACTTCGAGCGGTTAAGCTCTAATGAAGTACCGGGCTCTGATACCAATTGAAAGTCGCCTAGAGGGGGGGGGGGTGAATAGGCAGAATTTGAAATTTATAAACTTTAAGCACAACTACAAGCCGAGGTTAGCGTTAGAAATATAATCGAGTCCGAAAGAGAGGGCGAAAACAAATCAACCAAAGAAATAAAACGGATGACACGGTGATTTGTTTTACCGAGGTTCGGTTCTTGCTAACCTACTCCCCGTTGAGGTGGTCACAAAGACCGGGTCTCTTTCAACCCTTTCCCTCTCTCAAACGGTCACCTAGACCGAGTGAGCTTTTCTCTTCAATCAAACGGGACACTAAGTCCACTACAAGGACCACCACAACTTGGTGTCTCTTGCTTTGATTACAATGATCTTGAGAACAAGAAAGTGAGAGCACCTAGAGGGGGGGGGTGAATAGGTGATCCTGTAAAAACTTGAAACTTAAAGACACAAAACTTGATTAAGAGTTAGTAGACTAAATAGCGAGCTCTTGTGAACACAAGTTTCACAGAAAAGCAATCACAAAAGACACGCGAGTTATCCCGTGGTTCGACAAGTACAACACTTGTCTACCTCCACGTTGTGGCATCCCAATGGACGAGGGTTGCACTCAACCTCTTTCAAGCGGTCCAAAGACCCACTTGAATACCATGGTGTTTCTCTTTGTTTCACTGTATCCCGTTCGCGAGGAATCTCCACAACTTGGAGCCTCTCGCCCTTACGATTTGATGATCACAAAGAAGCACGGAAGTAAGGGTGGGAAAAGCAACACACACAAGACTCAAAGCAAGAGCACAAACACGCACACTAGCCAACAACTTGAGCTCTAAGTTCACACACGGAGTTCTCAACTCAAAAGGAGCTCAAATTGCTATCACAACAAATCAAATGCGCTAGAATGAAGTCTTGGTGCTTAGGGATGATCAAAGAATGCTTGGTGTGCTCCTCCATGCGCCTAGGGGTCCCTTTTATAGCCCCAAGGCAGCTAGGAGCCGTTGGAAGCAATCCAGGAAGGCAATTCTTGCCTTCTATCGGGTGGCGCACCGGACAGTCCGGTGCACCACCCTTCATCCCCTGTTCACTGTCCGGTGCAGATTGCTTTCCTAAATTGGCGCAGCCGACCGTTGAAGATTTGGAGCCGTTGTCGCACCGGACACTGTTCGGTGCACATCGGACAGTCCGGTGCCCCCATCCGACCGTTGGCTCGGCCACGCGTCACGCGCGGATTGCGCGGCCGACCGTTGGCCCGGCCGACTGTTGGCTCACCGAACAGTCCGGTGCACCACCGGACAATCCGGTGATTTTTAGCCGTACGCTGTTGACTTGTTTCCTGAGAGCGGCGACTTCGCCTCAGACGACTCACCGGACAGTCCAGTGCACCACCGGATAGTTCGGTGATTTATAGCCGTACGCCACCGTCGAGACCCGAGAGTAGGCTGTTCATCAGGACTGGTCCTGGCACACCGGACACTGTCCGGTGCACCCACCGAGCAGCCTTTTGGCTGAACACAACCAACTTATCTCCAAAGCGATTTCTCCTGTTTCTAGCACTTAGACACAATACATTAGTCTTCAAAACAATGTACTAAGTCTAGAAACATACCTTTGATCTTGATTTGCACTTCTTGAGTCTTTGGCACAAATATTACTCAAAGCATTTGTGTGGAGCACTTAATCACCAAAATCTTATAGAAATGGCCCAAGGGCACATTTCCCTTTCAATCTCCCCCTTTTTGGTGATTTATGCCAACACAACAAAAAGCAACTAAAGAAGTGCAATCATCAATGCAAATGAGAACAAAGATTTGTTTTTGATTCAAATTTGGCATATTTGGATCGTTCTTTGCCACCACTTGGTTTGTTTTTGCAAATCAAACTCAAATTCCTATCTCTAAGTCAAATTCACTTGTTGAGGCATAGAGAGAGGTATTCCAAGAGAAATTGATCGAAGATTCAAACCCCCCTTTTTCCCATAATCAAACATTCTCCCCACAAGAGACCAACTTTTGACAATAAGAGACAATAAGAGTATTTTGGCAAAACAAAAGCTCTAACTCTACTATTTTCAAAATTCTCTAGTGGTAGCTGAACCATTTCTTGCTTTGGCCTTAATTTCTCCCCCTTTGGCATTAAGCACCAAAACGGGATCAATATTGGCCCTTAAACCTCATTGCCTCACCAAAATCTTCAATTAAGAGTAAAAAGGCAATGAGAGCACGGAGATGAACTTGGAATAAATTACCCTCTCATCGGAGTGCAGTGGAAGTCTTGCATGGTCCAAGTTCACCTTTTCCCTTTCAATCCTCTTTTAAGACTAATTTAAGAAAACTCAAGCACACGGTTAGTCTCAAAGGGTCAAGTTGTATCATTTCTCCCCCTAAGTATGTGCATCATTCACACATGGACTTGTGAGGTCCGAGGATCCCTTGCACAACTTGAGCACCATAAATAAGCAATAAAATGCATAATGGAACATGATCAAAGGCATAAAACACATGTATGCTCTATATCAATCCAAGTTACGCGAATCTAAGACATTTAGCTCAGTATGCAGCCTGCAAAAGGTCTTCTCATCTAAAGGCTTGGTAAAGATATCGGCTAGCTGGTTCTCGGTGCTAACATAAAACACTTCGATATCTCCCTTTTGCTGGTGGTCTCTCAAAAAGTGATGCCGGATGTCTATGTGCTTTGTGCGGCTGTGTTCAACAGGATTGTCCGCCATGCAGATTGCACTCTCATTGTCACATAGGAGTGGGACTTTGCTCAGATTGTAGCCAAAGTCCCGGAGGGTTTGCCTCATCCAAAGTAGTTGCGCGCAACACTGTCCTACGGCAACATACTCGGCCTCAGCAGTGGATAGGGCAACGAAGGTTTGTTTCTTAGAACTCCAGGACACCAGGGGCCTTCCTTGGAATTGGCACGTCCCTGATGTACTCTTCCTATCGACCTTACATCCAGCATAGTCGGAGTCTGAGTATCCAATTAAGTCAAAGGTAGACCCCTTTGGATACCAGATCCCAAAGCAAGGCGTAGCAACTAAATATCTAAGAATTCGCTTAACGGCCACAAGGTGACACTCCCTTGGGTCAGATTGAAATCTAGCACACATGCATACGCTAAGCATAATATCTGGTCTACTAGCACATAAATAATGTAAAGACCCTATCATAGACCGGTATGCCTTTTGATCAACGGACTTACCTCCTTTGTTGAGGTCGACATGTCCGTCGGTTCCCATTGGAGTCTTTGCGGGCTTGGCGTCCTTCATCCCAAACCGTTTGAGCAAGTCTTGCGTGTACTTCGTTTGAGAGATGAAGGTGCCGTCCTTGAGTTGCTTCACTTGAAACCTAAGGAAGTAGTTCAACTCGCCCATCATCGACATCTTGAATTTCTGAGTCATCACCCTGCTAAACTCTTCACAAGACTTTTGCTTAGTAGAACCAAATATTATGTCATCGACATAAATTTGGCACACAAATAGATCACCGTCACAAGTCTTAGTGAAAAGAGTTGGATCGGCTTTCCCAACCTTGAAAGCATTAGCAATGAAAAAGTCTCTAAGGCATTCATACCATGCTCTTGGGACCTGCTTAAGTCCATAGAGCGCCTTAGAGAGCTTACACACGTGGTCGGGGTACCGTTCATCCTCAAATCCAGGGGTTGCTCCACGTACACCTCCTCCTTGATTGGCCCGTTGAGGAAAGCGCTCTTCACGTCCATTTGGAACAACCTGAAAGAATGGTGAGCGACATAGGTTAATAAAATATGAATCGACTCTAGCCTAGGCACAGGAGCAAAAGTCTCCTCAAAGTCCAAACCTGCGACTCGGGCATAACCTTTTGCCACAAGTCGAGCCTTGTTCCTTATCACCACCCCGTGCTCGTCCTGTTTGTTGCGAAACACCCACTTCGTTCCCACAACGTTTTGTATGGGATGCGGCACCAGTGTATAAACTTCATTTTGCTTGAAGTTGTTGAGCTCTTCCTGCATGGCCAACACCCAGTCCGGATCTAGCAAGGCCTCTTCTACCTTGAAAGGCTCAATAGAAGAGACAAAAGAGTAATGCTCACAAAAATTAGCTAATCTAGAGCGAGTGGTTACTCCCTTGCTAATGTCACCCAAAATCTGGTCGACAGGATGATTCCTTTGAATCATCGCTCGAACTTGAGTTGGAGGAGCCTGTGGTACTTCTTCCTCCTCATCTTCGACATCCTATGCTCCCCCTTGATCACACGCCTCTTCTTGAGGGACCTGTTCATCATCTTGAGTTGGGGGGTGCACCGTCGTTGAGGAAGAAGGTTGATCTTGCTCCTTGTGTTCCTGTGGTCGCACGTCTCCAATTGCCATGGTACGAATTGCGTCCGTTGGAACATCATCCTCATCGGTTAGAAGCTCGTATGACGTCTTCTTAAGGAGGCGATGAAGATAGACCCGGTTTATGGCGTGGCAAGCTGTGTTCACAGCTTCCGACCAAAACCGCTCGGGCGTCTTGAATTCTCCAAACATCGTCCTTGCCATGTCTATTAGCATCCTGTTCTTCCTCTCTACCACATCGTTTTGCTGTGGTGTGTAGGGAGCGGAGAACTCATGCTTGATTCCTTCCTCCTCAAGAAACTCCTCCACTTGTAGGTTCTTGAACTCGGACCCGTTGTCGCTTCTAATCTTTTTCACCTTGAGCTCAAATTCGTTTTGAGCTCGCCTTAGAAAGCGCTTGAGGGTCCCTTGGGTTTCTGATTTGTCCTACAAAAAGAATACCCAAGTGAAGCTGGAAAAATCATCAACAACAACAAGACCATACTTACTTCCCCCGATGCTAAGGTAGGTGACGGGTCCGAAGAGGTCCATATGCAGTAGCTCCAGAGGTCTTGATGTAGTCATCACATCCTTGTTGTGATGAGCGCTTCCTGCCTGTTTACCTGCCTGACAAGCTGCACAAGGTCTATCTTTTTCGAAAAACACATTTGTTATACCTAACACATGTTCTCCCTTCAGAAGTTTGTGAAGGTTCTTCATCCCAACATGTGCTAGACGGCGATGCCACAGCCAGCCCATGCTAGTCTTAGCAATTAAGCATGCATCTAGACCGGCCTCCTCCTTCGAAAAATCAACTAAATAGAGTTTGTCGTCTAGTACACCCTTAAAGGCTAATGAACCATCACTCCTTCTAAAGACAGACACATCTACATTTGTAAATAAGCAATTGTAACCCATATTACATAATTGACTAACGGACAACAAGTTATACCCGAGCGATTCTACTAAAAACACATTAGAAATGGAATGCTCGGATGAAATAGCTATCTTTCCTAGTCCTTTAACCTTGCCTTGATTCCCATCACCGAATATGATTGAATCTTGGGAATCTTTGTTCTTGACGTAGGAGGTGAACATCTTCTTCTCCCCCGTCATGTGGTTTGTGCATCCGCTGTCGATAATCCAGCTTGAGCCCCCGGATGCATAAACCTGCAAGGCAAATTAGGCTTGGGTTTTAGGTACCCAACTCTTGTTGGGTCCTACAAGGTTAGTTACAATAGCCTTAGGGACCCAAATGCAAGTCTTGTCTCCCTTGCATTTGGCTCCCACCTTTTTAGCAATCACTTTTTCATTTTTACATGAAAGAACAAATTTAGCATTGCAAGCATGAAAGACAGTGGTAGATCCATTATACACTTTCCTAGGAGCATAAGACACAAAATTCCTCCTAGATCTACCATTAAAGTTTGAACTTGAAGCAATCATGGCATGAGAGTCAAAAGCATTATAACTTCTATTATAATGAACATTTCTAGAATATTTCCTATCATGATATAAGAAAGCATGATTCCTTTGAACACTATTAGTCATAGGGGCCTTCCCTTTGTCCTTGGCAGAGATGGGAGCCCTTTGACTTGTTAAGTTCTTGGCTTCCCTTCGAAAGCCAAGCCCATCCTTAATTGAGGGATGTCTACCTACCGTGTAGGCATCCCTTGCAAATTTTAGTTTATCAAAATCATTTTTGCTAGTCTTAAGTTGGGCATTAAGACTAGCTACTTCATCATTTAATTTAGAAATAGAAATTAAATGTTCACTACAAGCATCAACATTAAAATCTTTACACCTAGTGCAAATCATAACATGCTCAACACAAGAACTAGATTTATTTGCTACTTCTAGCTTAGCATTTAAATCATCATTAATACTTCTTAAGCTAGCCAAAGTCTCATGACAAGTAGATAATTCACATGAAAGCATTTCATTCCTTTTAACTTCTAAAGCAAGAGACTTTTGCACACTTACAAATTTATCATGCTCTTCATATAAAAGATCCTCTTGCTTTTCTAAAAGTTTATCCTTTTCATTTAGAGCATCAATTAATTCATTGATCTTTTCTACTTTTGCTATATCTAATCCTTTAAACAAGCTAGTGTAATCAATTTCATTATCACTAGATTCCTCATCACTAGAAGTAGAGTACTTAGGAGTTTCTCTAGTGATTACCTTCTTTTCCTTTGCCATTAGACAAGTATGGCGCTCGTTGGGGAAGAGCAACGACTTGTTGAAGGCCGAGGCGGCGAGTCCTTCGTCGTCGGAGTCGGACGACGAACAATCCGAGTCCCACTCTTTGCTGAGGTGTGCCTCGCCCTTCGCCTTCTTGTAGGCCTTCTTCTTTTCCTTCTTCCCGCCTTTCTCTTGCTCCTAGTCATTTGTATTGTCGGGACAATTGGCTATAAAATGACCATACTTACCACACTTGAAGCAGGAGCGCTTTCCCTTTGTCTTGCTCTTGTTGGGATGCTCCTTGCGACCTTTTAGCGCCGTCTTGAAGTGCTTGATGATGAGGGCCATTTCTTCCTCGTTAAGCCCAGCCGCTCAACTTGCGCCACCTTGCTAGGTAGTGCCTCCCTGCTACTTGTTGCTTTGAGAGCAACGGTTTGAGGCTCGTGGATCAGCATTGGGCCATTTAGCACCTCATCAACATATCTCGCCTCCTTGATCATCATTCGCCCGCTTACAAACTTCCCAAGTATTTCCTCAGGTGTCATCTTGGTATACCTAGGATTTTCACGAATAGAGTTTACAAGATAAGGATCAAGGACAGTGAAGGACCTTAGCATAAGCCGGACGACGTCGTGGTCCGTCCATCTCGTGCTTCCATAACTCCTTATTTTGTTGACCAGGGTCTTGAGCCTGTTGTATGTTTGGGTTGGCTCCTCCCCCTGATCATTGCGAACCTTCCCAGTTCGCCCTACACCAACTCCATCTTGGTGAGCATGGTGACATCATTTCCCTCATGCGAGATCCTGAGGGTGTCCCAAATCTGCTTGGCGTTATCCAAGTCGCTCACCTTATGGTACTCTTCCCTGCACAAGGATGCTAATAGAACAGTGGTAGCTTGTGCATTTTTGTGAATTTGTTCATTGATAAACATGGGATTATCCGAACTATCAAAATGCATTCCATTCTCTACTATCTCCCATATACTTGGATGACGAGAGAACAAGTGACTACGCATTTTTGTGACTCCAAAATCCGTAGTCCTCTCCATCAAAGTGTGGAGGTTTACCAAGAGGAATGAAAAGCAAATGAGCATTCGAATTATGCGGAATACGACAATAATCAAAAGAAAAGTTAGAGTTGACTGTTTTCTTTTTCTCGTCGTAGTCGTCGTCGTCTCTTTGGGAAGAAGAAGACTCGTCGCTGTCGTAGTAGACTATTTTCTTGATGCGCCTCTTCTTCTTCCCGTCTTTCTTTTTGTGACTCGAGCCAGAGTCAGTGGGCTTATCGTCTCTTGGCTCGTTGAAGGTGGACTCCTTCTCCTTATCGTTGACCACCATCCCCTTTCCCTTAGGATCCATCTCTTCGGGCGATTAGTCCCTTTCGTGAAGAGAACGGCTCTGATACCAATTGAGAGCACCTAGAGGGGGGGGTGAATAAGTGATCCTGTAAAAACTTGAAACTTAAAGCCACAAAACTTGATTAAGAGTTAGTAGACTAAATAGAGAGCTCTTGTGAACACAAGTTTCACAGAAAAGCGATCACAAAAGACACGCGAGTTATCCCGTGGTTCGACAAGTACAACACTTGTCTACCTCCACGTTGTGGCGTCCCAATGGACGAGGGTTGCACTCGACCCCTTTCAAGCGGTCCAAAGACCCACTTGAATACCACGGTGTTTCTCTTTGTTTCACTATATCCCGTTCGCGAGGAATCTCCACAACTTGGAGCCTCTCGCCCTTATGATTTGATGATCACAAAGAAGCACGGAAGTAAGGGTGGGAAAAGCAACACACACAAGACTCAAAGCAAGAGCACAAACACGCACACTAGCTAACAACTTGAGCTCTAAGTTCACATACGGAGTTCTCAACTCAAAAGGAGCTCAAATTGCTATCACAACAAATCAAATGCGCTAGAATGAAGTATTGGTGCTTAGGGATGATCAAAGAATGCTTGGTGTGCTCCTCCATGCGCCTAGGGGTTCCTTTTATAGCCCCAAGGCTGCTAGGAGCCGTTGGAAGCAATCCAGGAAGGCAATTCTTGCCTTCTGTCGGGTGGCGCACCGGACAGTCCGGTGCACCACCGAACATCCCCTATTCACTGTCCGGTGCAGATTGCTTTCCTAAATTGGCGCAGCCGACCATTGAAGATTTGGAGCCGTTGGCGCACCGGACACTGTCCGGTGCACACCGGACAGTCCGGTGCCCCCATCCGACCGTTGGCTCGGCCACGCGTCACGCGCGGATTGCGCGACCGACCGTTGGCTCACCGGACAGTCCGGTGCACCACCGGACAGTCCAGTGATTTTTAGCCGTACGCTGTTGACTTGTTTCCCGAGAGCGGCAACTTCGCCTCAGACGACTCACCGGACAGTCCGGTGCACCACCGGACAGTCCGGTGATTTATAGCCGTACGCCGCCGCCGAGACCCGAGAGTAGGCTGTTCATTGGGACTGGTCCTGGCACACCGGACACTGTCCGGTGCACCCAGACCGAGCAGCCTTTTGGCTGAACACAACCAACTTATCTCCAAAGCGATTTCTCCTGTTTCTAGCACTTAGACATAATACATTAGTCTTCAAAACAATGTACTAAGTCTAGAAACATACCTTTGATCTTGATTTGCACTTCTTGAGTCTTTGGCACAAATATTACTCAAAGCATTTGTGTGGAGCACTCAATCACCAAAATCTTATAGAAATGGCCCAAGGGCACATTTCCCTTTCAGAAAGGAGGAAGAAGAAAAGCGATCCAAGCGCAAGAGCTCAAATAAACATGGCAAAAATTCTCTCTTCTAGTCACTATTGCTTTGAGTGGAATTGGGACTTGGAGAGATTTTGATTCACTCTAATTATGTCTTGAATTGAATGCTATAGCTCTTGTATTGAATGTGTTGGCTGAAAACTTGGATGCCTTAAATGAGTGGTGGTTGGGGGTATTTATAGCCCCAACCACCAAAGTGGCTGTTGGGGATGGCTGCTGTCGTATGGCGCACCGGACAGTCCGGTGCGCCACCGGACACTGTCAGGTGCGCCAGCCACGTCACCCAACTGTTAGGGTTCGACCGTTGGAGCTCTGACTTGTGGGGCCACCGGACAGTCCGGTGGTGCACCGGATAGTCACTGTTCCCTGTCCGTGCGCCTTTTGGCGCCTGCTCTGACTTCTGCGCGTGCAGTTGCACTGTTCACGTTCACTGTTCACTTTTGCAGACAACCGTTAGCACAGATAGACGTTGCTCCGCTGGCACACTGGACCGTCCGGTGTTACACCGGACAGTCTGGTGAATTATAGTGGAGTGGCTCCCCAAATTCCTGAAGCTAGCAAGTTTGAGTTGATCTACCCTGGTGCACTGGACACTGTCCGGTGGCACACCGGACAATCCGGTGTGCCAGACCATGGCAGCCTTCGGTTGTCTTTTGCTCTTTTTATTTGAACCCTTTCTTGGACTTTTTATTGGTTTGTGTTGAACCTTTGTCACCTGTAGAACTCATAATCTAGAGCAAACTAGTTAGTCCAATTGTTTGTGTTGGGCAATTCAACCACCAAAAACATTTAGGAAAAGGTTTGACCCTATTTCCCTTTCACCTTTCATAACAAGACATCTTTTACTGCATCATTTTGTCTTGTATATTTGGTCCTCAGGTTAATGCAAGACACAAGCTCTTCATTTCTGTTATTCCATTTATATTTCATACTTTGACATGTTATCAGCACTGCTTCGCTCTATGTCATATGGTCCTTCTCATGAGTGGTATCCCAAGAGGGTGTGTCACATGGTTAACACGAATCCTTGCGCAAGGTGAATCACCTCTAGGGCGCCTAGACACCTAGGCGATAGTTAGGAGGAGGGAGAGGGATTACCGGCGCTTCAGTGTGGCATCCGACGTCTGAGTAGAGCGAGCGAGGAGGTGGCAGGCATGCTGCTAGAACTTGGAAGAGGACAAATCGGAGTGCTTATAATCCTAGGCATTCACCAGGGCGGTTCTGGGTGACGCCTAGTGAAAGGGAATTAGGCTTACACCTAGTCCCTAATTAATTTTGGTGGTTGAATTGCCCAACACAAATAATTGGACTAACTAGTTTGCTCTAGTGTATAAGTTATACAGGTGCCAAAGGTTCACACTTAGCCAATAAAAAGACCAAGTGTTGGGTTCGACAAAAGAGCACAGGGGCAACCGAAGGCACCTCTGGTCTGGCGCACCGGACTGTCCGGTGTGCCACCGGACATGTCCGGTGCACCAGAGGACTCCAGCGCAAACTCGTCGCCTTCGGGAAAATCCAGAGGAAACTCCACTATAATTCACCGGACTGTCCGGTGTACACCGGACAGTGTCCAGTGCTCCAAGGAAGAGCGGCCTCAGGAACTCGCCAGCTTCGGGAAAATACAACGGCTGCTCCGCTATAATTCACCGGACATGTCCGGTGTAACTGCGGGGCAACGGCTACAACGGCGCCAATGGCTATCTGCAACACATTTATTACGCGCCAGCGCGCACAGAAGTCAGGAACGCCCATACTAGCGCACCGGACACTCTACAGTACATGTCCGGTGCGCCACCGGACATCCAGGCGGGCCCAGAAGACAGAGCTCCAACGGTCAAATCCCAACGGCTTTGGTGACGTGGCTGGCGCACCGGACATGTCCGGTGTGCACCGGACTGTCCGGTGCACCATGCGACAGACAGCCCCACCAAACGGCTAGTTTGGTGGTTGGGGCTATAAATACCCCCCAACCACCCCACATTCAAGGCATCCAAGTTTTTCCCACTTCAACTACTTACAAGAGCTCTAGCATTCAATTCTAGACACACCAAAGTGATCAAATCCTCTCCAAACTCCACACAACGCCGTAGTGATTAGTGAGAGAGATTTGCTTGTGTTCTTTCGAGCTCTTGCGCTTGGATTGCTTTCTTCCTTCTTTGATTCTTCATTGCGATCAAACTCACTTATAATTGAGGCAAGAGACACCAATCTTGTGGTGGTCCTTGTGGGAACTTTGTGTTCCAAGTGATTGAGAAGAAAAGCTCACTCGGTCTGAGGGACCGTTTGAGAGAGGGTAAGGGTTGAAAGAGACCCGGCCTTTGTGGCCTCCTCAACGGGGAGTAGGTTTACGAGAACCGAACCTCGGTAAAACAAATCCGCGTGTCACACTCTTCATCCGCTTGCAATTTGTTTTGCGCCCTCTCTCTCGGACTCATTATTATTTCTAACGCTAACCCGGCTTGTAGTTGTGATTAATTTTGTGAATTTCAGTTTCGCCCTATTCACCCCCCCTCTAGGCGACTTTCAATTGGTATCAAAGCCCGGTGCTTCATTAGAGCCTAACCGCTCGAAGTGATGTCGGGAGATCACACCAAGAGGGAGACGGAGACCGACGACAAGCCGACTACGAGTCACGGGAGCACTTCATCGGAAGAGTCCCGCACTAAGAGGAAGGAGAAGAAGAAGAGCTCCTCCAACAAAGGGAAGGGGAAGGAGAAGAAATCCTCTTCCCACAAGTCGCATCGGAAAGGCAACAAGCACAAGAGGATGAGGAAAGTGGTCTACTACGAGACCGACACTTCATCAACATCGACCTCCGACTCCGATGCGCCGCCCGTAACTTCTAAGCGCCAAGAGCGCAAGAAGTTTAGTAAGATCCCCTTACACTATCCTCATACATCTAGACATACTCCATTACTTTCCGTTCCATTAGGCAAACCGCCAACCTTTGATGGCGAAGATTATGCTAGGTGGAGTGATTTAATGAAATTTCATCTAACCTCACTCCACAAAAGTATATGGAATGTTGTTGAGTTTGGAGCACAGGTACCATCCATAGGGGATGAAGATTATGATACGGACGAAGTGGCCCAAATCGAGCACTTCAACTCCCAAGCCACAACCATACTCCTCGCCTCTCTAAGTAGAGAGGAATATAACATGGGTCAAGGGTTGAAAAGTGCGAAGGAGATTTGGGACCTACTCAAGACCGCGCACGAGGGTGATGAACTCACTAAGATCACCAAGCGGGAAACGATCGAGGGGGAGCTCGGTCGTTTTCGTCTTCACCATGGGGAGGAGCCACAAGATATGTACAACCGGCTCAAAACCTTGGTGAACCAAGTGCGCAACCTCGGGAGCAAGAAATGGGATGACCACGAGGTGGTTAAGGTTTTTTTAAGATCACTTATTTTCCTTAACCCTACTCAAGTACAATTAATTCGTGGCAACCCAAGATATACACTAATGACTCCCGAGGAAGTAATCGAGAATTTTGTGAGCTTTGAATGTATGATTAAAGGCTCAAAGAAGATCAATGAGCTTGATGAACCCTCCACGTCCGAAGCACAACCGGTGGCATTTAAGGCGACGGAGGAGAAGAAGGAGTCTACACCAAATATACAACCAATTGACGCCTCCAAGCTCGACAATGAGGAGATGGCTTTAATCATCAAAAGCTTTCGCCAAATCCTCAAGCAACGGAAGGGGAAGGACTACAAATCCCGTTCCAAGAAGGTTTGCTACAAGTGTGGTAAGCCCGGTCACTTTATTGCTAAATGTCCATTATCAAGTGACAGTGACAGGGATAACGACAAGAAGGGCAAGAGGAGAGAAAAGAAGAGGTACCACAAGAAGAAGGGCGGCGATGCCCACTTGTGCCGCGAGTGGAACTCCGACGAGAGCTCCACCGAGTCCTCCTCCGACGAGGACGCCGCCAACATCACCGTCACCAAGGGACTCCTCTTCCCCAACGTCGGCCACAAGTGTCTCATGGCAAAGGACGGCAAAAGGAAGAAGGTTAAATCTAAATCCTCCACTAAATATGAATCCTCTAGTGATGATAATGCTAGTGATGAGGAGAATAATTTGCGTACCCTTTTTGCCGACCTAAACATGCAACAAAAGGAAAAACTAAATGAGCTAATTAGTGCCATCCATGAAAAGGATGATCTCTTGGACTCCCAAGAGGACTTCCTAATCAAGGAAAATAAAAAGCATGTTAAGGTTAAGAATGCTTATGCTCTAGAGGTAGAAAAATGTGAGAAATTATCTAGTGCGTTAAGCACATGCCATGACACTATTGCCAACCTTAGAAATGAAAATGCTAAATTAATTGCTAAGGTTGATTCTCATGTTTGTATTTCCAATCCTAAAGATGATAATGTTGATTTACTTGCTAGGATTGATGAGTTGAATATTTCTCTTGCTAGCCTTAGAGATGAGAATGAGAAATTGTTTGCTAAGGCTAAAGAATTAGATGTTTGCAATGTTACAATTTCCAATCTTAGAGATAACAATGATATTTTGCGTGCTAAGATTGTTGAACTTAATTCTTGCAAACCCTCTACATCTACTATTGAGCATGTGTCTATTTGTACTAGATGTAGAGATATTGATGTTGATGCTATTCATGATCACATGGTCTTAATTAAACAACAAAATGATCATATAGCAAAATTAGATGCTAAAATTGCCAAGCATAACTTAGAAAATGAAAAGTTTAAATTTGCTAGAAGTATGCTCTATAATGGGAGACGCCCTGGCATCAAGGATGGCATTGGCTACCAAAGGGGAGACAATGTCAAACTTAGTGCCCCTCCTAAAAGATTGTCTAATTTTGTTAAGGGCAAGGCTCCCATGCCTCAGGATAACGAGGGTTACATTTTGTACCCTGCCGGTTATCCCGAGAGCAAGATTAGGAGAATTCACTCTAGGAAGTCTCACTCTGGCCCTAACCATGCTTTTATGTATAAGGGTGAGACATCTAGCTCTAGGCAACCAACCCGTGCCAAGTTGCCTAGAAAGAAAACTCCTAATGCATCAAATGATCATAATATTTCATTTAAAACTTTTGATGCATCTTATGTTTTGACTAACAAATCCAGCAAGGTAGTTGCCAAGTTTGTTGGGGGCAAACACAAGGGCTCCAAGACTTGTGTTTGGGTACCCAAAGTTCTTGTTTCTAATGCCAAAGGACCCAAGACCGTTTGGGTACCTAAAGTCAAGAACTAAAATTGTTTTGTAGGTTTATGCATCCGGGGGCTCAAGTTGGATCATCGACAGCGGGTGCACAAACCACATGATAGGGGAGAAGAAGATGTTCTCCTCCTACGAGAAAAACCAAGATCCCCAACGAGCTATCACATTCGGGGATGGTAACCAAGGTTTGGTCAAAGGTTTGGGTAAAATTGCTATATCTCCTGACCATTCCATTTCCAATGTTTTTCTTGTAGATTCTTTAGATTACAATTTGCTTTCCGTATCTCAATTATGTCAAGTGGGCTACAACTGTCTATTCACTGATGTAGGTGTCACTGTCTTTAGAAGAAGTGATGATTCAATAGCATTTAAGGGAGTGTTAGAGGGTCAGCTATACTTGGTAGATTTTGATAGAGCTGAACTCGACACTTGCTTAATTGCTAAGACTAACATGGGTTGGCTCTGGCACCGCCGACTAGCCCATGTTGGAATGAAGAATCTTCATAAGCTTCTAAAGGGAGAACACATTTTAGGACTAACAAATGTTCATTTTGAGAAAGACAGGATTTGTAGCGCATGCCAAGCCGGGAAGCAAGTTGGCACTCATCATCCACACAAGAACATCATGACAACTGACAGGCCGCTGGAGCTCCTACACATGGATTTATTCGGCCCGATCGCTTATATAAGCATCAACGGGAGTAAGTACTGTCTAGTTATTGTGGATGATTATTCTCGCTTCACTTGTGTATTCTTTTTGCAGGAAAAATCCCATACCCAAGAGACCTTAAAGGGATTCTTGAGACGGGCTCAAAATGAGTTCGGCTTAAGGATCAAGAAAATTAGAAGCGACAACGGGACAGAGTTCAAGAACTCTCAAATCGAAGGCTTCCTTGAGGAGGAAGGCATCAAGCATGAGTTCTCTTCTCCCTACACCCCACAACAAAACGGTGTAGTGGAGAGGAAGAATCGAACTCTATTGGACATGGCAAGAACCATGCTTAATGAATACAAGACATCAGATCGGTTTTGGGCCGAGGCGGTCAACACCGCTTGCTACGCCATCAACCGGTTATATCTACACCGAATCCTCAAGAAGACATCCTATGAACTCCTAACCGGTAAAAAGCCCAATATTTCATATTTTAGAGTTTTTGGTAGCAAATGCTTTATTCTTGTTAAAAGAGGTAGAAAATCTAAATTTGCTCCTAAAACTGTAGAAGGCTTTTTACTAGGATATGATTCAAACACAAGGGCATATAGAGTCTTTAACAAGTCCTCAGGACTAGTTGAAGTTTCTTGTGACGTTGTGTTTGATGAGACTAACGGCTCTCAAGTAAAGCAAGTTGATCTTGATGAGATAGGTGAAGAACAGGCTCCGTGCATCGCGCTAAGGAACATGTCCATTGGGGATGTGTGTCCTAAGGAATCCGAAGAGCCTCCACATGCACAAGATCAACCATCCTCCTCCACGCAAGCATCTCCACCAACTCAAAATGAGGACGAGGCTCAAGTTGATGAAGGAGAAGATAAAAGAGATGAGCCACCTCAAGATGACGGAAACGATCAAGGGGGAGATGCAAATGATCAAGACAAGGAGGATGAAGAACCAAGGCCGCCACACCCAAGAGTCCACCAAGCAATCCAACGAGATCACCCCGTCGACACCATCCTCGGCGACATTCATAAGGGGGTAACCACTCGATCTCGTGTTGCACATTTTTGTGAGCATTACTCTTTTGTTTCCTCTATTGAGCCACACAGGGTAGAGGAAGCACTTCAAGATTCAGATTGGGTGATGGCGATGCAAGAGGAGCTCAACAACTTCACTAGGAATGAGGTATGGCATTTAGTTCCACGTCCTAACCAAAATGTTGTAGGAACCAAGTGGGTCTTCCGCAACAAGCAAGACGAGCATGGTGTGGTGACAAGGAACAAAGCTCGACTCGTGGCCAAGGGGTATTCACAAGTCGAAGGTTTGGATTTTGGTGAAACCTATGCACCCGTAGCTAGGCTTGAGTCAATTCGTATATTATTAGCCTATGCTACTTACCATGGCTTCAAGCTCTACCAAATGGACGTGAAGAGTGCCTTCCTCAATGGACCAATCAAGGAAGAGGTCTATGTTGAGCAACCTCCCGGCTTTGAAGACAGTGAGTACCCTAACCATGTTTATAGGCTCTCTAAGGCGCTTTATGGGCTCAAGCAAGCCCCAAGAGCATGGTATGAATGCCTTAGAGATTTCCTTATTGCTAATGGCTTCAAAGTCGGCAAGGCCGATCCTACTTTATTCACTAAAACTCTTGACAATGATTTGTTTGTATGCCAAATTTATGTTGATGATATTATATTTGGGTCTACTAACGAATCTACATGTGAAGAATTTAGTAGGATCATGACACAAAAATTCGAGATGTCTATGATGGGGGAGTTGAAGTATTTCTTGGGATTTCAAGTCAAGCAACTCCAAGAGGGCACCTTCATTAGCCAAACGAAGTATACTCAAGACATTCTAAGCAAGTTTGGAATGAAGGATGCCAAGCCCATCAAGACACCCATGGGAACCAATGGACATCTCGACCTCGACACAGGAGGTAAATCCGTCGATCAAAAGGTATACCGGTCGATGATAGGTTCATTACTCTATTTATGTGCATCTCGACCGGACATTATGCTTTCCGTTTGCATGTGTGCAAGATTCCAAGCCGACCCTAAGGAATCACACCTTACGGCCGTAAAACGAATCTTGAGATATTTGGCTTACACTCCTAAGTTTGGGCTTTGGTACCCTCGGGGATCCACATTTGATTTGATTGGTTATTCGGATGCCGATTGGGCGGGGTGTAAGATTAATAGGAAGAGCACATCGAGGACTTGCCAGTTCTTGGAAAGATCCTTGGTGTCTTGGGCTTCAAAGAAGCAAAATTCGGTCGCTCTTTCTACCGCCGAAGCCGAGTACATTGCCGCAGGCCATTGTTGCGCGCAATTACTTTGGATGAGGCAAACCCTGCGGGACTATGGTTACAAATTAACCAAAGTTCCTCTTCTATGTGATAATGAGAGTGCAATCCGCATGGCGGATAATCCCGTTGAGCATAGCCGCACTAAACACATAGCCATTCGGTATCATTTTCTTAGGGATCACCAACAAAAAGGGGATATCGAGATTGCATACATTAATACTAAAGATCAATTAGCCGATATCTTTACCAAGCCACTTGATGAACAATCTTTTACCAAACTTAGGCATGAGCTCAATATTCTTGATTCTAGGAATTTCTTTTGCTAATTTGCACACATAGCTCATAAGTATACCTTTGATCATGTCTCTTTTATATGCTATGACCAATGTTCTTTCGAGTGTATTTCAAACCAAGTCATAGGTATATTGAAAGGGAATTGGAGTCTTCGGCGAAGACAAAGGCTTCCACTCCACTCTACTACTCATCCTTCGCCGTCGCTCCGCTTCACTCTCCATCTTTGGTATAATCTTCACTCATATGTTTTATTTGCCAAAGGGGAGATAGTAGTTAGACAAGGGCTTATATCTCACTCAAAGTATCCGTTTTTGGCGATTCATGCCAAAGGGGGAGAAAGTATGAGCCCAAAGCAAAAGGACCGCACCACCACCCTAATTTTAAAAATTGATGATTTTCAATTGGTAAATTTCAAATTAGTATCTCTTTGTGTTCTAAAGGGGGAGAAAGTAGTATTTTCAAAATTGATATCTTAAAACCATCTTGAACTCTAAGAGGAAGAATTTATTGAGGGGGAGTTTTGTTTTAGTCAAAGGAAAAGCATTTGAAACAAAGGGAGAAAATTTCAAATCTTGAAAATGCTTCTCAAAATCTTATTAATTTACCTTTGACTATCTTGCAAAAGGACTTTGAAAAGAATTTACAAAAGGATTTGCAAAAACAAAACTTGTGGTGCAAATGTGGTCCAAAATATGAAAAATAAAGAAACAATCCATGCATATCTTGTAAGTATTTATATTGGCTCAACTCCAAGCAACCTTTGCACTTACTTTATGCAAACTAGTTCAATTATGCACTTCTATATTTGCTTTGGTTTGTGTTGGCATCAATCACCAAAAAGGGGGAGATTGAAAGGGAATTAGGCTTACACCTAGTCCCTAATTAATTTTGGTGGTTGAATTGCCCAACACAAATAATTGGACTAACTAGTTTGCTCTAGTGTATAAGTTATACAGGTGCCAAAGGTTCACACTTAGCCAATAAAAATACCAAGTGTTGGGTTCGACAAAAGAGCACAGGGGCAACCGAAGGCACCTCTGGTCTGGCGCACCGGACTGTCCGGTGTGCCACCGGACATGTCCGGTGCACCAGAGGACTCCAGCGCAAACTCGTCACCTTCGGGAAAATCCAGAGGCAACTCCACTATAATTCACCGGACTATCCGGTGTACACCGGACAGTGTCCGGTGCTCCAAGGAAGAGCGGCCTTAGGAACTCGCCAGCTTCGGGAAAATGCAACGGCTGCTCCGCTATAATTCACCGGACATGTCCGGTGTACACCGGACTGTCCGGTGTAACTACGGGGCAACGGCTACGACGGCGCCAACGGCTACCTGCAGCGCATTTATTGCGCGCCAGGGCGCGCAGAAGTCAGGAACGCCCATACTGGCGCACCGGACACTCTACAGTACATGTCTGGTGCGCCACCGGACATCCAGGCGGGCCCAGAAGACAGAGCTCCAACGGTCAAATCCCAACGGCTTTGGTGACATGGCTGGCGCACCGGACATGTCCGGTGTGCACCGGACTATCCGGTGCACCATGCGACAGACAGCCCTACCAAACGGCTAGTTTGGTGGTTAGGGCTATAAATACCCCCCAACCACCCCACATTCAAGGCATCCAAGTTTTTCCCACTTCAACTACTTACAAGAGCTCTAGCATTCAATTCTAGACACACCAAAGTGATCAAATCCTCTCCAAACTCCACACAACGCCGTAGTGATTAGTGAGAGAGATTTGCTTGTGTTCTTTCGAGCTCTTGTGCTTGGATTGCTTTCTTCCTTCTTTGATTCTTCATTGCGATCAAACTCACTTATAATTGAGGCAAGAGACACCAATCTTGTGGTGGTCCTTGTGGGAACTTTGTGTTCCAAGTGATTGAGAAGAAAAGCTCACTCGGTCTGAGGGACCATTTGAGAGAGGGTAAGGGTTGAAAGAGACCCGGCCTTTGTGGCCTCCTCAACGGGGAGTAGGTTTGCGAGAACCGAACCTCGGTAAAACAAATCCGTGTGTCACACTCTTCATCCGCTTGCAATTTGTTTTGCGCCCTCTCTCTCGGACTCATTATTATTTCTAACACTAACCCGGCTTGTAGTTGTGATTAATTTTGTGAATTTCAGTTTCGCCCTATTCACCCCCCCTCTAGGCGATTTTCACCTAGGCATCCACGCCGAAACGCCTAGCGTGGCAGGTGGGCACCTAGCTTGAATTAGGCAAGGCAGAGGCCTATGGCGACCATGACCGAGCAATTTGACGCCTAGACGACGCCTTTATAACTGTGGCATGGCATCTGTTAGCCCTGCCTAGGTAGCATGCCACACATGGCCCTTGCCTGCCTGGGCGCACTTGTCCGCTAGAGAGAAGAGGTCACCAACATTAACCTAGACCGACCTTTTTTCCTCTGAGTCTGACTTAGACGGAGGGCATAACCTAGATGCTCTGATTGATCCTAGATATTTCCCTCCATTGATCCCCATCTACATTGCTTAACTCTTTCTTTTTATATCATAAGGGAGGAGAGGGATACATCTCTGCATGGATAGTGGGTCTTGCTCAACAGAGATCTCACTACTCCTATCTTGTCATAGTTGGGTAGCCATACATGGAGCATGTCTTGGTCATGTCATAGTGTTGAGCATGTCACACTACAGTGCCCACGATGTTAAGTACAACATAGGTGGTAGACGGTGTAGTGACTTGTATTTTATAATACCCTTGGCTACACCAGTCACATAGTCATGGCTAAAGTGTCAGCTACACTTGCACATCCTACATAGTGGTGTTGGTTCACCTCTGCCACGGACATGACTACAATAATGTATATTGTCCATAATATTATTAAAAGTTGCTTAGAGGGGGGTGAATAGGCGAAACTTGAAAATTATAAACTTTGAACACACACTTCACCCCGAAGTTAGCTTTAGAACAAGTATAAATAAAATCAGAGTACGGAAGAGTAGTTCTTCTTGCTAAGGGTTGCTCAATCAATGCAGATAACTTTGGGAGCTAACTCAAATTGATCGCAATCAAGAGAACTAGAGAGATGGGAGAGGAAGAATCAAATCACAAAGCAAGATTAACACAAAGGCACAAGTGATTTATTTCTCGAGGTTTGGTTCCAAAGAACTGAAAGGGAAATGTGATGGAACCTCCCAAGTCATTAGGCCCACCTACAGTTGTCCTTGTCCAACGGATCTCAGACAACCCTGCAGGTGCCTCTGAATCACTTGACAAGTTCGGTATCTGCTTTCTTTACCTTTCCCAAGAGCGTTTCACCCGTCACGTAGACATTACAAGCATCAGAGATACGAAAATGCGGAAGCAAGTACAATAACTTACCTTTTATTAAAAGTAAGAAAGAGTTATAATATTATAGACCAGAAACAATTATAGGAGTGCTGAGTATTATTATTACAAACCATGGGAGGCAAAAACCCCTCCCGATGAGTATTAAACAAAAATTTCACGGAGGATCCTTTCCTCCCGCAGCTTTAGTCTTGATTCTCTTCCTTTGGTACCACCTTTGAACAGAAGCAACAAAAGTTTGCTGCTTCTTCACCTAAAACAACATGGGACAAAGCCCTGAGTATGGAATTACTCAGCAAGTCTTACCCGACTAAAGAAAAGACTCTTAAGGGTATGCTGGCTAGAGGGAGTCAAGGTAAGGCTTATCAATAATCAATGGCTCTGTTTGCATAAATGCTTACTAAGAGTGGATCCTTAAAAATCCATTTTTATTTGTCAGGTTAAGTAAAAATTACCTGCAGCTAGGGTTCTATCTACCCTAATTCAATCACTTGACCTATACTAGCTAATTTCTTAACAACCCTTTATCTTCACTGGATTTCTACGTATAAGTCAGTGACCAAGTCTTCATAACCGCGAAGGTACGGCGATCCGAATCGATTATACTCAGTTGAGGATCTCCAATCACACGACATATGTAGCACTTAACCCTTGCATATGTCAACTCACCACCGGGGTTCTTAAGACCAGATCAGGTTCACGCCAACCGAGAGCACAGATACACCACCGTCCAGCCTCTTGCCACGGAGGGTACACGCTACTCTCGCCATCTCTCCACTCCCATTGCGTGGTATCTTATTCTGGTATTAGTCTGCCCGAGGCAAAACTTACCCATGACGAGGCATGTGACCAATTAAAGGGTCCTCGGTCAGCAGGCCTACATCAACACGGTCCTTAATCGACTCAGACGGAGACACTACACCGAGACTCTCTTCTCGTGCAAGTCACCCGCCCGGTCTCAGCTTAATCATTTCAAACCCAAAGTTTGGTACCTGGCAGAGGTACATCTTTTTCGATGTTGAACCCATCATGGCCATGATGAATCCACCATCAAGTTTTATTTTCGAAAACATCCCACCCACTTTGCAACATCATCTTTGAGAAAACAAAACATTTTGTTTTTCTAAAGCAAAGCTAAGCATAAGAAAACCTTTTGTAAAACAGGGATTAGGAAATAGTCCAAGGAAGGAGATACAACAATAGTTTAGCACACAACTCCTATCACCTAATGCATCAAGTAAGTGAAAAAGATTTAAAAGGAACAAGGGGGTGGCAAATGCACCGGGGCTTGCCTTGTGTTACTGGTGAATCAGGCTCAGATCCGCATATATCAAAATACAAGCAGTTGCCTGCTTGATGTTCCTCAGGTGGTGGTGGTGAAGTCTTCTCTTCTTCTACTTCTTCTTCGTTTTCTAAATATAACCATACATAATAATGAATGCTCATGTAATGCTCATGAGAGTGCAAAGATAATAAAAATTTATTATCTAAAGTCTTGAATACAATTTTCCTTCACGGATCTCCGAGAACTTAGGGTTTCCGGAGTCAACAGTGAAGTTCACAAGGCACGGGGTAGGGTTTTGGGTTCTAAGTATCAAACATGGACCAAATCATACCAAACTTTACCCAAGGCTTCTAAATATTATTTAAAGTTTATCCTAAAAATTTAGTGAATTTTGGATTTATTATTTATTCTCTAAAAATCCAGAAGCATGGTTTTAGGCTGTTTTAAATACTCTATAATTTCCCTTTTGGACTAAAAATTATGAAACTATTTTTATTAAATTCTATAGGAATTTAGAAATCTAGCAAAATTGGTCTGGTAATTTTATCATTTTTCTACAATTTTCTAAAATTGTATTAGCTCTGGCAGAAAAGGAAAAAGAAAAATGATGAATAGTACTGGACCAGAATCGGCCCAGGTCGGCCCACAGCCAGCAGAAGCGCGGCCACGCGCGCGCCCGCGCTAGCAGTTTTGCACAGAGACCCAGCTGTCCTGAATAATCTGTTAAGAACCCATAGCCACTATTCACTGTCTCGCTGACACTTGCAGAAAGGCCCTTGAACTTCTAATCCTTCACAGCGACATATCCACGACGTCGCACGGCGAGGAACCAAACTCTGATGAGCCTACGCTGGCCGATTCATGCAATGACCGGTGCCCTTCTTCGGCGTAGACCTAATTCAGGCCCTATCAAGTGTTTCCCCTCAACTAATTTCACTATCGGAGCGTTAACACGCACTGTCCCCAGTGACAGCGGGCACCACGGTTAATCAAACGCGTTCCCGGCGATCTAAGGGGTCCTAGTCCAATTGGCGGGGTCGGAGAGCATCAGGAGACCCTAAGGATGTTGAAACAAGAGAGTAGGGAGCATGATTAGACCTGAGAGTTGCTGACCACGGTGATGGCACTACCGCGACAGAGACAGGATTTGGGGGAAATGTGAAATTGGAGAGTTGTGGTGGCTAATAGACGGCAAGAGCGGGTGCTCAGGCTTGGTGATGATCCTACGTAACAGACCATGCCATCAATATATAGTGTGCTTGAGCGGTGGTGATAAATTTGGGCAAGATGTGCTGGCGGTCGAGAGGAGAACTGAGTCACTAGCGCGGTGATTCGTGGTCATCACCGTGGCAAACCCACTGGCGACACACCAGGGTTAAGGAGCGGTTTACGGTGACTCATCGCGATGTGGTAACGCGTTGAGGCACATAGCCCGGCCGGATAACGGCGAACGGCGGTGATGCCAGCGCGACCGTCCGTGGCGGGACACGATGGCCGGAGTGAACAGGAGTTCAAGTTCATCCACCCGACGATCTTTACCACCCTGAGCCACATCCGGTACGGTGCTGAGCCCGAATCGCAACGACGACAAGAATCCCGGCATAAGATCACCGGCGGAGAAAAGGGGGATGAATTTGGGATCTTTTTCAGTTACTGTACAATGGGGTTCCTATTCAGTGCACCTGACAGCCTACTTTGCAGGGCCTGGATCTCAAATCTTTACATAACAACTTGCTAATCTGCCTGTAACAAAGTTGTTGACCAATGATCCAACTACAATCTTGCTATAGCAACCATAGCCAAACACTCACTAGATCATGGTTGAATTCCAGTCCAAAGATTGCCCAATCTCACTGTTAGTCTGAATTCAGACCTAGGGCAGTCTGACAGCTCAACTTTGGGCTCATTTTTCTCCAAACTTTTCATGTGACCAAGGCTTAATCCCTATAGCAAAGTTATTCTCCTTCCATAGATCTACAAAGTTGATGTGGTGACCTAGGGTAAAATACTCATAACCTGGAAGATATGAGGCTTCAAAGTTGGGCTAATGTCATTGATTTCAGACTTAGCCATATGAGTATTAGTGTGGCTATTTTGCAAATTAGTCCAAAACTCAAGGTTTAACTTGCAAATCCACTCATTTATGAACTATATGACTTAAGACATCTTACTTTTATAGTTTTTGCACTTTAGCCCAAAAGTGCACTAATTTGCACTTAGCCCCCTAGGGTTTAGGTTTAGGGCTTTCTAGGGTTCTTTTTGAAGTTTTAGATACTTCTAGGGTTTGGATATCCCATAAGTCTATTCAAGGTGACCCTTTTATGATCATCCATAATAAGTTTTGAAGTTTTTCTCTTGTTTAAACCTTGTTTGCTCTATTAAACCCAATGGAGGGTTGAGTACCCTACTCTAGGGTTTTATTCACAAAATGTCCTATCAACACAACTTGTTTGAACTTTTTACCTAGTGAATGCATTCTTGGTGTGACAAACACATGATATGCTATACTTATGATGTTATGCTCAAGTTTTAGTATCAGTAACACCAGGGGTGTTACATCCTTCCCCCCATAAAAGAATCTCGTCCCGAGATTAAAAGTTCTAGGGTAGGTAATGGAAAAGGAAATGCTTCACTCTTTTATTTCCTTATTCTTGGTACAAGGCAGAGGTGGTTTGGGGCTCACTCCTTAATTGTATACACTTTACAAATTACATGAGGCTAAAAAGCCTGGGAAATTCTTTTCTAAAAAGTCCTGAGTTTCCCATGTAGCCTCATTTTCTGAATGTTGGTTCCACTGTATCTTGTAAAATTTGAGAGTTTTTCTTCGGGTAATTCTGTCCTTTTGATCCAAGACTCGAATAGGGCGCTCCGAATATGTCAAGTCTGGTTCTAGGGCAACATCCGTCACTTCAATGGTTTGATCGAGCACCCGAAGACACTTCTTCAATTGCGACACGTGGAACACATTATGTACTGCAGACAAGGTTTCAGGTAGCTGAAGTCGGTATGCCACTGGTCCATACCTTTCAAGGATAAGAAAAGGACCAATGTATCGAAGTGCAAGTTTCCCTTTAACCCCGAAACGTGATATACCCTTCATTGGTGGAACTTTCAAATAGACATAGTCTCCCACTAGAAAATACAAGGGCATCCATCGTTTGTCTGCGCAACTCTTCTGTCGAGCTTGAGCTTTCTTTAAATTATGAATTATTCGCCGAACTTTTTCTTTGGCTCTTTTACCATATCTGGCCTAAAGAAACTTCTTTCACCAGGTTCAGACCAATTTAGCGGAGTATGACACCGTCGCCCATATAAAGCTTCAAAGGGTGCCATCTTAATGCTTTCTTGATAGCTATTATTATATGAGAATTCCGCTAATGGTAAATAATCATCCCATTTCTATGGGAATTCCAGAACACAAGCTCGTAGCATATCTTCAAGTATTTGATTGACCCTTTCAGTTTGACCACTTGTTTGAGGATGATAGGCCGAACTATGGAGCAACCTGGTACCCAAAGATTTGTGAAGTTCTTCCCAAAATTTGGATATGAATTGAGGTCCACGGTCCGACACTATAGACTTCGGAATACCGTGCAAACTGAGAATACGAGCAATGTATAATTGGGCATAAACAGCCACTGGGTGATCTGTCTTGACTGGCAGAAAATGAGCAATTTTCATAAGCCGGTCAATTATAACCCAAATAGAGTCATACCCTTTTGCTGTTCTGGGCAATCCCACAATGAAGTCCATACCTATATCTTCCCATTTCCATGTTGGTATTGGTAGAGATTGTAATGGACCCGCAGTCTTCATATGTATGGCTTTGACACGTTTACAGGTGTCACATCGCGCCACATAGCGTGCAATCTCGATCTTCATCTTTGTCCACCAATAATGTTGTTTTAGATCATGATACATCTTAGTGCTTCTAGGATGAATAGAATAGCGACTAAGATGTGCTTCATCTAATATTTGCTGGCGAATTTCTTCATTCTTTGGCACAACTATGCGGTTGCTAAACCATACAATGCCTTGATCGTCTTTTCTGAAACATTTGGCTCTTCCGGCCTCTATTTTCTCACGGATGTGCTTCATACCCTCATCATCTTTTTGAGCATCAATTATTCTTGGTAAAAGGACTGACTCAAGCTTTAGTTGATTTAAGACTCCTTGTTGGATCATTCCTAGGTTTAACTTCTCCATATCCTAACATAGTGTATTGTCAGAGGTCTTTACCGTAAAACAGTGACAGGAAGCCTTACGGCTGAGTGCATCTGCCACTACATTGGCTTTGCCTGGGTGATAATGAATTTCCAATTCATAGTCCTTAATAAGCTCGAGCCATCGCCTCTGTCTCATGTTCAACTCTGACTGGGTGAAGATATACTTCAGGCTCTTATGATCTGTATAGACGTGACAGATATTCCCCAGTAGATAATGATGCTAGATTTTTAGGGCATGAACCACTATAGCTAACTCCAGATCATGAGTTGGATAATGTTCCTCATGCCAGTGCAACTGCCTTGAAGCATAAGCTATTATTCGGTCTTCTTGCATTAATACACAGCCGAGACCACTGCCTGATGCGTCACAATACACATCAAAGGGCTTTTCAATATCCGGTTGAGCCAGTACCAGAGCAGTGGTTAATAATACCTTCAATTGTTCAAAGGCTTCATTACACTTTAAAGACCAAATAAACTTAGTATCATTCTTCAATAAACATGTGATTGGTTTCACAAGCTTGGAAAAATCGGGTATGAATCAGCGGTAATAGCCAGCTAGTCCAAGGAAACTTTGGACTTGATGTACAGTGGTTGGGGGTTTCCACTCCAAAATATCCTTGACTTTGCTGGGATCCACCGCAATCCCCTTGGCAGATAATACATGTCCCAGAAATTGGATTTCTTCCAGCCAGAATGCGCACTTACTGAACTTAGCATATAATTGGTGTTCTCTTAAGCGCGTCAACACGATCCGTAAGTGCTGGGCATGCTCCTCTTCATTCTTGGAATATATTAAGATATCGTCAATGAATACCACTACAAACTTATCTAGCTCAGGCATAAATACCAAGTTCATAAGTTAGGTGAAGTGGGCATGAGCATTTGTTAATCTGAAAGACATAACCAAATATTCAAATAATCCGTACCGCGTAGTGAATGCGGTCTTAGGTATATCTTCGGGTCGGATACGGATCTGATGATAGCCCGATCGGAGGTCAATCTTAGAAAATACCCTCGCTCCAGTTAGTTGATCAAATAAAATATCAATCCAGGGAAGAGGGTACTTATTTTTGATGGTAACCTCATTAAGGGGTCTATAATCCACGCACATCCATAGTGTTTGATCCTTCTTCTTAACAAAGTTGGCTGGACAGCCCCATGGTGACGAGCTTGGCCAGATGAATCCCTTCTCCAGTAGATCTTGTAACTGGGTCTTGAGCTCTGCCAGCTCATTTGGAGGCATTCGGTACGACCTTCTAGAACTAGGAGCCGTACCGGGCTTCAACTCAATCACAAATTCTACATCTCTTTCTGGAGGCAATCCAGGCAAATCTTCTGGAAAAACATCTGGGAACTCACATACTACTGGAATATCTTTGATCTCCGGTATGATGGCTTCATATACTCTACCAAATGGTTTAGCTGGAATAGCTATGGGGATGGTCAAGAGAACCTCTTCTTGGCCATAACTCAATTTGATAGTTCTCAATTCAGTATTGAGAATGGCTTTATGTTGGGCCAACCAATTCATGCCCAGAATTACATCTATGTCTTGGCCTTTTAGAACAATCATATTAGTAGGAAAGTCCCGTTCATCCAATGTTACGGGCACTTGGAAAGCCACTTTTTTAGTAAATATTTGTCCCCCAGGCGAATGAATTTTAAACCCTTCCCTTAATTCATGGTATGGAATGCAATGTTGCTCCACAAACTTCTTGCTTATGAAAGTATGCGAATCGCCAGAATCAAAAAGAATAATTGCAGGGTGATTGGCCACTAGAAACGTACCCATCATAACCGGTTCGCCGTCCAGTGTTGTGGCCACTTGAGTATAATAAATTCGTCCCGTTTTCCTTGTATTTTTGCCCGTGGTATTGTTTGCCGCACTTCCCTTTCCTTGAGCGGAATTCCCAGAACTCTGCTGATTACTTGATCGATTCTGCTTCTGATATGGGCAGTCCTTGATAAAGTGTCCGGACTTTCCACAGTTGAAACAGCCAGTTGAAGAGCTGGGGAGGGCAGGGAAACGAGTGCCAGGGGCACCCGGCTGATTTGTTGAAGTAGGGGCAGTGGCGGGGCGAATAAAGACCGGTTGCTTGAAAGGGTAGGAGGGTGGACGTGGGGAAGAGCGATTCGAATTGAAAGGTCGGATTACCAACCTTTGTCTTTTCTCAGGGCCCTGATTGGGCCTATCGCCTCTATAACCCTTGGATTTTCCGGAACCTGCATATTTAGCCTCAACTGCCAACGCTGTGCTGACAGCCCTTCCGTAAGTAAGATCGATGCAGGTGGCCATCTTTCTTTGCATTCGATCATTCAAGCCTCTCATGAAGCAATTCCTCTTCTTTATATCCATGTTGACCTGATCGATTGCATATTGGGATAAGTGATTAAATTTATTGAGATACCGAGTGACAGTATCCCCGCCTTGCTTGAGCTTCATAAACTCCTCCTGCTTCATGTGGAGGACTCCTTCAGGTATATAGTGCTTGCGGAAAGCCAACTTGAACTCATCCCAAGTTATTTGATGACCAGCCGGTTGAACGGCTACAAAATTTCCCCACCAAGTACTGGCAGGGCCACGCAATTGTTGTGCTGCGAATAGGGGCTTTTGAATCTCTGAACATCGGAGAAGCCCGAACTTCTGTTCAATAACGCGGATCCATTCATCCGCTTCTAGAGGGTCCTCTACTTTGACAAACAATGGAGGGCGCGTCTCGGAGAAATCCAGATAGGATCTTTCACGAGGGCCTTGCGGATGTGCCCGCCCGCCTTGTTGTTGTAATTGTTGACCTGCCATCTCCCGTAGAAAGCGGGTATTGTCGGCCATAGCGTTAACCAAGGCAGCAATGGCCTCGGCTAATGTGGGAGGTACTGGAGGTGGATTCGGGGTTGCTTCCCTCCCACTGGAGGTTCCTGCTCCATCCTGTGAACGAGTCTTGGAAAGCATCTGAGGCAACAAACATTTGGAAAAAATATAATATGCCAAAGAAAACCATCCAATTACATTACTGAAAAGGGTAATGTTACATACTCGAATTTTTACAACAGCATTTACATTACCTATTATACATTACTACTACTTCTATACTATATTATTCTTGCTTCTTGTCACTTTTAGTAGCTTCACTGTCGGGCGTAGGAGACCATTCATCCACCAACTTCATAGAGGGAGGAGGCCTGAACAAGTCCAGTTCACCACTGAGTGCTTCTCCCGCTGTCCCAGAAGGTCCAACTTCTATCCCGATAGGATCCGCAGGTACATTGGGGTGCAGTTGGGAATACAATACATGAACTTCTTCATGTAAAGTATTACAATAAACCTGCAACTTATCTACGGTTGAGCTAAGCTCTTCCACGCGGGCTCGAGCTTTTGCCTCCTTAGCCTAGGCAAGCGAACGAGAGTTAACCGCCCAATCGAGCGCTAGATCTCGTTCCGCTAGCTGATCTTGCAGGTGGCAGATGTCTGATCTTAATTCATTTATTCTTTCACCATCTGCGACCCATATGTCATTCCTGCGATGGAGTTCTGTTCGAAGCTGATCCACTTGGGCTTCCAGATCCTCGATTGGATCGTTGCTACCACTACTGCTATCTTCATGTCGTGGGGCAAGTTGATGACGGGGTACACCAATCGACCCAGTAGACTTGCGCGCAGTCTTTCTTGTGCACGGCGGCATTTCTTAAGGGGGAAAATCTTATTAGCATAGGTTTTAGCATGATGCATGTGTAATTACAGAATCAACCTTAGTCGATTCACACCTTCTATATATTGCACTCTATATCTGGTCTTTCAAATAAGTTCTTCAGAAAGAAGCTAGATAAGAAAGAAGGAAATTTTCTAGGTAAGTCTTAGAAAATTCTTTTTGAAAATGCCTCATAACCTCTATAGAGATGGGCTTAGCTCCGATACCAGCTGTGACGGAACCTCCCAAGTCATTAGGCCCACTTACAGTTGTCCTTGTCCAACGGATCTCAGACAACCCTGTAGGTGCCCCTGAATCACTTGACAAGTTCGGTATCTGCTTTCTTTACCTTTCCCAAGAGCGTTTCACCCGTCACGCAGACATTACAAGCATCGGAGATACGAAAATGCGAAAGCAAGTACAATAACTTACCTTTTATTAAAAGTAAGAAAGAGTTATAATATTACAGACCAGAAACAATTATAGGAGTGCTGAGTATTATTATTACAAACCATGGGAGGCAAAAACCCCTCCCGATGAGTATTAAACAAAAATTTCACGAAGGATCATTTCCTCCCGCAGCTTTAGGCTTGATTCTCTTCCTTTGGTACCACCTTTGAACAGAAGCAACAAAAGTTTGCCGCTTCTTCACCTAAAACAACATGGGACAAAACCTTGAGTGTGGAATTACTCAACAAGTCTTACCCGACTAAAGAAAAGACTCTCAAGGGTATGCTGGCTTGAGGGAGTCAAGGTAAGGCTTATCAATAATCAATGACTCTGTTTGCAGCTAAGAGTGGATCCTTAAAAATCCATTTTTATTTGTCAGGTTAAGTAAAAATTACCTGCAGCTAGGGTTCTGTCTACCCTAATTCAATCACTTGACCTATACTAGCCAATTTCTAAACAACCCTTTATCTTCACTGGATTTCTACGTATAAGTCAGTGACCAAGTCTTCATAACCGCGAAGGTACGACGATCCGAATCGATTATACTCAGCTGAGGATCTCCAATCACATGACATATGTAGCACTTAACCCTTGCATATATCAACTCGCCACCGGGGTTCTTAAGACCAGATCAGGTTCACGCCAACCGAGAGCACAGATACACCACCGTCCAGCCTCTTGCCACGGAGGGTACACGCTACTCTCGCCATCTCTCCACTCCCATTGTGTGGTATCTTATTCTGGTAGTCTGCCCGTGGCAAAGCTTACCCATGACGAGGCATGTGACCAGTTAAAGGGTCCTCGGTCAGCAGGCCTACATCGACACGGTCCTTAATCGACTCAGATGGAGACACTACACCGAGACTCTCTTCTCGTGCAAGTCACCCACCCGGTCTCAGCTTAATCATTTCAAACCCAAAGTTTGGTACCTGGCAGAGGTACATCTTTTCCGATGTTGAACCCATCATGGCCATGATGGATCCACCATCAAGTTTTATTTTCAAAAACATCCCACCCACTTTGCAACATCATCTTTGAGAAAACAAAACATTTTGTTTTTCTAAAGCAAAGCTAAGCATAAGAAAACCTTTTGTAAAAAAGGGATTAGGAAATAGTCCAAGGAAGGAGATGCAACAATAGTTTAGCACACAACTCCTATCACCTAATGCATCAAGTAAGTGAAAAAGATTTAAAAGGAACAAGGGGGTGGCAAATGCACCGGGGCTTGCCTTGTGTTACTGGTGAATCAGGCTTAGATCCGCAGATATCAAAATAAAAGCAGTTGCCTGCCTGATGTTCCTCAGGTGGTGGTGGTGAAGTCTTCTCTTCTTCTACTTCTTCTTCGTTTTCTAAATATAACCATACATAATAATGAATGCTCATGTAATGCTCATGAGAGTGCAAATATAATAAAAATTTATTATCTAAAGTCTTGAATACAATTTTCCTTCACGGATCTCCGAGAACTTAGGGTTTCCGGAGTCAACAGTGAAGTTCACAGGGCAGGGGGTAGGGTTTTGGGTTCTAAGTATCAAACATAGCCCAAATCATACCAAACTTTACCCAAGGCTTCTAAATATTATTTAAAGTTTATCCTAAAAATTTAGTGAATTTTGGATTTATTATTTATTCTCTAAAAATCCAGAAGCATGGTTTTAGGCTGTTTTAAATACTCTATAATTTCCCTTTTGGACTAAAAATTATGAAACTATTTTTATTAAATTCTATAGGAATTTAGAAATCTAGCAAAATTGGTCTAGTAATTTTATCATTTTTCTACAATTTTCTAAAATTGTATTAGCTCTGGTAGAAAAGGAAAAAGAAAAATGATGAATAGTACTGGACCAGAATCGCCCAGGTCGGCCCACAGCCAGCAGAAGCGCGGCCACGCGCGCGCCCGCGCTAGCAGTTTTGCACAGAGACCCCAGCTGTCCTGAATAATCTGTTAAGAACCCACAGCCACTATTCACTGTCTCGCTGACACTTGCAGAAAGGCCCTTGAACTTCTAATCCTTCACAGCAACATGTCCACGACGCCGCACGGCGAGGAACCGAACTTTAGCGAGCCTACGCTGGCCGATTCACGCAATGACCGGTGCCCTTCTTCGGCATAGACCTAATTCAGGCCCTATCAAGTGTTTCCCCTCAACTAATTTCACTATCGTTGCGTTAACACGCACTGTCCCTGGTGATAGCGGGCACCACGGTTAATCAAATGCGTTCCCGGTAATCTAAGGGGTCCTAGTCCAATTGGCGGGGTCGGGGAGCATCAGGAGACCCTAAGGATGCTGAAATAAGAGAGTAGGGAGCATGATCAGACCTGAGAGTTGCTGACCACGGTGAGGGCACTACCGCAGCGGCGGAGACAGGATTTGGGGGAAATGGGAAATTGGAGAGTTGTGGTGGCTAATCGGCGGCAAGAGCGGGTGCTCAGGCTTGGTGATGATCCTACGCAACAGACCATGCCGTCAATTTATAGTGTGCTTGAGCGGTGGTGATCAATTTGGGCAAGATGTGCTGGCGATCGAGAGGAGAACTGAGTCACTGGCGCGGTGATTCGTGGTTATCACCGTGGCAAATCCACCGGCGACGCGCCAGGGTTAAGGAGCGGTTTACGGTGACTCATCGCGATGTGGTAACGCGTCGAGGCACGTAGCCCGGCCGGATAACGGTGAACGGCGGTGATGCCAGCGCGACCGTCCGCAGCGGGACACGATGGCCGGAGTGAACAGGAGCTCAAGTTCATCCACCCGACGATCTTTACCACCCTGAGCCACATCCGGTACAGTGTTGAGCCCGAATCGCAACGACGACGAGAATCCCGGCGTAAGATCACCGGCGGAGAAAAGGGGGATGAATTTGGGATCTTTTTCAGTTACTGTACAATGGGATTCCTATTCAGTGCACCTGACAGCCTACTTTGCAGGGCCTGGATCTCAAATCTTTACATAACAACTCGCTAATCTGCCTATAACAAAGTTGTTGACCAATGATCCAGCTACAATCTTGCTATAGCAACCATAGCCAAACACTCACTAGATCATGGTTGAATTCCAGTCCAAAGATTGCCCAATCTCACTGTTAGTCTGAATTCAGACCTAGGGCAGTCTGACAGCTCAACTTTGGGCTCATTTTTCTCCAAATTTTTCATGTGACCAAGGCTTAATCTCTATAGCAAAGTTATTCTCTTTCCATAGATCTACAAAGTTGATGTGGTGACCTAGGGCAAAATACTCATAACCTGGAAGATATGAGGCTTCAAAGTTGGGCTAATGTCAATGATTTCAGACTTAGCCATATGAGTATTAGTGTGGCTATTTTGCAAATTAGTCCAAAACTCAAGATTTAACTTGCAAATCCACTCATTTATGAACTATATGACTTAAGACATCTTACTTTTATAGTTTTTTCACTTTAGCGCAAAAGTGCACTAATTTGCACTTAGCCCCCTAGGGTTTAGGTTTACGACTTTCTAGCGTTCTTTTTGAAGTTTTAGATACTTCTAGGGTTTGGATATCCCATAAGTCTATTCAAGGTGACCCTTTTATGA
Organism: Zea luxurians; assembly: GCA_029449295.1. Taxonomy (NCBI): domain Eukaryota; kingdom Viridiplantae; phylum Streptophyta; class Magnoliopsida; order Poales; family Poaceae; genus Zea; species Zea luxurians. Next base: position 210,376,738 of record JAOPSE010000001.1, read on the forward strand.
TCATCCCTAATAAGTTTTGAAGTTTTTCTCTTGTTTAAGCCTTGTTTGCTTTATTTAACCCAATCGAGGGTTGAGTACCCTACTCTAGGGTTTTATTCACAAAATGTCCTATCAACACAACTTGTTTGAACTTTTTACCTAGTGAATGCATTCTAGGTGTGGCAAACACATGATATGCTATGCTTATGATGTTATGCTCAAGTTTTAGTAACAGTAACACCAGGGGTGTTACAGGAAATAACCTTAAAACCTTTTCTTATTTTTTGGTGCTTGATGGCCATCACAACCATTCGGACTGACCAGTTTGACTAGTCTCTGATTCACAGGTTTATAAGATCAACAATTCAGTTTCTAAGTCAGAATCAACTCAGTTCCAACCAAATAGGGGTAATACATGGAATAGATGAACTACCAATAGTTCTACTCTTTGGACAAATTCTAAATACCCCGAGGAACCTTTTCAACATGTCTAGAAAGGTTGGAAAGCTCAAAATCAACATACCACTATTGTGGAGCTAGTACTGGGCAAAAGAAGATATATGAGTGAAAGAATCAAAATGCAAAGAGGATTGGACTAAGGAAATGAGGATGCAACACCTCAATAGATGTAAAACCCTGAATTTGGGGATACAAAATTTCTTTTCCAATATCCACCAAATTCAGGTGTTGCTCTCTCAGTTCTTCGCTTTCCTTTCTCTTTTTCCTAAAAATGGAGAATTATTTTGTTTTATAATAGCGTAAACCTAGTGGAATGAGCCCTAGAGGCACTTTGGTTGTTGCATTCATGCCGTTGCATGGTGTTTCTAATTGCAAAATATGTTTGAAACATGTTAACATATCTTATAGAAGCGCTCGGTAAATTTTCATATTTTTCAGAATATTTTTCTATTTTCCGGAAACCAAAATCTATTTATTTGAGGACCTTAAAAATGTTTTTAAAAATTCTAATTATGTTTTTGAGTTTATTAGGTGCCAAAACATTTATAGGAATTTTTTCCGGAATTTTTGAAAGCATATATAATATTTTGAGCACAAAATATGGATTTCTAGGCTTTTTCGAATTTTAAAAATGGTAAAATCTGAATTTTAACCGAATTTTCATCTCGTCCGAATCCTAGATATATACATGTCCGGCTTCATCTCGTCGAGCCCGTTCCAGAACACGAAACGTTTTCTCCAAATCCGATCCCTAGCTCCCAGTATTGCTCGCCGAAGTTCAGAGCGGTTCCAACTCCGGCGACAACTCCGGCGAGCAATTATTTCCAATCCATGCATCATTTGCCGAATCCGAGGGTACCGCTGCGTTCGTCTCGTCGAGAGCTTCGTCGCAGCGTGTTCAGTTCGTCGATTGGACCCCCGAATCTCCGGCAATCGACGGATTTGGCTTCGACTCCGGCGAGGGTCTTCTTCCCCGATGAGCCTCCTCCATGGATTTCAACCCTAGTTCTTCATTTCTTCTCTCCTCCCTGCGTAGCTCCTCTGTCTCTCCCCACCAACCCCCGGTGGCGCGAACCCCCCACCCCTGTGTGCGTGCCTGCCCTACCTTTGCCCGTGGCGCGACACCGGCAGCCGGCCGTGGCGGCCGATGGCTTGGGCGCGACAGCCCGCGGCAGCGGCGGCGCGGCCCCCTACGGGCGTGGCCCGGTGGCGCGGCCCCGACTCCCGCGGCGGCGGCTGAGCTCCTCCCTCCCCCTGCGCAGCCCAAGCTCCTTCCCCCATGACCATGGAATTCCAAACGTGAGGAAGGAGAGATGAAGAAGACGATGGCAAATTCTGTAAATTTAGTACGCATTAATTACAGTATGGTTTAAAACATTTATAACTTTTGTGTTTTATACCCGATTCGATCCATTCAAGTTGCGTTAGGTTCGTATTAAAATTATCTTAATTTAGAAATATTTATCCCCACTGTTGCACATTTTATTTAATTTATTTAAACGTTTGTTTAACCAATGGCTACTAAAGCGACAATTAAATTTTAAAATCTAATTTCGGAATTCAATTTGCGCATTTATAATCAGTCACCAATATGATTAACCTTAACTGTAATATTACTCATTAATAATCATTTAGTGTAAACATATTGTCATTTATTTATTAGTTTTGCATGTCGGTCCGCGCGTGCCGCGGTGCTGTTTCACGCACGTCATCGCGTGTCGTTCGCGAGTGTCGCGTGTGTTTTTCGCACGCGTTGTCGTGTGCCGTTCGCGTGTGTCGCGCGCCTTGCCGCGTGCCGTTCGCGCGTATCACGCGTTGTCCGCGCGCTAAGTCGTTTGTGTCCGCGCGTTGCGCACATCGTATTTGCACGTCGTGCATCGTTAATTCGTCTCGCTTAGAATCGTTCATATTCATTAAGTTACTTGCTTAACTGTCAACTATTAAAATAGTAAGTTAGTCAAAACTAAGTAGTAGTATTAATTTACATTTGATTTAATATCAATTAATATAATTATGTTGAATTGGATGTTCTAATTAGTACTTGTTTAACGTAAACGCGCTAACCCCTCGACCATAGCTTCGTCTATCGTGGTTCTTTTCCTTGCGTAACCGTAGATGCGCTCTCTATTTTATATTGCTCGCTTTTATAATATTTTATATTGTATGGTGTAATGTTCTTATGCATATGTATATGTTTGTTTGCTTGTGCTTGTTCGTCTTCGCTTCGCGTTGCGATTAGATCGTGATTCGTTTCTGAGCTTCGAGGAATTGACGATCAAGCATGGCGACCATGTGATTGAACTCTTCGAGTTCTACGAGATCGAAGACCCTGAGAATCTGTTTGGTGAAGGCAAGTGTCCTCTGACCCATTATGTTCAATTTACTTTATAATTCACTATCCCGCATACTATGAACAACCTAAGGATTTACTAGCTTTCTATTTACCTTGTCCTTGATTACCTTTTGGGTTACTATGGTTAGCTTCATGCTAGCGCTTTACTTTAATCAATGAACATGATGAGATACAATGATGATACTATGGTTTTATTCTGGATATGATGATATACTTGTGGCATTTAAGGGGACTCGAGCTGTTTCTCGAGTGCCTCTCCGTAAGGACCTGTTCGTTGGATGACCGCCGGGGAAAACAGTGCAACCATGAGGGTGGAATGGGACGCCCTTAGCTGAATAATTAGAGGAACTGGGGTGTAGTTCGCTTCGCCGTCATGCCGTTAATGGGGCTCGGTGTATGCGGCTCGCTCTGCCAAGGTTGGTTCGCCCCTTGGGGAGGAGTGCGGTGCATTTAGGAAACCTAACGGGCGGCTACAGCCTCATGGAATCTTTGTAAAGGCTTCATAATGAATCCCTGGCCATTCACCTTGGGAGTGAATAAGGGTCTTGCAAGCCCGGGCTAGAGAGGGAATCACGACTTGTGGGTAAAGTGCGCAACCTCTGCAGAGTGTTATGAAACTGATATATCAGCCGTGCTCGTGGTTATGAGCGGCCAAGGGAGCTCCATTGATTAGAGATACTTGATCAGAGATGTTTGGTTTATAGGTGGTGATGAGGATGATGGTTTTGATTATGATTATGGTAATGGTAAGTGGTATTCTTTCCATTTGGAAAGGGTACTTTTGGGTTAACAACTTGGGTTAAAGTTAAAACCTGGCTCTCTACTAGTAATAATTACCTGATCAACTAAAAGCAACTGCTTGACCTTAATCCCACATAAAGCTAGTCCACTATAGCCAAACGGGACATTTGCTGAGTACGTTGATGTGTACTCACCCTTGCTTTCACAAAACACCAGGTTGCCTTTGGTGCAATCCATGCTCAGGTAAAGAAGAAGGCGTCGAGGTGGACCTCCAGGAGTTCCAGGACTTCGACGAGTTTGAGGATTAGGCTAGCGACCTCCCCCAGTCATCTGTATGTGGTGTGTTTATTTACGTTGGCTACGTTTCGATTCTGTGTACTTTGATTTATATTATGTAACTGGCTGTAGTCTGTAATATTATTACCTACCCTTTATTGTAATTCGAAGCATTGTGCTATGACGAGTCATTTATGTAATCGCTATGTACGTGAATTACTGATCCTAGCACGTACATGGTTCGCATTCGGTTTACCTTCAAAACCGGGTGTGACATAAGTGGTATCAAAGCCGTGCTGACTGTAGGACCGCTAGCCTAGATTAGCATTGGCTGTTTTAAGGACTTATTCATTACAACTTCACCTCATCCTTGATTCTGCTTCAAAATATTAGTCAGCTCGATTAATTCTATGTTGTGCTCCTATATGCCCCCTTGCCAAAAGTATTTCATTCTAGTGTGATCTATACTCTTCTCAATCTATTAGATGTGATCTCACTCTTGTGCTTATGACATCTTTGTCGATGACCCTGACCATAGCCTTGTCTTTTGGGATTCTTTTTCCATTATTAAATTGCTACCATTTGACCATCTTTATTCCCTTGGTATTGACATGCTTTTATCCCCGGATTCTTCAATACTCTTGTTTCAAATACTTACCTCTAAAAACTCTGCTACCTATTTAAACATTTTAGTTTATATGTCAATGATTTTACTGTCTTTTGAGACTCTTTCCTATTCTATTGTTAAGTCGTTATCTTTTGGAAATTTGTACTCTCTTGGTCTTGGTATGCTCGTATCCTTGGAAGCTTGCATACTATTATTTTTATATATGCTCACCTTTATATCCCATGTCTATTTAAAACATTTCAGCTCATATGCCATTGACCACCCTTGTTTCTCGATGATCCCTTTGCAATCATTTTATTTCGCACATTCTTGGTGATCTCACTGTTTCCTTATAACTTCCCTCGGTATTGAATTTTTACTTCAACCATTCTATTGGAACCCTACCTATCTTACCCTTGATTGTTTTCTCCACCTTTCCATTACGCGGGTCTTACCTTAATTCTATCCTTTGTCATATTTTTTTACTGATATCATCTTTAGCTTTGTCATTTCTACATATCACCTTGTTGCTTATTGTATACCTACCCTATAAATTTTTCCCTTTTCCATCTCAAATTGAGAGTTGTATTTACCCATTTTCCCTTGGATGTATCCTATTCCTTGCCGCTTGAACTTCCAACTCCATCGTTTAATGTGTTTTGTTTGACATCTCCTTTACCCTTGTGACCCTACCTTGCTGCTTGTCATATGTCTGCCACTTAAAACCTCCCTTCTCCCCTCTCAATTCGGGAGTGGTGTTTTACTTACCCTACGCTTGGTCATAACCTCATCTCTGCCACGTGCAAATCTTGCTTTAACACCATTCTTTGTTGTACTCATACCCTTGGTTCTTCTATACCTTTACCTCTTCTCTTACACCCTTTTTTGTTATTGCCTTCAACCCTTGTAATACCTATATTTTTACCACGACGCTTACTTTGAACCTAGCTTTTGGAGCCTTCTCCTTTCCCTCCTAGTTTAGGAGTGGTGTTTTACTTATCTCACCCTTGGCAATATCCTCTTATTCACCACGTGTAAGCCTTGACATAACTCCATTCTTTGTTGTACTTATACCACTAGCTCTTCAATGCCTTCGTCTTTTCCCTCATACCCTTGTCTATTATTGCCTCTGACCCTTGTGATATTTATGTCTTCTACCTAAATTCTTACCTTGGACTTATCCTTTAAAAGCCTCCCCTTTCTTTCAACCTAGTTTGAGAGTTGCGAGTTACCCATCTCTCTCTTGATTTCTTTTCACTCATTGTCGCCTTACAGGTTATGTCCCAATTCCATCCTTTGATGTGTTTTAATTTCTATCACCATTCCCTGGTCATCTATCGATCATGCCTTGATACTCACCTTTATTCAAAAAAATCTCATCTCTTCCACCTCAATTTGAGAGTGTCAATTCACCTATCTGGCCCTTGGACGTACCCTCTCCTTTTCCATCTGCAGGTCCTGTCTTAACTCCATCCTTTATGGTACTTATATCCTTTGTCTTAAGCCTAATTACCTCCTGTCCTACATCCTTGTCCGTTATTACCTTTAAAAAACCCTCGTGATATCTATGCCCTTGCCTTCCTGCTTACCTGGAACCTATCATTTGAAGCCTCCTCTTTTCCATCCCTGTTCGGGGATAATGCCTCATCTATTTCATCATTGGCTGCTCCCCCTTCTTTGACACCTTATAAGTCTTGTCTAAAATACATCCTTTATTGTGTGTTTGTCCGTTATCACCTTAACCCTTGTCATCCCTTAATCTTTACCTTGATGCTTATCTCGTACCTGCATTTTAAAGTCGTCTCTCCCATTTCATTTCAAGGGTGATGTCTTACCCATCCTGCTCTTGTTTGTTCCCTTTTCCTCTGTCGCGTTGCAAGTCTTAGCTTTTTCTTGATATTACCCTTATCTTCCTAATATCTGGATCTTTCCATGATGTTATCTTATGCCTACCTTTTGAAATATCATCTTTTCCATCTCGATTTGAGAATGGTGTTTTGCCTATCCTGACCTTGGTTGCATTCTCTCCCTTGTCGGTTACAATCATTGCTTTAGCTCCATCCTTTATTATGCTCATGCCCTTACCCTCCATGTCTTATTATTCCCCTTGCCTTTTGTTGGCCTTAGAGTAGTTTCCCTTTTTAAAGAAAGACCACCATTTAATTAAAAGCTACATATAGCAACGAGATGTTTGTTGTTGTATGCTTGTGTTGTTTGTCTTTGTGTTATGACTGATTTGCTTCTTCGTGATGAGTGTTGGTGTGTTGTGGCCCCTGGGTCCGCAATGGCATCCGTTTACTAGTTGAGTGCCGTAGAGTTAAGTAGCTGGGTGCTCTCCCTTCTCTCTCTTTAAGCCATCTATGCTTACCTTTTCTATCTTACCTTTTCTATCTATACTCTTCCCTTTTGCACCTGTCCGGTTGGCATCCTACAACCCCTTTTAATCAGTCAAGATCAGAGTCGGCAACATCTTCACCAAGTGCTTATCAACGCTCCTGTTAAGGGGGTTAGCCGCTAACCCCAATGAAGACAATGTGATCAACATCAACAAACAAGTTCGAAGTGAAGCAGCAGAAGCATGTGTGGGTCCTAACCCATAGGTCCAAGGGATCCTCAAGAATTGCATCGATCGGTCTTAAGCATCTGAAGGTCAAAGCAACCAGTCCACAAAGTTAAAGTTGCTAGAGTCAAAGTTGAGTTAGGAGAAGCTATGAAAAACCAATAAACCGATCTCATTTTCTTGCTAGCCTCTTCTTGAATCTCAAGGACGAGATTCTGTTAAGGGGGTTAGGTTTGTAACACCCTGAATTTGGGGGTATAAAATTTCTTTTCTAATATCCACCAAATTTAGGTGTTACTCTCTCAGTTCTTCGCTTTCCTTTCTCTTTTTCCTAAAAATAGAGAATTATTTTGTTTTATAATAGCGTAAACCTAGTGGAATGAGCCCTAGAGGCACTTTGGTTGTTGCATTCATGCCGTTGCATGGTGTTTCTAAGTGGAAAATGTGTTTGAAACATGTTAACATATCTTATAGAAGTGCTTGGTAAATTTTCATATTTTTGGAATATTTTTCTATTTTCCGGAAACCAAAATCTATTTATTTGAGGACCTTAAAAATGTTTTTAGAAATTCTAATTATGTTTTTTGAGTTCATTAGGTGCCAAAACATTTATAGGAATTTTTCTGGAATTTTTGAAAGCATATATAATATTTTGAGCAAAAAATATGGATTTCTAGACTTTTTCGAATTTTAAAAATGGTAAAATCCGAATTTTAACCGAATTTTCATCTCGTCCGAACCCTAGATATACATACATATCCGGCTTCATCTTGTCGAGCCCATTCCAGAACACGAAACGTTTTCTCCAAATCCGATCCCTAGCTCCTGGTTTTGCTCGCCGAAGTTCGGAGCGGTTCCAACTCCGGCGAGCAATTATTCCCAATCCGGGCATCATCTGCCGAATCCGAGGGTACCGCTGTGTTCGTCTCGTCGAGGGCTTCGTCGCAGCGCGTTCGGTTCATCGATTGGACCCCCCGAATCTCCAGCAATCGACGGATTTGGCTTCAGCTCCGGCGAGGGTCTTCTTCCCCGGTGAGCCTCCTTCATGGATTTCAACCCTAGTTCTTTATTTCTTCTCTCCTCTCTGCGCAGCCCCTCTCTCTCCCCACCATCCCCGGCAGCGCGACCCCCCACCCCTGTGCGCGTGCCCGCCCTGCCCCTGCCCGTGGCGCGGCACCGGCAGCCGGCCGTGGCGGCCGACGGCTTGGGTGTGGCAGCCCGCGGCAGCGGCGGTGCAGCCCCCTGCGGGCGTGGCCCGATGCTCCCTGCACGCATGGCCCAGCGGTGCGGCCCCAGCTCCCGCGGCGGCGGCCTCCCTCCTCCCTCCCCCTGCGCAGCCCAAGCTCCTTCCCCCATGGCCATGGAATTCCAAACGTGAGGAAGGAGAGACGAAGAAGACGATGGCAATGCTGTAAATTTAGTCCACGCGAATTACAGTATGGTTTAAAACATTCATAACTTTTGCGTTTTAAACCCGATTCGATCCATTAAAGTTGCGTTAGATTCGTATTAAAATTATCTTAATTTAGAAATATTTATCCCCACTGTTGCACATTTTATTTAATTTATTTAAACTTTTGTTTAACCAATGGCTACTAGAGCGACAATTCAATTTTAAAATCTAATTTCGGAATTCGATTTGCGCATTTATAATCAGTCACCAATATGATTAACCTTAACTGTAATGTTACTTATTAATAATCATTTAGTGTAATCATGTTGTCATTTATTTATTAGTTTCGCATGTCGGTCCGCGCGTGCCGCCGTGCTGTTTCGCGCACGTCGTCGCGTGTCGTTCGCGAGTGTCGCGCGTGTTGTTCGCACGCGTTGTCGTGTGCCGTTCGCGTGTGTCGCGCGCCTTACCGCGTGCCGTTCGCGCGTATCGCGCCTTGTCCGCGCGCTAAGTCGTTTGTGTCCGCGCGTTGCGCACATCGTGTTTGTACGTCGTGCGTCGTTAATTCGTCTCGCTTAGAATCGCTCATATTCATTAAGTTACTTGCTTAACTGTCAACTATTAAAATAGTAAGTTAGTCAAAACTAAGTAGTAGTATTAATTTACATTTGATTTATATCAATTAATATAATTATGGTTAATTGGATGTTCTAATTAGTACTTGTTTAACGTAAACACGCTAACCCCTCGACCATAGCTTCGTCTATCGTGGTTCTTTTCCTCGCGTAACCGTAGATGCGCTCTCTATTTTATATTGTTCGCTTTTATAACATTTTATATTGTATGGTGTAATGTTCTTATGCATATGTATATGTTTGTTTGCTTGTGCTTGTTCGTCTTCGCTTCGCGTTGCGATTAGATCACGATTCGTTTCTGAGCTTCGAGGAATCGACGATCAAGCATGACGACCAAGTGATTGAACTCTTCAAGTTCTACGAGATCGAAGACCCTAAGCATCTATTTGGTGAAGACAAGTGTCCTCTGACCCATTATGTCCCATTTACTTTATAATTCACTGTCCCGCATACTATGAACAACCTAAGGATTTACTAGCTTTCTATTTACCTTGTCCTCGATTATCTTTTGGGTTACTATGGTTAGCTTCATGCTAGCGCTTTACTTTAATCAATGAACATGATGAGATACAATGATGATACTTGTGGTATTTAAGGGGACTCGAGCTATTTCTCGAGTGCCTCTCCGTAAGGACCTATTCGTTAGATGACCGCCCGGGAAAACAGTGCAATCATGAGGGTGGAATGGGACGCGCTTAGCCGAATAATTAGAGGAACTGGGGTGTAGTTCGCTTCGCCGTCGTGCCGTTAATGGGGCTCGGTGTATGCAGCTCGCTCTGCCAAGGTTGATTCGCCCCTTGGGGAGGAGTTCGGTGCATTTAGGAAACCTAACGGGCGGCTACAGCCTCAGGGAATCTTTGTAAAGGCTTCGTAGTGAATCCCTAGCCATTCACCTTGGGAGTGAATAAGGGTCTTGCAAGCCCGAGCTAGAGAGGGAATCACGACTTGTGGGTAAAGTGCGCAACCTCTGCAGAGTGTTATGAAACTGATATATCAGCCGTGCTCGCGGTTATGAGCAGCCAAGGGAGCTCCATTGATTAGAGATACTTGATCAGAGATGTTTAGTTTACAGGTGGTGATGAGGATGATGGTTTTGATTATGATTATGGTAATGGTAAGTGGTATTCTTTCCGTTTGGAAAGGGTACTTTTGGGTTAACAACTTGGGTTAATGTTAAAACCTGGCTCTCTACTAGTAATAATTACCTGATCAACTAAAAGCAACTGCTTGACCTTAACCCCATATAAAGCTAGTCCACTACAGCCAAACGGGATATTTGCTGAGTACGTTGATGTGTACTCACCCTTGCTTTCACAAAACATCAGGTTGCCTTTGGTGCAATCCATGCTTAGGTAAAGAAGAAGGTGTCGAGGTGGACCTCCAGGAGTTCCAGGACTTCGACGAGTTCGAGGATTAGGCTAGCGACCTCCCTTAGTCAGCTGCCTGTGGTGGGTTTATTTACGTTGGCTATGTTTCGATTCTGTGTACTTTGATTTATATTATGTAACTGGCTCTAGTCTGTAATATTATTACCTACCCTTTATTGTAATTCGAAGCATTGTGCTATGATGAGTCATTTATGTAATCGCTGTGTACGTGAATTACTGATCCTGGCACGTACATGGTTCGCATTCAGTTTACCTTCAAAACCAGGTGTGACAATAGAAGACATAAAAAGAAGCAAAAAGGTCCAAGGCTCAAGATCATAAGAAGACCAAAAGAGTCAGCAAAGAAATCCAACAACAGGGCAAGACAGGCTCTAGCCTACGGCGCACCCCATGAACTGGCCGCTCTCGGGATAACAAAGAGCTCCATGGCTAAAATTCACCGGACTGTCTGGTGAGCCCAGGGCCAACGGTCATCTTCACCAACGGTCGACTGCTACGTGGTCAGAAAGGACGGAAAGGCAGAAGCGATCAGAGAAAGTCAGTCACATCGGACTGTCCGGTGTGCCACCTGAAAGGGAAATGGGCTTAACCATTTTCTATAATCGATTTTGGTGGTTGACGTCCATCACAAACCACGTGGACTAACTAGTTTGTCTAGATATCATTTATCTCAAGTGCATAAGGTTCAACACAAACCAATAAAGAAATTCAGTTAGGGACTCAATCAAAAATTGAAGCAAGACTTAGAGTGTGCTGATTTCTGGTGCACCAGACAGTTTCCGGTGCACCAAGCCAGCCAGCGGATGAACAAGCCACTCTAGGGAATTCTGCGGGCGCGCTCCACTATAATTCACCGGACTGTCCGGTGAGCCAGCGGAGCAACGGCTCCCTGCGCGCCAATGGTCGTCTGACTCGATGAACAGTGATAAACAGTGCCACAACAGATGTCAAAGCACAGAAGTCAGAGGTCACCGGACTGTCCGGTGCAACAAGACGACAAGGCACTCCAACGGTCAACTGCTCCAAACCCTAACGGACGCGCTGTTGTGGCGCGCACCGGACAGTGAACAGTGGCTGTCCGGTGTGCCACTGGACTGTCCGGTGCGCCCATCGCCAGCAAGCTTCTCCAACGGCTAGAAAGTGGTTGGGGGCTATATGTTGGGGCCATGCTTCGTTGCGCTGAAGGTCTTACACGAAGAAGCAGCTTCGGCTGAAGTTGTCCCCAGGAGATGGCCGAAGGTTCCTTTTCATGGAGCTTCGGCGTTACAAACCGACATAGAGATAGAATGACCTTTTTATCCACAGAGGTCTGAGTCAATGTTGTAAACTTTTGTAAGGGGCACAATTGTAATTCGTCACAGGCTGTGTCCTGTGTCTATAAATAGATGAACAGTACCCCTGTATTGTTCACGCGAACCTGCCATTTGCTTTCGCATCACACCTGTACTTTTGCTTTCCTCAGGACCGAAGGTACATTTGTAATTTGAAGTCATTTATATTCATTCATGATAATAAAAATGGAGATGATTCTATGATAATATTTAAATGTTTACTTTATACCTCATGATTTATATGAATGCTTCGTCCCTTGTTATTATGCTCACGAAGGTACGTCCTTTGTAACCTTCGTCCGAAATTCTTTATATCCTGAAGGGATATAATGCTTTGGAGGACGAAGGACTTTAACACTTAACATTTTCTATGTTGCCTTGTTCTTAATTCTTAGCATTTGAGAACAAGCCCCCAACATTGGCGCCCACCTCCGGTGAACTCACTTCCACTTTTCTGAGCTGATGGCTTCGTTCAACAATCAAGCTGGAGCTGCTTCGGCTTCGAAGCTGGTGCTCCCGATAACAGGCGGTTCTTGCTCAGAGCCGGCTAACAAGAAGCAGAAGAAGGAGGCTCAGAGAAGGGTACAGCATGTTGGAGTGCAGGGACCCTTCATCAAGTCAAAATGGTCCCACATTCCAATTACTTTCTCTCAGGAAGATCTTCAGCTTAAGGATTATCCTCACAATGATGCCATGGTTATCTCTTGCGTGATCAAAGGATTTCTGGTCCACAATGTCTTAGTTGATACAGGCAGTGCAGCTGATATTATATTTGCTAAAGCCTTCAGACAAATGCAAGAGCCTGAAGACAAGATTCATGATGCTACGCACCCTCTTTGTGGCTTCGGAGGGCGACAGATTGTAGCACTTGGGAAGATTACCATGCCGGTAACCTTCGGATTTGTTAACAACACAAGGACTGAGCAAATTGTGTTTGATATTGTTGACATGGAGTATCCTTACAATGCTATCATTGGCCGTGGTACTCTTAATGCCTTCGAAGCAATTCTTCACCCAGCTTATCTCTGCATGAAGATACCTTCAGACCAAGGGCCTATTGCTATTCATGGAAGCCAGGAAGCTGCTAGAAGGGCCGAAGGAAGCTGGACTGACTCCAAAGCAATCCATAACATAGATGGAGCTGAAGCTTGTGAACAGTACAAATTCAGAAGGGAGAAAGCAGCTTCAGCAGATCAGCCGAAGCCTATGCTATTGTGTGAGGACATAGCAGAGCAGAAGGTGCTGTTGGGCTCGCAACTATCTGAAGACCAGGAGAAAACCTTGATAAGGTTTTTATTCAACAACAAAGATGTTTTTGCATGGTCAGCTAATGATCTCTGTGGAGTAAATCGGGATGTTATTGAACATTCGCTCAATGTTGACCCATCCTTCAGACCCCGAAAGCAGAGGCTTCGGAAGATGTCGGACGACAAGGCCGAAGGGGCTCGCAATGAAGTAAAAAGACTCCTCAGTGCAGGAGTTATCAGAGAAGTAAAGTATCCAGAGTGGCTAGCTAACACTGTTATGGTGAAGAAGGCCAATGGCAAGTGGAGAATGTGTATCGATTTCACAGATCTCAACAAGGCTTGTCTGAAGGATGAATTCCCGCTGCCAAGGATAGACTCTTTAGTCGATGCAGCAGCTTCCTCAGAGCTCATGAGTCTCCTGGACTGCTACTCAGGCTATCATTAAATCTGGATGAAGAAGGAAGATGAGCCGAAGACTAGCTTTATAACCCCAAGTGGCACATATTGCTATCTTCGGATGCCTGAGGGGCTCAAAAATGCTGGAGGAAGTTTCAGCAGAATGACAGCGAAGGTCCTCCAGTCTCAGATAGGCAGAAATGTGTTGACTTATGTCGATGACATCATTGTAAAAAGCACGAAGCAGGAAAATCATATTGCTGATCTGCAGGAGACCTTCGCCAGTTTCAGACAAGCTGGTCTGAAGCTGAATCCAGAAAAATGTGTCTTCGGAGTAAAGAAGGGGAAATTTCTTGGATGCTTAGTTTCAACAAAGGGAATCGAAGCTAATCCAAATAAAATCGAAGCTATACTTCGAATGGAGCCACCAACCACAAGAAAGGGGGCCCAAAGATTGACAGGAAGGCTGGCATCTCTCAACAGATTTATATCCAGATCAGCAGAAAGAAATTTACCATTCTTCGAGGTGTTGAAGTCAGCTGAAGTCTTTCAATGGGGCCCAAGTCAACAAAAAGCCTTCGAAGAGTTGAAGCAATACTTGATAGATCTAACAACATTAACTCCACCAACGCCAGGGGCTCCTTTGTTGTTATATGTGGCAGCTTCGCACTCGGCAGTAAGTGCAGCACTTGTTCAGGAGAAGCTTGATGGACAAGTCAAGAAGCAGGTTCCAGTATATTTTGTATCTGAAGTCCTTAGTGTATCAAAGAAAAATTATACGGAGCTGGAGAAGGTATTATATGCCGTTTTAATGGCATCCAGGAAGCTTCGGCATTATTTTCAGGCATACAATATTATTGTTCCTTCTTCGCAGCCGTTGAAGGATATCATGAGAAATAGAGAAGCTACTGGACGGATTGGAAAATGGGCTGCAGAGCTCAATGAATTTTACATTGATTATGTGCATAGATCCTCAATCCAGTCTCAAGCATTGGCAGATTTCATCGCCGACTGGACGCCAGGGGCTCAGGATGAAGAAGCAAATAAAGATGCCGAAGTGTGGACAGTGTTTTGTGATGGCTCTTGGGGAACCTTCGGAGCAGGTGCAGCTGCTGTGTTGGTTTCACCATCCAAGGTTAAAACTTGTTATGCAGCAAGACTTGACTTCAGCTGTACAAACAATATTACTGAGTACGAAGCCCTGCTCCTGGGTCTTCGGAAATTAAAGGCAATGGGAATCAGAAGGGCGATTCTTAAAACTGATTCCCAGGTTGTTTCGGGTCATATTGACAAAAGTTGCAAGGCTAAAGATCCGAAGCTTGAAAAATATCTAGACACGGTCCGAAGGATCGAAGCCTCCTTCGAAGGATTTTCTGTCAAGAATATCCCTCGAGGACAAAATGAGCATGCTGATTTGCTAGCCAAGTCTGCAGCACAGGGGCTGCCGTTACCTTCGGATGTGTTCTTCGAAACAATAAAGGCACCTTCAGTGGAGCTCCTTGAAAGAGCAGTCCTCAACATATCTCCTGTTTACAGCGAAGATTGGAGAACTGAAATAATCTCTTACCTTCAGGGTAAGTTCCTTTCAGATGACGAAACTTACAATAAAAGAATAGAGGCAAGAGCTCGTCCGTATGTCATGATAGAAGGGGAATTATACAAACATGGAGTTTGTGCCCCGCTGCTCAAATGCTTGTCTAGAACCGAAGGTATAGAGTTAATGAAAGAAATACATGCAGGCCTGTGTGGATCCCACATCGGATCTAGGCCGTTACTTGGAAAAGTTTTCCGCCAAGGGTTTTATTGGCCGAAGGCAGCTTCGGATGCAGCGGAGTTAGTGCAAAAGTGCGAAGGTTGTCAGAAATGTGCAAGAGATCAAAAGCAACCTTCGTCTTTGACACAGCTGATACAACCCATCTGGCCATTGCAAAGGTGGGGCCTTGACTTGTTGGGTCCATTACCACCGGCTCAAGGGAATCTAAGATATGTTATAGTGGCTGTGGAGTATTTTTCCAAGTGGATTGAGGCGAAGCCATTAGCCACAATAACTTCGGCCACTGTCCAAAAGTTTTTCTGGCAGAATATTGTCTGTCGCTTCGGGGTACCGAAGGCCATCACTGTAGATAATGGAACGCAGTTCGACTCCGAAGCTTTCAGAAATTTCTGTGATCAAATTGGAACGAAGATCCATTTTGCATCAGTCAGGCATCCGGAGTCGAATGGGCTCGTTGAAAGGGCCAACGGCATTATAATGACAGGAATAATGCAGTTAATCTTCAATCAACCCAGGGGAAAGTGGCCAGATCAGTTAACCAAAGTGGTGTGGAGCCACAATACAACAGCATCAAGGTCTACAGGCTTTACTCCATTCAAGTTATTGTTCGGAGACGAAGCAATAACTCCGGAAGAAGCTAAAGCTGGATCAATAAGAGTGGTAGCTTCGGCAGAATCAAGTCCTGAAGATGCCTGTTTTGTGGAAAAAGATGCTTTAGAAGGGATCAGGCTTCAAGCTGTGGAGAATATCAATAAATACCAGGCTGAAACAGTCAAATGGCGAGATAGAAAGGTCCGGCTAAAAAATATTGAGCCGGGACACTTGGTGCTTCGGAGAGTGGCCAACCCAGACACAGTGGGCAAATTACAGTTGAAATGGGAAGGACCTTTCTTAGTAGTATCTTCGTCAAGGCCTGGTTCGTACAGATTAAAGGACATGGACGGCAACGAAATTCCAAGATCTTGGAATGCGGATGAGCTTCGGCGATATTATGTATAACTTGATGTAACTTTTTATGTTTTTCTTTTCTTTTTCATGGCACCCTTTTCCTTTCTAAAGGGGGAGAAAGGTTTTTAATGGGGCCATTATATGTAATTTCCTTTTTAGTTTTATAAGAGCAAAATCCCCCAAAGAATGTAAATGTAAAAGCTGAGAACGCACCATCGAGTGCCGAAACTGAAAAAGAGAAGAAGCTCCAAAGACGTCCCTAAGGGGATGCAGAGCTCACAGCGAAAAGTCAACGCTGATTCCGCCGAAAGTAAAAGGCGAAGAAGCTCCAAAGACGTCCCTGAGGGGATGCAGAGCTTACAGCGAAAAGTCAACGCTGATACCGCCTAAGTAAAAGGCGAAGAAGCTCCAAAGTCGTTCCTAAGGGAATGCAGAGCTGATGTGTGGTTGTTTCTAAGGAAATAATGGCTAAGAGTGTGGCTTCGGACATATGTTTTGGACATTCATTCGCACATTACATTACATCATAGCATTTGCATTCATAAGCATTCATTCATAGCATTTGTGTTCCTAAGTGGTTGCTTCGGCAAAAAGAAGAAGTGGTCTTTTATGCTTCGTTATGTACAAAAAAAAGAAAAGCTTCGGCAAAAAGAAGAAGTGGTCTTTTATGCTTCGTTATGTACAAAAAAAAAGAAAAGCTTCGGCAAAAAGAAGAGGTGGTCTTTTATGCTTCGTTGTGTACGAAAAGAAGGGAAGGTGTTTTTTCGCCTTCGGCTCAAAATACTAATTTCGTCCACATCAAAGCGCCTCAATAGAAGGGTAAGAATATATTACAAGGTATGTACAAAGTTCCTTGAGAACAGTTTAATTGTATTTACAAAAGTTGTTACAAAAGTCTCCTGAGTTCTTTCTATAGTATACTCCTACTGATCTTCACTGAGTTTCAGCTTCGGCGACATATTTTAAGCATCGTCTTCAGCTTCGTCATCCTACATGAATCAAGGTATCGCGAGTAAAAATCAAGTGTGAAGGAGAAGGTAAATACAAAGTATGATTTCTTACTGGATCAAGATGACTTCGAGCTTCGTCTCCAGCCTTCTCTCGCCCGCCTTTTGTCCATATCATTTTTATAAATCTATTTGAGATGCTTCGGGCGAGGTCAGGAATATCGTCCAGAATTGATGGAGACAGGGTGAAGTTGGGCCTGTTGACGATTTTTCCATGCTCGCAGCCGGCCTTCAGGAACGCTGCAGCGGTACCCCGAGAAGCTACCCAGGCACAGAAGTCACCGTGCCCGGCTATAACTTCGTCAAGTTCTTCAATTTCAGCTTCAATATGATCGAAGGCTTTTGGTAAATTTTCAGCTGAAGGGTTAAACTTCCCGCTGCTGGCTCCAACTGAGTAAAAGATCTTTTTTAATTGTTCAATACAATTATTGCTAAATTTCAAGCACTTGTCTTGAAGGCTTGTTAAGGATTTCTTCAAGTCTGAGTTGGTCTGGACTTCGGCTTCAAGTTTCGAATTAAGCTCTAGCTTCTCTTGTTCAAATTGTTTTGATTGGCAGATAAGCTTCGAATTCAATTCTGATACTTTAGCTTCAGTCTCTGCCAGCAAGCCTTCAGTTGATTGGAGTTCAAAGTCTTTCTTTTCAATAATGGCTGACTGCTCTTTTAATTTGCTCTCTAGATTTTCAATTATAGCTTCGTGTTTCTTATCCTCTAGATCTTGTTGCATCTTCAGAGCTTTGCTCAGTAGCATGCTCTGCACAAAAACAACTTTCGTTAGTAACATTTTCATTATTAAAAGCAATAAAAGCCAGAGAAAAGGTTGTTTACCTTGAAATTGGAATAAAATAAGCTGCCGACGATATGTTGTCGTCGGTAGCGGCTGATATCTGTTTCTAGCTTCGGAAAACCGATACTCTTTGATAGAGTACCGATGACCTTAGCCCCAGTTTGATCACGAATGCAGCCCAATTTTTCATCATCAATGCCTCCAAATAGAAGAGCTCCTGGCTTGTATCCGCAAGATTTGGCATATTCCTTAAGCTCTTCTATTTCGGCCTTCGACAGTTGTTGCCCAACTAAATTTTGAAATGTGTAGGCTTCGTCGTCCGAAGTGTCTTCGGCTATTTCTTTCCCCTTCCCAGGCACTGTGGCCATGGTTTCTTCAGCAGCGGTGGCAGCTTCTTCTGCAGCCATGTCTTGCAAAATTTTGTTGATGTCCTCAATGGTAGTTTCTAAGTTTACATCTTCGGATGTAGTGGCTTCGGTAGCCGCGACCTCCGAAGGTGCGACTTCGACGTTTGTTGTGCCCCCAACAGCTGGTGTTTTCTGAATTGACGCCCTCGGTGGCGTCTTGTCGATAACTTCAGTCACTGCAATAATTCTTTGTCTTTTTGTTTTTGTTATCTTCTTCGATTTTTCGGGTTCCTCCACCTTTCAAAAAAGCTTCGTCAGTTGAGGCCTTAATGGACTTAGCTTCGTGGTGCGGTTTCAGTCATTACCTTTAAGATTTCCTCCACGTCGCTGGTAGAAGGTGGTGTGGGGGTCCCCTCTTCATCGGATAATTTGCGCTTTGGAGTTGATATTTTTCTCTTCTTGGGAATTTTCTTCTCTTTTGGTGGTTTTTCTTCATCCTTGTTCAAAGTTTCGGCCACTCTTTTCCTTTTTTGGCCCTCAGCACCCTTGTTCAACCGTTCATAGTCAGGGTACTCGAAGCCCAGGGCATCAAGCACTCGGTTCAGCCTTCGCTTCGGACGGGTGCCGAAGGCCGCGGTCATCAGTTGATCTTCTTTTTTGGAATAATTCCCAAGAATTTCATTGCACATCACCTCAACTGTGTCCAGCCACTCTTGGCAAGGCTTTTTAAAGTATTTCTTGAATTTGAAGTGATAAGGAAGCCGGACAAGTTCCCCCTTCTTCTTCTCTCCCTCTAGCTTTGGCATTTCCCATTCTTTCAGAGTAGGGAAGACTCTGAACGCCAAGAATTCTTGAACCAGATCCCTGGTACCGATATGCTCTGAAATAATTTCAAACTCACCCAGTGCAGCCCAGGTGGGACCCTCCAATTTCATGTGGCATCGCGGCCTTGTTTCTCCGAAGATTAAATCAAGAGGGCTTTGTACCAATTTTTCTTCGTCTTCGTCAACTTTCACATAAAACCACTCAGATTTCCAGCCTGCTGGCCATTTGCTTCGGTAGCTGATAACAGGACACTTTGTTGTTTTCCGGTAGGCAAAATTGTAGCAACCGAAGTTATCATGTAGCCCATCTTTTCTGGCCTTTGTTTGGTAATGTAACTCATGAACTCGACAAAAGCTGTCGGCAAACGGTTCCACAGCTTGGCTTCGAAGGGCCCAGATATAAACATTAAGCCTAACGATAGCGTTAGGAGTCAATTGATGAAAGTAAATACCAAACTTTTTCAATACATCTGCAATAATTCCATGAAGAGGGAATCTCAGCCCAGCTTTTAAAAAGCTCTTGAAAATGACAATCTCGTCCTTCTTTGGCTTCGGGGTAGTTTCTTCTCCCCCGAAGCGAAGTAGCTTCTTCTGATTTTCACTAAAGTAACCTGCTTTCACCATCTTGGAAAGATCAGCTTTTGAAACAGTCGATTTCCCGAAGTCCAAGTGACTGGGCTTGCTGGGCATGGCAATGCGATAGTCATCTTCGGGATCAGTTTCTTCAATGTTCTCTTCTTCCCCTTCGGCAATTGTTGGGTCTGCTTCAGCAGCGGGCATGTCTTCCGCAGTCACTAGTCCGGAACGCTGCATTGCTTCGGAGATGGGCACAGTATTCGAACCTTCGGCTTCGTCTCCTTCACGTTCAACTCTGGCAGTAGATCGCACTCTGGCCATATGATTCTGAGTTTGGGGAAGTTAGATACTTTTTTCTTTTTCCTTTTCTCCCGAAGCTTTTCTTTCTGACGAAGCAGACTTCGAGATGGACCTTCGTTCGATTCTGAGAATCAAGCTTCGGCTATAGTTAAAAATTTTGGCAGCAAAACAGTGCAAATAGCAATGAATGCTGTGGTAACTTCACACCTACTCGTCTGTTTATATAGTGCTGCAGGTAAGAAGGCGAAGCGGCAGGATTTTTACACCAGGCGGGCAGTCACTTGTACTCGCTGCGCAGTGGACCGCAAAGATCAAACAGTAACTCTGCAAGGTGGGACCGACACGAGCTCGGGAATTGAATCGTTTCTCGGCAACGAGCTCAGGGAAGGTGTTTTTTTGGACCTTCGGCTTCCCGAAGCTTAAGAGGCATTTTTCACGGATCAAGCTCGTTACGAAAAACGATCTAGCGCCGCGAAAGGGGCTACTGTTGGGGCCATGCTTCGTTGCGCCGAAGGTCTTACACGAAGAAGCAGCTTCGGCTGAAGTTGTCCCTAGGAGATGGCCGAAGGATCCTTTTCATGGAGCTTCGGCGTTACAAACCGACATAGAGATAGAATGACCTTTTTATCCACAGAGGTCTGAGTCAATGTTGTAAACTTTTGTAAGGGGCACAATTGTAATTCGTCACAGGCTGTGTCCTGTGTCTATAAATAGATGAACAGTACCCCTGTACTGTTCACGCGAACCTGCCATTTGCTTTCGCATCACACCTGTACTTTTGCTTTCCTCAGGACCGAAGGTACATTTGTAATTTGAAGTCATTTATATTCATTCATGATAATAAAAATGGAGATGATTCTATGATAATATTTAAATGTTTACTTTATACCTCATGATTTATATGAATGCTTCGTCCCTTGTTATTATGCTCACGAAGGTACGTCCTTTGTAACCTTCGTCCGAAATTCTTTATATCCTGAAGGGATATAATGCTTTGGAGGACGAAGGACTTTAACACTTAACATTTTCTATGTTGCCTTGTTCTTAATTCTTAGCATTTGAGAACAAGCCCCCAACACTATAAATACCCCCAACCACCTCATTCAAAGTCATCCAAGCACTCTGAGTTTCTCATTCATTGCAAGAGCAAAGTGCAACACTCCAAGACACAATCAAAGCAATCAATCCACTCAAAGTTCCCAAAATCATCGCTAGTGCTTAAGGGCTTGTGAGAGGATTATTTGTGTTCTTTTGTTGCTCTTGTCGCTTGGATTGCCTTCTTTCTTTCTCATTCCAATTCTTGAGTGCTTTGTAAAGCTAAGCAAGAGACATAAGTGTGTGGTGGTCCTTGCGGGGTCTTAGTGACCCGTGTGATTAAGGGAAGGCTCACTCGGTCTAAGTGACAGTTTGAGAGAGGGAAAGGTTTGGAATAGACCCAGCCTTTTATGGCCTCCTCAACGGGGACTAGGTTCTTTGGAACCGAACCTCGGTAAAACAAATCATCGTGTCGACTTGCTTGATTTCCATTTGATTTGTTTGCCCTCTTCCCTCTCTCTAACGTTTCCTTACTAGTATTGATTTGAGTTTGCTCCCATTCGTCATCCGCATCCTTTGAGCAACTCTTAGCAAGAGAAACAATCTTTCAGACTTGAATTTAAATCTAACGCTAACCCTGACCTTAGTGTGTGTTTAAGTTTATAAATTTCAGGTCTCGTCTATTCACCCTCCTCTAGGCGACTTTCAATTGGTATCAGAGCCAGTGCTTCATTAAGAGTCTAACCAACTCAAAGTGATGTCTGGTGATCATGCCAAGAGGGAGATAATGACCGGTGACAAGCCCACAAGCTCGAGGAGGATTCTATCAAGGGAGTCCGACAACAAGTTAAGGGAGGAATCTCTTCCTCCATCAAGTTACTTAGGAGGGGTGATAAGAAGAAGAAGAAAATGAAGAAGGTGGTCTACTACGAGACCGACTCTTCATCTGTAACACCCCAATGCTCCCACACAATGAATGTTACCAAAAATCCTTCCCACAAATCTTAAACAACATAAGAAAAAAATAAAGACAGAAAGTAATGCAAAATCCGGCAGCACCTCCCTTGAAAATAGCATAACGAGGGGAACATAAAGTTTATACAGAATGTAAAAGAAAGATAATCCACATAGTATAATCAGAATGCAAAGGTAATAATGAATATTCATGACCAAATAAAAAGAAAGGAAATCCAGCCAACCCAAAATCAATTCGACTACCATGAAAGGCTAGAACATATTAATCCCCTAGACTTGACCCCCTGTTTAACATCATTATTAAGCAGTGGTTCATTTATTTAAAGGTGTAGTGGCCGTGCTGCTACATCCCTTCTTTTCCCAAAGCAAAGATCAGGTGCATGCATTAAACAATGCAAGAGCGAGATGACACATCTCAGCAAGTAAAAAGAGCAAACAACAATTGGACAATGTAAACAAACCGTGCTTAAACAACCACGTAGTTCACAACTTCCTTCTTGAATATTAATTTGCAGCAAGTAAACAAGTAACCAATTACTTAGTTCCAAGATGAATCATAAGGTAAAGATCCACACTATCCACACCACCATAACAGGTTCCACACTTCACCCATGAATGCACATGGCTGCAGATGCAGTAATGACTTCTGCTTCATACCTCTAAGGATATGAAGCTGCATCATACCCCTTCTCGGGCAACATATGATGCTCATTGTACCGGTACGGTCGGACCATAAGATCGCGATGAAACTTCCATGCAAAGGATGATGAATGCGTTATGCATGTCAACAACATTAGTCCTTCCCAAATAAAAATGTGCTAAACATATACTTCCACCCATTCCAATTAATAAACAACATGGGTAACATGATCAAACCACACCCTCAACATATGTAATCAATAGAACATGAATATCTTCAAACAATGGTACCCAACAAGGAATATGAATACGAACACAAATAGCACAACATAATCAAGTATAAGACACATTAATCGACTGACAGAATAACCATCACTATTTTACTTGCCTTTACTGGGAAATTTGGACAAAGCCCTAAGTGCGATCCAGAAGTCCACTAGCTGTTTTTGACACACCACTTATTGCACAAATTCACAAAACAAACACTCATAAACGACGCCGCACCTACGCACAATTCCAAACACGTCGCAAGCGACTTATCACCCCCATCACCCACCAACTGCAGCGACGCTGCTTGACAATTTCATATCTTTAAAATTATGACAGCAGCGGTAGCAATCAAAAACTACAGAAGCATCTACATAAAATTCCCCACAAGTTTTGTATACAAATGATAATTAAATTCCAACCCCTAATCAGCCCAAAATAGTCCACAAGATAACC
The DNA here is from genome assembly GCA_029449295.1 of Zea luxurians. NCBI lineage: Eukaryota > Viridiplantae > Streptophyta > Magnoliopsida > Poales > Poaceae > Zea > Zea luxurians. The sequence continues at coordinate 210,400,038 of JAOPSE010000001.1, forward strand.
CTACAAAATCTGTTTTTGGACATCAACATACCCGGATTCAAATAGCGATATCTCCTAAAATATAACTCCGAATCGAGCGCATAAGTACTCGTTGGAAAGGTATGACAAAGCTCTACATGATTCTCATACTGATCATCACTAATTACCCACAAAAAATCCCCAGAAACTGCTAATACTACTGCTGTTCTCCCGCCCACAAAAATTCTGGACAGTGCCTCTACCGATTCGCATGGGTAAACATATAACCAATTTGATTTGCAGCACATAAACAACAAAAGATAATCACAAATTCACCTTGGGTTCTTCCTTTCCTCCTTCCTTCTTCCTCCCTCCAAACTCCAATTGAAAGCTCACACCCACACGACGGAGAACCAAGCGGGTAGGGCTGCACCTTGGAGGGGGGGGATGGGGGGGCTAGGGTTAAGTGATGGTGGCTGCAGCTCTTGGGGAAGAAGGAGAGGGAGAGGGGGGGGGCAAGCAAATGGGAGAAGGGGGCCGGCGGCTAAGGTTACAGGGAGGCTAGTGGGCCGGATTGAGATCCACGGCCCAACTCGCTCACACGACAACTCCCGACCAAACATTCTACTGTTTTACTGGTGAATGCTTCCCAAAAATTCAAAACCCCAAAAGCGCACCACCTGAAAGAGAGAAAAAGACAAAGAAAGAATAACCTCCACTTCTCTTCTTTGCAAACTGGGTATCACACTCTACCCCCCTTAAAAAGAATTCAACCTCGAATTCTGACGCTTCTATCGAAACGACAAAAGAAAAGATTAATGAATCAACAACACTCACCCACAACAAAAAGTTTGGGATATTTCTGCCGCATCAGCTCCTCAAGTTCCCACGTAGCCTCGCGCTCAGACTGATTAGTCCATAAGACCTTGACATACTTGATTGATCTCTTCCTCAAAACATGCTCCAAGGATTCCAAGATACGCACCGGACGACACTCCAGAGTCAGATCCTGTTGCACAGCAATTGGTTCTATCTCAATCTGATGGTCCGGATCCTGCAAGAACTTCCTCAACATAGAGACATGAAATACCAGGTGTACCCCTGCCATGGAATCCGGCAATTGTAAGCGATAAGCCAAGTTGCCCACCTGGGCCAAGATAGTGAACGGTCCAATGTATCTTGGGCTAAGCTTTTCGGAGACACCGAACCGAACAACTCCTTTAGTAGGTGATACCCTGAGAAGGACTTGGTCACCCACTGCAAATTCCAAATCTCGCCTCCTCACATCAGCATAACTCTTCTGATGGCTCTAAGCGGCCAAAATATTCTGACGAATTTCCCAAACCTTCTCAGAAGTCTGCTGAACCCAATCAGGACCAACCAGGGATCTCTCTCCCAAAGTCTCCCAGCACAGAGGGGAGATACACCGCCTGCCATATAAAGCCTCAAATGGTGCCATCTTGATGGTAGCCTAGTAGCTGTTGTTATAAGCAAACTCTGCCAATGCAAGATGATCCTCCCAGCTACCCTTCCATGATAGAACACAAGCACACAACATATCTTCCAAGGTTTGGACCGTTCTCTCCGACTGACCATCAGTCTGAGGGTGAAAAGCGACACTAAGTGAAAGCTTGGTACCCAATGCACTGTGAAGACTCTCCCAGAATTTGGATACAAATTTGGAGTCTCGATCAGAAACAATGGACTTAGGTACCCCGTGAAGCCTGACTACTTCCTTCATATACAAGGGAACCAATTCTAAAGCTGAATTTGTGGTCTTCATGGGAATAAAATGCGCAGACTTAGTCAAGCAATCCACTACCACCCATATAGCATCCCTGCCCCAAGGAGAACGAGGTAAGCCCACCACAAAATCCATGGTGATATGCTCCCACTTCCACTCCAGAATTTCCAATGGCTTCAGTAAACCTACAGGCCTCTTATGCTCGACCTTCACGTGTTGACATACTTCACAGGCGGCCACATACTTAGAAACGTCAATCTTCATCCGCTTCCACCAGAAGTTTTGCTTCAAATCTCTGTACATTTTGGTTTCGCCAGGGTGAACGGTGTAAGGCGTTTTATGAGCTTCTCTCAAGATATCCATCTTCACCTCTGATTTCTGAGGCACACAAAGACGGCCCCTGAAACGAACCAAATCATTCTCATCAATGGTGAACTCCTGGGGTTTACCATCGCCAACCCTCTTTCGAGCTTCCTGCAATAAACGATCATGCTGCTGAGCCGCACGCACTCTCTCCATGAGGGAGGATTGAATAAGCATCCGAGTCTCCTCACTAGCAGTGCTGACATAGCACAAAGCGATCCCCAAACGGTCAAGATCAGCGATCAAAGGCAAGGCCACTTTTGGAACCCCGGACCTGCTAAGGGCATCAGCCACCACATTTGCCTTCCCCGGGTGATAATGAATGGATAAATCATAATCTTTAATCAGTTTGAGCCACCGACGCTGCTTTAAATTCAGCTCCTTCTGAGTGAAAATATACTTGATACTTTTATGATCGGTGAAAATGTCACAAGACTCGCCATAAAGGTAATGCCTCCACGATTTTAGAGCAAAGACCATCACGGCCAATTCAATATCATGAGTTGGATAATTCCCCTCATGCTTCCTCAACTGCCTTGAGCCATAAGCGATCACTCTGCCTTCTTGCATCAACACACAGCCAAGACCAATTCGAGAAGCGTCCGTATAAACTGTGAAACGCTTATCACTCTCAGGCAAAGCTAGGATAGGGGCGCTCACCAACTTGTTCTTCAATGTCTGATAGCTGACCTCACAATCGCTGTACCAGACGAATAGAACACCCTTCTCCAAAAGTCTAGTCAAAGGCTTAGCAATGCTGGAAAAATTTGGTATGAAGCGTCGATAATATCCAGCGAGCCCCAAGAAACTTCAGATTTCATAGACACTAGAGGGTCTCTTCCACTCCACCACAGCCGTGACATTCTTAGGATCAACCACAATGTCCTGCTGACTAATCACATGCCCCAGGAAAGCCACTTCGGACAGCCAAAAGGCGCACTTCTTCATTTTGCCATAAAATTGATTCTTCCAAAGAGCACTCAGAACGAGATGGAGGTGCCGCTCATGCTCTTCCTTGGTCTTTGAATAAATCAGAATATCATCCAGGAACACGACCACAAAGTCATCCAAGAACTCATGTAACATCCTATTCATTGCTTCCATAAAAGTAGCAGGGACATTAGTTAAGCCAAAAGACATGACTATGAACTCGTAATGCCCATACCTGGTGCAAAAGGTTGTCTTCTCAATATCCTCCTCATGAATCCTCAACTAATAATAACCAGAGTTCAAATCAATTTTGGAGAACACCTGGGCACCCCTCAACTGTTCAAAAAGAACCTCAATACAGGGTAGCGGATATTTATTCTTGATTGTCACTTGATTCAAAGCACGATAATCCACACATAGCCTCTTGCTTTTATCCTTCTTCTCAACAAACAATACTGGGGAAGCCCAAGGCGACCTGCTAGGCCTAATGAAACCCTTAGCCAGCAGATCATCCAATTGCTGCTTCAATTCAACCTGCTCCTTTGGAGCCATCTGATACGGGGCCTTATGAACAGGCTGCGTACCTGGAATCAGTTTGATTGCGAAAGCTGCATCGCGATCCGATGGAAGGCCTGGAAGCTCTGCTGGAAATACGTCAGCTAAGTCACACACCACCCGGATGTCCTGCACCCGCAAGGCAGCCTCACCCTCCACCACCATGGAGAAAAAGATCCCCGACTTCCTTGACCGGCGATCTGGAAGCAATTGCGCCAACAAGGATAACGTGAACTTTGGGGAACTTCCCAAGAATACCACCTCTCTACCCGACGGTGCCTGCAATAACACTGTCTTACAAAAATAGGATATAACTGCGCGATACTGGGATAACCAATCCATACCCAAGATAACATCGAATGCCCCAAGGAAATCACAACAAGATTGGTCGAAAAGAGCTCATCAGCAAGAATGACAGAACACCCCTAACAAACTGAACAACTACTAATGGAGCCATTAGCAGAACTAACCAAAATTGCGTGTCCCAACCTTTGCACCGAAAGACCAGCCCGCGACACAAAATTCTCCAAAACAAACGAATAGCTAGCGCCAGAGTCAAAAAGAGCATGGACCACAAACGAATCAACTGAGATCGTACCTGTCACCACGTCTCCTTGCTCCCTGCCATCCGCTAAGGGTAGCACATAAGCTCCGGAAATACCCATAGAAGAGGAAGCTCCCGGAGTGAAGTTAACAGAAGAACCCCACTGAGCCGTCGGGTGAGGCAGACGCGGAGTCCCAAACTGGGACGACATAGAAGTAGTCGGTGCATGAGTAGGCACAGCCAGATACTGAGGAAAACCCTGCATCGTCACGAACTGAGAAGTCCCAGGCACATAGAACTGCTGCGGAGGAAGTGGAACTGCAAATTGCTGCTCAGTGCTTGACATCATGTTGATAGTGCCCTGAGAAGAGGAGGAAGTCACTGGCTCCCATATGAGCTTCGCACTAGGATTTCTCCTACACACCACATCCTTGTGGTCCTGACTGCAGATAGAGCACCTGCCACTCCACTGACACTCAGCATGGCGATGCACATCACCACAATGAAAACACACTAGCCCCAGCCTGGGCTTAGGAACAGCCCGATACCTTTGAGTACTTCCTCCCGAAGTACCCGATTAAGAGGATTTGCCATGGTAGGGGTGGTGATGCTGGTGTTGAGACTTGCCCCTCTTGTGGGCTGGACCCCCAGTGTTGCCCCTCCTCGCGTCCTGACCACGAGGCTGATCAACACTCGAAGACTTCTGTGACTCCATGGTGTACTGGTGTTGCATCTCCACACCCAATGCCTGCTCCACTGTGGTACGGAAATCCACCAACGGAAAGGCGCCCAGAGCAAGCCTGATAGAAGGTTTCAGGCCCTGACAGAACTGGCTCGCCTTCTCCATCTCATTGTAAGCCACATGAGGGACAAAGCGGACCATCTTATTGAAGCCCACTTCATACTCGGTGACGGACTACTTCTCTTGCTTGTAGGACTGTAAATCAATCTTCATTTTCTCCAAGAAGGTGACCAGGTAGAACCTCCTCTCAAATTGCCTGATGAAAACATGCCAGGACAGGACTCTTGGTGAAGAGGAGTGAGCTGCCTGCACGCCTCTCCACCAAATTTGAGCCTCTCCCTTCAGCAGCTGTGTGCCAAAGCGAACACGATCACCATACACAATCTCAAAGACGTCCATCTTGTCCTCCACATAAGTCAGCCAATCCGTCGCCTCGATCGGAGTACCACTGCCATCAAAGGTATCCAGCTTCATGCCAATCCACTGCATCAGAGAAAGACCACTAACGAGGTGAAACACCCTTGGTGTTACTGTAACTAAAACTTGAGCATGGCATCATGAACATTGGCATTGCATATGTTTGACACACCTAGAGTGCATTCACTAGGTAAAAATTTCAAACAAGTGTATTGTTTTTAGTGTTTTGCAAATAAGACCCTGGATAGGGAACCTGACCCTAAATAAGGCTCAAAGGGGCAAAACTTAACCCAATTAAGAAAACCTAAAAGCTTTAGGGGAATGGTCACAAAATGTTCACAAGAATGAACTTGAATCACTTTTATACCCCTGGGATACCAAAAATCCCCATTTGAACCCTGGAAAACCCTAAAACTAAAACCTAGGGGCTTATGTGCAAAATGGGTGCACATTTGGACTTAAGTGCAAAAATTAAGTTAAATAAGTATCTTAAGTCACTTGGTTCACTAAGGTGTGATTTTGGAAACCAAACCCTAAGAATTGGGCTCATTTGCAAAAAGGTCCCTAGTTGTGAATTCAGCCTAAGTCTGGATTTCAGTGTAGTTTGCTCAACTTTGGAGCCTTGTATCTTTCAAAATATAGGGTTTTTACCCTGGGGCACCACATCAAACTTGTAGACCTATTAATGGATAACAAGTTTGCTTAAGAGTGCAAGCCATGTTCTTGTGAGAAATTTGAAGATAATCATGCCTAAAGTCAGGCTGTCAGGCTGATTAAGTCTGAAAATCAGACTGACAGTGGACTGACATCAACTTCAAGACCAAGTTCATGCATGATCTGCTGCTTTTTTGTGACAACACCATATAGCAAAGTTATAGTGGGTATAATGTTCTACAAGTTTGCTGTAGAGTTGGACTTGTGTTGTCACTAGGAATTTAGAGAAAATCTCGCTCCAAGTTGGGCTGTCAGGCGACTGAATCGGTTCTGCCATGGTACAGTGACCGAATTAAGTTCAGAACACTCCCTCGCCGTCGATCACTCCTCCGCCACAATTCGTGCCACCGGCGTTAGGACTCGCGCTCGGGGTGGGTGGATAAGGACGTACGGTGAAAGATCCTTGCCGGCGGTGAGCTGGAGATCACTCCGGTGACTCACCGTGGCTTTCTCTTCTACTTTGCGGCAGAGCAGATAAGCTCGCCGGTGAACCGGCATGTCTCGGCCCTGCGCCGCGTGTCCTAACCGCGCCACCGCATCGCTGTGACTCCCTCTAAACTCCCCGTCGACCACCGGAGTTAATGCCACGACGGAGAACACGTGTTCACTGCACCAGCATTCTTCCTCACTTCCGACCGCCGCATGTCGCCGTTAAAATTCCCGACCACCGCTCGCTCTCCCTATAAATTGAGCCCTCCACCAGCTCCGCTAAGTCATCCAGCACCCAGCCACCAAGAATCGTCCTCAGTCGATCGCCAGTGAATCCCAATTTCCAACTTCCCCCAAATCGACTCTCCGCCGCCGTAAACCACCCATCATCGCGGCCAGCCCTTTCCAGGTCAGTTCATCCCTCACTCTCCTTCGTTTGAGCACTCTGGCTGCACTGTGATGCTTGCCGAGCCATCAATTCAAAATAAGAGACCACCAATCGTCGGGAACACGACGATCTAGCCGCCATGCTCTCGGTCACCGTGGCCAGAGCTCCTTAGTTGGTCATTAGTGCAATTAAGTTAGGGGAAAAGCTTAGGATAGGTCCGATTTGGTGTCTGTCGCTCGGGAGCGCCGGTCATCGCCTCAATCGGCCGGTACAAGATGCTCGCCGGAGCTCTACCGTGCGCGACGCCGTCGGGGACGTGGCCGTGCGAAGAAATAGAAATCAAGGGGGCTTTCTGTAAACCGTCAGCGACACGTAGGAATAGTAAAAGAACTTGTTTCCAGTTAACCAAAAACCCGGGGTCCTCTGTGCAAAACGGCCAGCGCGGGCGCGCGCGCGGGCACGTTTCTGCCTGGGTCTGGGCCGATTGGGCTGAAATCAGCCCAATATTATTCACTCTTTCTCCTTTTCTTTTTCAGAATAACTTTGGAAATTTGTTAAAAATTGTAGAAAAATCCTAAAATTATGAAACCAATTTTCCTAGACTCCTTATTTTCCCTAGTATTTAATAAAAATAGTTTCATGATTTTTAGGTTAAATTAGGAATTTTAAGGTATTTAAAATAATTTAAGGTAGTGATTCTGGATTTTAAAAAGATAAATGGTAACCCCAAAAATGCTCAAACTTTTTATATGAGTTCCTCATATTATTTAGAAACCTTGGGTAGAGTTTGGCTTGATTTGGACCTTGTTTGACACCTAAACCCCAAAACCCCCCTGCCCTGTGAACTCCTTTACTGACTCCGGAAACCCTAAGTTCTCGGAGTTCCGTGAAGGAAAGTTGTATTCAAGACTTAGATAATAAGTTTATATCATCTTTGCACCCTCATGAGCATTACATGGCATTCATTCTTATATACATATGTATGGTTATGATTAGAACACGAGGAAGAAGTGGAAGCCACTGAAGAGCAAGTACCACCACCTTTGGACACTCAGGCTAAGAATTGTTTCTACTTCGATATTTGTGGATCTGAGCCTGACTCACCCATAAACAAAGGCAAGCCCCGGTGCATGTGCCACCTTCCTTGATGTTTTAAAATCTTTCTCACTTGATTGGTGCATTAGGTGATAGGAGTTGATTGCTAAAACAATTCCTGCATTACTTTCCTTGAATTTGATTACCTTCCTTGATCACCCGTTTTACAAAGGATTTTTAATGCTTAGCCTTGATTTAGAAAAACAAATGTTTTGTTTTTACAAAAGATGATGTGGCAAAGGTGGGTGGGATGTTTTTGAAAACAAAACTTGATGGTGGATCCATCATGGCCATGATGGGTCCAACATCGGAAAAGATGTGCCTCTGCCAGGTACCAACCTTTGGGGTTAAATGATTAAGCTGAGACCGGGCGGGTGACTTGAACGAGAAGAGAGTCTCGGTGTAGTGTCTCTGTCTGAGTCGATTAAGGACCTTGTCGATGTAGGCCTGCTGACCGAGGACCCTTTAACTGGTCACATGCCTCGTCATGGGAAAGCCTTGCCTCGGGCAGACTAAGGCCAGAATAAGATAACACGAAATGGGCGTGGAGCGGTGGCGAGAGTAGCATGTTCCCTCCGTGGCAAGAGGCTGGACGGTGGTGTAACTGTGCTCTCGGTTTACGTGAACCTGATCTGGTCTTAAGAAACCCGGTGGCGGGTTGACATATGCAAGGGTTAAGTGCTACATATGTCGTGTGATCGGAGATCCTCATCTGAGTATAATCGATTCGGATCGCCGTACCTCCGCGGTTATGGAGACTTGGCCACTGACTTACACGTAGCACTCCACTAAAGATAAAGGGATTAACGAGAAATTGGCTAGTTCAGGACAAGTGTTTGAACTAGGATATAAAGAACTCTAGCTGCAGGTAATTTTACTTAACCTGACAATAAAATTGGATTTTAAGGATCCACCTTAGTAAGCAATTCTGCAAACAGAGTCTTTGATTATCGAAAGGCCTTACCTTGACTCTCATATAACCAGCATACCCTTGAGAGTCTTTTCTTTAGTCGGGTAAGACTTGCTGAGTAATTCCATACTCAGGGTTTATTCCCCTGTTGTTTTTAGGTGAGGAGACAACAAATTTTTGTTGTTTTTGTACCAAGGTGGTGAAAAATGAGGACAATCAAGAATGAAGCTGCTAGAGGACTGAGTCCTCCTTAAAAACTTTTATGTAAAGAACTTAATGGGAGGAGTTTTTGCCTCCCAGGTATTGTAATAATACTTTTAGCACTCGCTTTACACTCTAGTCTGTATTAAATGACTTACTCTTACTTTTTAAATAAATGTAAGTTTATGTAATCACTTCCACATTTCCGCATCTCCGATGAACATACTGTCTGTCAGACGGGTGAAACGTTCCTGGAAAGGTAAGAGAAAAGATACCGAACTTGTCAAGTGATTCAGGAACATCTACAGGGTTGTCTGAGGTCTGTTGGACAAGGACAACTGTAGGTGGGCCTAATGACTTGGGAGGTTCCATCATAGCTGGTATCGGAGCGTAGCCCTTCTTGGCAGATATTATGTAGCATCTTCAAAAAGATTTTCTTAGACTTATCTAGAAAATTTCTTCTCTTCTTACCTAAGCATCTCTGAAGAGTTTATTTCAAAGACCAGATAGGAAGAGTGCAATGTATAGAAGGTTGAATCAACTAAGGTTGATTCGGTAATTATTCATGCATCATGCTAAGAATTATACTAATAAATTTTCCCCCTTAGAAAATGCCGCCGCGTACAAGGAAAACTACGCGAAAGCATACTGGGCCTATCGGTGTACCTCGACACCAACTTGCCCCACGGGAGGAAGATAGCAGTAGCGGAAGCAATGATCCGATTGGAGAGCTTGAAGCTCGTGTGAATCAGCTTCAAACGGAATTGCAACGCAGGACTAATTTATGGGTCGCGGATGGAGACCGAATAAATGAATTAAGAAGTTACATCCGCCGCCTGCAAGATCAACTTGCTGATCGGGATTTGGCGCTTGATTGGGCGATACAATCTCGTTCAGTAGCCTGGGCTAAGGAAGCGAAGGCTCGAGCCCGAGTCGAAGAACTTAACACTGCTATTGACAACTTGCAGGCATATTGCAATACTTTACATGAGGAAGTTCATGTACTGTATTCGCAATTACACCCAAATGTCCCTGCAGATCCTGTCAGGTTGGAAGCCGGACCCTCGCATGATGCGGGAGAAGCGCTTGGTGGTGAGTTAGACCTTTTTAGGCCCCTCCTTCTATGAGGCTGGTCGATGAATGGTCTCCCACACCTGACGATGAAGCTGCCAAGAGCAACCAGAAGCAGGAGTAGTAGTATAGTTGTAGAAATAGAAGTAGTATGCTGTATAATAGGTTGAACTATTGTATAATGGGTAATGTATCCTGTTGTATAACATCGAGTCTGTATCATTACTCTTGATGGTAATGTAAAATGGAAGGTTTCTCTGGCATATTATATTTATTTCAAATGTTCTTTGCCTCAAATGCCTACCAGGACTCGAGGACAGGATGCAGCAGGAACTTCTGGGGGGAGGGAGGTTACCCCAAATCCACCTCCGGTTCCTCCCACATTGGTCGAGGCTATTGCCGCCTTGGTGAACGCAACTGCAGACAATACCCGCTTTCTTAGAGAAATGGCGGGCCAACTATTCCAGCAGCAGGGTGGAAGGGGTTATCAACAGGGCCCCCGTGAAACCACATATTTGGATTTCTCTGAAACCCGTCCACCACTATTTGTCAAGGCTGAGGACCCGTTGGAAGCAGATGAGTGGATACGGGTTATTGAGCAAAAATTTGGTCTTCTACGCTGTTCAGAGACACAGAAGCCTTTATTCGCAGCGCAACAATTGCGCGGCCCTGCCAGCACCTGGTGGGGAAATTTCGTGGCTATTCAATCTGCTAATCATCAAGTAACATGGGAAGAGTTTAAAGTGGCCTTCCACGAGCACTATATACCCGAAGGTGTTCTGCATATGAAGCAAGAAGAGTTCATGAAGCTAAAACAAGGAGGAGATACTGTCAATCAGTATCTCAATAAGTTCAATCACCTGTCACAATATGCAATCGATCAGGTGAACACTGATTTTAAAAAGAAGAATTGCTTTATGAGAGGTCTAAATGATCGATTGCAGAGAAAAATGGCAGCCTGCATAGATCTTACGTATGGAAAGGCTGTCAGCACAACCCTATCTGTTGAAGCAAAATATGCAGGTTCCGGGAAAAACAAGGGATTTGGAGGTGAGAAGTCTAATCAGGACCAGGCAAAAAGGCAACGGTTTGTGATCCGACCTTCTAGCCAAAATCGCTCTTTTTCTCGTCCACCCTCATTCCCTTTCAAGCAGCCAATCATTATTTGTCCCAATAATGCCCCCACTACCCCAAGTCAGCCGGGTGCCCCGGGCACTCGATTCCCTGCTTTGCCCAGCTCTTCAACCGGGTGTTTCAATTGTGGAAAGTCTGGGCTTTTCATCAAGGATTGCCCATATCCCAAGCAGAATCAGTCAATCAATCAGCAAGGATCTGGGGAATCAGCTCAGCCCAAGGGAAACAATGTGGGGAAGAATACAAAGAAGACGGGGCGGATATACTATACTCAAGTGGCCACTACACCGGAAGGTGAACCGGTGATGATGGGTACGTTTCTCGTGGCCAGTCACCCTGCAATTATTCTTTTTGATTCTGGTGCTTCGCATACATTTATTAGCAAGAATTTTGTGGAGCAACATCACATTTCATGTCATGAATCAAAAGAAGGGTTTAAAATTCATTCACCTGGGGGACACATTTTTACTAGAGAAGTGGTCTATCAAGTGACAGTAACAATGGCCGGACGGAACTTTCCTGCTAACATGATTGTTCTGAAAGGCCAGGATATAGATGTAATTTTTGGTATGAATTGGTTAACCCAACATAAGGCAATTCTCAACACTGAGCTGAGAACCGTCAGGTTGAGCTATAATCAAGAAGAGATTCTTTTGTCCATCCCCGTAACCAATCCAGCCAAAGCTTCTGGTAGAATATATGAAGCCATTGTACCGGAGATCAAGGATATTTCGGTAGTATGTGAGTTTCCAGATGTATTTCCGGAAGATTTGCCTGGACTACCACCTGAGAGAGATGTAGAATTTGTAATTGAGTTAAAGCCCGGTACGGCTCCCATTTCTCGAAGATCGTACCTGTTGGGGACTTGTTCTCAAATGCTAAGAGTTAAGAACAAGGCAACATAGAAGGTGTTAAACCTTAAGGTCCTTCGTCCTTTGAAACATTACGCCCCTTCGGGAAATAATGCTTTAGGATGGAGGTCACAAGAGACATACCTTCGTAAATATAATAAATAATGCCGAAGGATTCATATAAAGCGTGAAATATAAATATCAACATAGGATCATTTCTATTTTATTAACATGGAGAAATAGAAATGATTTCAAATTACAAATGTACCTTCGGTCCTTAGGAAGGGTAGAAGTACAAACGCGACGCAAAAGCCAATGCCAAGTCAGCGTGAACAGTACGGGAGTACTGTTCATCTATTTATAGACGTGGGACGCAGCCCACGTAAAATTACATCCATGTCCATTACATTTGTTAACGGTTTATGGAAATCTGTCGAGGCCCCCGAAGTCTTTTCATCTTTAGGTCGGTTCCCCCTTATGCCATCGCGCCGAAGCTTTCCTGTGCACAGTTTCGGCTGCCCTCGACCTTCGTCTGGTTCAGGCTTCGTCCTGGTCGTGCTCCATATCCATAATTCTGAATCCGAAAATACCTGTTCATATAATCCACTTGGAAAACATTGTGAAATCATGTTTTTGAGGACCTTCGGAGGACGAAGGCCCCCAACAGTAGCCCCTCGCAATATTAATTTGTAAATAATAAATTCAGATTGCGATATGGACGAAGGCCTTGAGCCGAAGGTCCGAAAAAACACCTTCCCTTTGCTAGAATAGCAACATTCACTGACAAGCGGGGCCTTTCAATTTTGAACGCCCTAGGCGTATAAATAAGATCACATCGCGAACTCATTTGGTACGCACACTTGCACTTTGCTTCGGCCCACTAAAATTTTTAGCTCTTGTTCGTTAAGATTTGCTGGTCTTTTTGATTTCGAAGCTTCAGCCTCGGGAACAATTTTTTAGCGTTCCCGAAGATGTCTGAAGGCAAGAAGATCCCTGCTGAGACGAAGCTGAGGATCCCTGCTGAGACGAAGCTGAGTCTCGAGGAAGAGAAGAATCTGGGGTTCCTGATAGCGATGGCAGAGACCAATACAGAGAAAATCACGAAGGAGATTCTCGAAGGTTTGTCCGAAGATACTGATGACAGCGACAGCTATGATGTGGAAAGTGGTGGGGAAGAGGCCGAAGATCGACCGTGGCGACCAAGCCACACAGTTTTTGGGAAAACGACCATCAAGCAGAGTCACATTGATAATATGAGGGGGCGATATTTCCGAGACATATCTATTGTGAGAGCTGATGCCGGGGAAAAAACTTCTCCCACCCCCGAAGAAGATGAAGTTGTGATTTTCCGAAGCTTCCTCAAGGCTGGGCTTCGATTCCCCCTGAGCAACTTTGTTGTTGAGGTACTAAAGACATTTCAAGTCTATCTGCATCAAATCACTCCCGAAGCCATCATAAGAATGGGAGTGTTTGTCTGGGCTGCGAGGAGCCAAGGTTTGGAACCGAACGCTAAAAGCTTCTGCAACATTCATGAGTTATTATACGAGACGAAGCCCTGGGGAAAGGAGCAATACCACAACAACTTTGGGTGCTACAGCTTCGGCGCCCGCTCCGGGTCAAGCTGCCCTGTGCCGACCTTTCGGAAGAGGTGGCCCGGAGCCTGGATGACTGAATGGTTTTATGTAAAGAATGATCTAACAGCTCAGGAGAATGTGAAGAGTATCATTATGCACCCAATCTGGCAACGCTTCGGTCTTCGAAGGCCGAAGGTCGAAATGGACGAAGCCGCCGAAGAATGCCAAAGAGCCTTCGGGGTAGTCTGCTCGTTTATTGGGACAAGGGACTTGGTCCAAGAACACATTGCCTTCAGGGTATGGCCACTTGCAGAAAAGTGGGAAATGCCGAAGGAAACCATCAAAGAGTCCGACGAAGGCGGACTAGTCAGATTAAAGTACACATTCAAATATGCAGATAAATTTATTGAACCTGATGATGACTGGCTGAAAAGCATTGAAACATTAAGTGATGAATTACTTGGGGCATATTCGAAGGCTGAAAATACTGCACTATCAGCAGCCTTCGGAGGCCGAAGAAAGAAGAGACTGAACCGAGTGTTTGATGCAGTCGGGCTCTTCTACCCTGATTATCGTTATCCCATCCGAAGGCAAAAAAGGAAAAACATAACCTCTGAAAAAGAAGAAGCTGCAACTGCTCCTAGCGAGCCAGAACCGAAAGGAAAAAGGTTGAAGGTCCTTACACACCGACCACGCCATATTGAACCAGCTTCGGTGCCTGAGTTCACCGGAGAAACTTCTTCGGCCGCCGAAGCTGAACAGCCAACCTTGCTGCCAGAAATTGCAGAGATGGCCGAAGCACCGTTCACAGAAAAAATGGAAGAAACGAAAAATCCGACTAAGGAAAAAGCATCAGAAATTTTGAGCCCTGTAGCAAATGTCGAAGCAGCAAAAATCCAAAAGGGTACAATGGTGACCCCAAAAAGGAAAAGAATGGTAAATGTACTAGATGTCTTGGAGACAATTAAGTCTTCAAGCACAACTCCAAAAAAGAGTGTTGAAATTGCTGAAGCTCCTTCTGAAGCTCCGATGCAACAAGCTGAAGCTGAACCTGGGCCTTCAGAGCCCTTCAAGGAGCAAACTTTGGAAGCCGAAGCAACAAAAATACCAGAACCAATTTTAGTTGAAGAAACTGACACTGCCATCCCCGAAGCGCCTGCCAGCATGTGTGATTACATCATACGACATGCTTCGGGGAAAAAAACTATCTGAAGAAGAAACTCATGAAGCTAACCATTATGCAAAGGAGCTAAAATATCCAAAGGGGGCAGTAATATTCAATGGGACAAATGAAGATGATTTCTTATACTGCCTGCCCGACAACAAAGAGCTATCTGTCTGCCGAGAGATGGCCAGGAGTATTGGTTTCCCGAAGCTTGAATCTGGATTAAGCGCCATGACGAAAGAAGATCTCGCAGACAGTCTTGCGTACAACAGCCTGAAGGTACGAGAATTAAACGCTTGAAAAAACCCCCTTATTATTTTTTTTTACGCAACTCATTCCTTTTTCCTTATATGAATTTTTTTTGTATAGGGCCTGATCCTAAGCAACGCACTAAGAGCGCAAAAGAGCGCCGAAGATGAAAGTTATGAAATTGCGTTTAATAATTTACGCTCCGAAGTTATCAAACTGAGAAACGAAGCTTTGGAAAAAGATAAAATTCTGCTTACACTGGTAGATAAAGTGAAAAGAGACGAAGCTGCTTCAAAGGCCCAAATCGAAGCTCAAAAACGCGAGATTAAAGATCTTCAGAAACAGCTGGCTAGAGCTAAAGAGGAGCGCGCGCTTGAGGAAACGAAACGAGAACTTAGTGATTTTATGGTCAGCAAATTGGAATCAAGAGTTAAGGAGCTTCGCACATCTCAGGGGAAATGCTATGTTAAATCTATAGAATGCGTGAATAAAATTAAAACCAGCTTTGCTAGCGTCGGCGCCTTTTCCAGCGAAGAGAATTTTTCTCGAGGCAATCCCGAAGATCCGCTGGAATGGATTAGCCACGAAGCAGAGGCCTTCGAAGAGATTCTGAACAGTCGTGGCGACATATGCGCTTTTTCGGGTGCCAGAGGAATTGCTTCTGTCTTAGAGAAGAAAGGTTGCGGGCATATAAAATTTTTAGCTCAGTCCGAAGCTACCTTATCTTCCGAAGATATCAAGGACCCCTCGGCCGAAGCAAGCGTGGTTGGTGGCAAATTTTTTACTGATATCTGGAACGACGGCGGCCGAGGAATGGCGCAAGAGATCATCCAAAGAAGCGAAAAAGGCATTCATGATGCTAGAAAAGTAGCAGAAGCTACCGAAAGGAGTACGGAGTCCGAAAGACAATTAGGTACCAATTAGTCGTTCTTATTGCGTTGTAATTTTCATTTTAAACTTTGCTCGCGATTTGTAAAAGTAATGAAGAAGTGTTCTCTTCGGTCAGAAACTGTTGAACCAACTGCCGACCCCCACACAAAAGGGGATGAAGAAATTAAACAGATGGCCGAAACTATCATGGACAAGGTTGTTGACCAACTTCTGAATGAAGCCGCCGAAGCAGTATTAAGAGAAGATTAGATACTACTTGGAAAAAACATTTAAAGTGTAATCTATGCAACACTTTGTACATTTGAATGTAATATACAAGTCTCTTTTCATTATTGAATTCTTTACGATGCATGAAACTTTAAATACATACCATTTTTGAGCCTTCGGCGAAAAAAACACCTTCCCTTCTTTTCATGCTTCGTGAAGAAGACATTCTTCGTTAAAATTACTCTGATGAATGATATCCATGCTTCGTGAAAACATTCTCCGAAGCTATATTCCGAAGCTATACAATTTCGATGTCACTTTCTCAAAGCATCCTTTCGAAGGTTGAGAGTATCCCCTTCTCTTGCCAAATGCAATATGATGTATGATGCTCATGCTATGCAAAATGATGTGATGATGTTATGTTATGCATGTGTCATTTGTTCCGAAGATACACATAAAATATATTCGTAAGCTCTGCATTCCCTTAGGAACGTCTTTGGAGCTTCTTCGTCTTTTACTTAGACGGTTTCAGCGTTGACTTTTCGATGTAAGCCTCCCTTAGGAGCTTCTTCGCCTTTTACTTAGGCGGTATCAGCGTTGACTTTTCGCTGTAAGCCTCCCTTAGGAGCTTCTTCGCCTTTTACTTAGGCGGTATCAGCGTTGACTTTTCGCTGTAGGCTCTGCATTCCTTTAGGAACGACTTCTGAGCAGAAAACTTACACTGCGCTCCCTTTGGAACGGCTTTTTGTGACTTCATAAACTTACTCTGCGTTCCTTAGAACGACTTTCTGCTACTCCGAAGGATTTTTGATCTGAAGGATTTCTGCAACTTAGGCTTGTGGAGCAAATAGATTTTCCTCGTAGGAAACAACGAAATTATTACATGAAAACTATCAATGTTTTTTGCTTCACAGAAAATAAAACTGAATAGAAAAGACTGCTATCAAAGGTAGGATATGTCAATAAATGTGCTTCGACTCTGGCACAGTGCTGTTGACTGTGCGAGCTTCGGACTGTTCTCTGAAGTCCCTCTGATGTGGAGCGTATTGACTCCCTTCTGGCTGCTGACCTTGCTGCAATGGAGGTGGAGGCGGAAGCTGCTGCCAGGAAGCTTGAGGTTGACTTGCCGAAGCTACAGAAGCTGCAGGGTGGTTGTCTATGTATTGTGGGATATAAGGCGGATGATACGAAGCAGTATGCATGACCTGCTTCGGTTGAGCTTGTTGAGATGCAGCTTCGGCTATTTCCTTTTGCTTCTGGATTGTAACATGGCATGTCCTAGTGGTATGGCCCTTGCCTTCTCCACAGAACAAGCAAAACAGTCTCCTTGGCTGATCTCCGAATCTTCCGCCGAAGCCCCTGGCGCCTCTGCCTCTTGGAGCTGGTGGCCGAAAGGAGGTTTGTTGTTGCCCCGAAGCCTGTGAGGAGCACTGCGGCCTGTTTTGCTGACTCCCCTTATCATCATTCTGAGTGTTGTGGATGGAACGAACATGCCTCGGGTAGTATCTTCCTCCGAAGCCCCTGGTCATTTCAGAAAATCTGAAGGCCTCCTCCCTTCTTTGGCGAAAGTCATTGTCAGCACGAATGTACTCATCCATCTTTTGGAGCAATTTCTCCAGGGTCTGAGGAGGCTTCCGAGCAAAGTATTGAGCTGTAGGTCCAGGACGAAGCCCCTTGATCATGGCTTCGATAACGATTTCATTGGGCACCGTTGGTGCCTGCGCCCTCAATCGTAAGAACCTTCGGACATACGCCTGAAGGTATTCTTCGTGATCCTGAATACACTGGAAGAGGGCTTGAGCTGTGACCGGCTTTGTTTGAAATCCTTGAAAGCTGGTCAGTAACATATCCTTCAGCTTCTGCCATGAAGTGATTGTTCCTGGCCGAAGAGAGGAATACCAAGTTTGAGCAACATTCCTGACGGCCATAACGAAAGACTTCGCCATGACTGCAGCATTGCCCCCGTACGAAGACACTGTTGCTTCGTAGCTCATCAAGAATTGCTTCGGGTCGGAGTGGCCGTCAAACATGGGAAGCTGGGGTGGCTTATAGGATGAAGGCCAAGGTGTAGCCTGCAGCTCAGCAGACAGAGGAGAAGCATCATCGAAAACAAAATTTCCCTGATGGAAATTATCATACCAGTCATCTTCGTTGACGAAGCCCTCCTGATGAAGGTCTTTCTGATGAGGCCTTCTGTTCTGCTCATCGTGAGTGAGATGGCGAACCTCCTCAGAGGCTTCGTCTATTTGCCTTTGCAACTCAGCTAGGCGGGCCATCTTCTCCTTTTTCCTCTGCACTTGTTGATGTAGCATCTCCATCTCTCTGATTTCTTGGTCTAGCTCTTCTTCCTCAAGCGTCGGGCTGACGGCTTTTCTCTTCTGGCTTCGGGCCTCCCGAAGAGAGACGGTCTCCTGGTTGTGATTTAGCGGTTGTAGTGCTCCTGCCCCAGTCGCTGAAGCTTTCTTCGGCGCCATAGCGAAGGTCTATAGCTTCCGAAGGTGTTCACAAAAACTCGAAGTGGAAGTGAGTTCACCGGAGGTGGGCGCCAATGTTGGGGACTTGTTCTCAAATGCTAAGAGTTAAGAACAAGGCAACATAGAAGGTGTTAAACCTTAAGGTCCTTCGTCCTTTGAAACATTACGCCCCTTCGGGAAATAATGCTTTAGGACGGAGGTCACAAGAGACATACCTTCGTAAATATAATAAATAATGCCGAAGGATTCATATAAAGCGTGAAATATAAATATCAACATAGGATCATTTCTATTTTATTAACATGGAGAAATAGAAATGATTTCAAATTACAAATGTACCTTCGGTCCTTAGGAAGGGTAGAAGTACAAACGCGACGCAAAAGCCAATGCCAAGTCAGCGTGAACAGTACGGGAGTACTGTTCATCTATTTATAGACGTGGGACGCAGCCCACGTAAAATTACATCCATGTCCATTACATTTGTTAACGGTTTATGGAAATCTGTCGAGGCCCCCGAAGTCTTTTCATCTTTAGGTCGGTTCCCCCTTATGCCATCGCGCCGAAGCTTTCCTGTGCACAGTTTCGGCTGCCCTCGACCTTCGTCTGGTTCAGGCTTCGTCCTGGTCGTGCTCCATATCCATAATTCTGAATCCGAAAATACCTGTTCATATAATCCACTTGGAAAACATTGTGAAATCATGTTTTTGAGGACCTTCGGAGGACGAAGGCCCCCAACAGTACCGTATGCCCCCTAATGAGTTGGCAGAATTGAAGATTCAATTACAAGATCTACTGAATAAAGGATTCATCCGGCCAAGCTCATCTCCATGGGGTTGCCCCGCCATTTTTGTTAAAAAGAAGGATCAAACCCTACGAATGTGCGTGGATTATCGACCCCTGAATGAGGTCACCATCAAGAACAAGTACCCTCTTCTGAGGATTGACATTCTGTTTGATCAATTGACCGGGGTGAGGGTATTCTCTAAGATTGATCTCAGGTCGGGCTATCACCAAATCCGTATTCGGCCTGAGGATATACCAAAAACCGCATTCACTACGCGGTATGGTTTATTTGAATATTTGGTAATGTCCTTCGGACTAACAAATGCTCCTGCCCATTTCACTTATTTGATGAACTCGGTGTTCATGCCCGAGTTGGACAAGTTCGTGGTGGTCTTCATCGACGATATATTGATATATTCCAAAAATGAAGAGGAGCATGCTCAACATTTGCGGATTGTATTGACGCGCTTGAGGGAACATTAGTTGTATGCCAAGTTCAGCAAGTGCGCGTTCTGGCTGGAGGAAATTCATTTTTTGGGACATGTGTTATCTGCTAAGGGAATTGCGGTAGATCCTAGCAAAGTCAAGGATATTCTGGAGTGGAAACCCCCAACCACTGTTCACCAAGTCCGGAGTTTTCTTGGCCTAGCTAGATATTATCGCAGATTCATACCAGATTTTTCTAAGCTTGTGAAGCCAATCACAAGTTTATTGAAGAATGATATTAAATTCAATTGGTCTTCTAAGTGTAATGAAGCTTTTGAACAATTGAAGACATTATTAACCACTGCTCCGGTATTGGCTCAACCGAACATCACCAAGCCTTTTGATGTATATTGTGATGCATCAGGCAGTGGACTCGGCTGTGTATTAATGCAAGAAAGCCGAGTAATTGCATATGCTTCAAGGCAGTTGCGCCGACATGAGGAGCATTACCCAACTCATGATCTGGAGCTAGCTGTTGTGGTTCATGCCCTGAAGATTTGGCGTCATTATCTGCTGGGAAATATCTGTCACATTTATACAGATCATAAAAGCTTGAAGTATATCTTCACCCAGTCAGAATTGAATATGAGACAAAGGCGATGGCTTGAGCTTATTAAGGACTATGAACTAGAAATTCATTATCACCCAGGCAAAGCCAATGTTGTGGCAGATGCACTAAGCCGTAAGGTTTCCTGTCACTGTCTTACGATAAAGACCTCTGACAACACTTTATGTCAAGAGATGGAGAAGCTAAACCTGGGGATGGTTCAACAAGGAACCCTGAATCAGCTAAAGCTTGAGTCAATCATCTTGCAAAGGATAATTGATGCTCAAAGAGATAATGCGGGTATGAAACACATACGGGAGAAGATAAGGGCTAGAACAGCCAAATGTTTCAAAGAAGACGATCAAGGTGTGATATGGTTCAATAACCGCATAGTGGTGCCGAAGAATGAAGAACTCCGCCAGCAAATCTTAGATGAAGCGCATCTTAGTCGCTATTCTATTCATCCGGGAAGCACTAAGATGTATCATGATCTAAAGCAGCACTACTGGTGGACGAAGATGAAAATTGAAATTGCACGCTATGTGGCTAGATGTGACACTTGCAGACGTGTCAAAGCCATACACATGAAAACTGCTGGTCCATTACAATCTTTGCCGATCCCAACATGGAAATGGGAAGACATAAGTATGGACTTTATTGTGGGATTGCCCAGGACTGCAAGAGGGTATGATTCTATCTGGGTTATAATTGATCGGCTTACGAAGATTGCTCACTTTCTGCCGGTCAAGATAGATCACCCGGTTACTGTCTATGCCCAATTGTACATTGCTCGTATTCTTAGTCTGCATGGTGTTCCGAAGACCATAGTGTCAGATCGTGGACCTCAATTTGTAGCCAAGTTTTGGGAAGCACTTCACAAATCCTTGGGTACTAAGTTGCTCCATAGTTTAGCATATCATCCACAAACCAGTGGACAGACTGAGAGGATTAATCAAGTACTCGAAGATATGTTGCGAGCATGTGTTCTGGACTTCTCACCAAAATGGGATGAATGTTTGCCTTTGGCGGAGTTTTCATATAATAATAGCTATCAAGAAAGTATCAAGATGGCACCTTTTGAAGCTTTATATGGGCGACGGTGTCGAACTCCGCTAAATTGGTCTGAACCTGGAGAAAGGTATTTCTTTAGGCCTGATATAGTGAAGGAGGCCGAGGAAAGGGTTCAGAAAATTATTCATAATATGAAGAAAGCACAAGCTCGTCAGAAGGGTTATGCAGATAAACGGCGAATGCCCTTGTATTTTCATGAAGGGGACTATGTCTACCTGAAAGTTTCACCAATGAAGGGAGTATCGCGTTTTGGGGTTAAAGGGAAACTTGCACCCAGGTACATTGGTCCATTCCCAGTACTGGAGCAATGTGGACCAGTGGCGTATCGACTACAGCTCCCCGAAATTCTGTCTGCTATCCATAATGTGTTCCATGTGTCGCAATTAAAGAAGTGTCTTCGGGTCCCCGATCGAACCATTGAAGTAACAGATGTTGTCCTTGAACCAGACTTGACATACTCTGAGCACCCTATTCGAGTCTTGGATCAAAAGGACAGGGTTACCCAGAGAAAAACTCTCAAGTTCTATAAGATACAGTGGAACCAACATTCTGAAGAAGAGGCTACATGGGAAACTCAAGACTTTTTAGAAAAGAATTTCCCAGGCTTTTTAGCCTCATGTAATTTGTAAAGTATATTTAGTGTTGTAATAAAGGAGTGAACCCCCACAACACCCCTGCCTTGTACCAGAAATAAGGGAATAAAAATGTGACACATTTCCTTTTCCACTACTCACCCTAGGACTTTTAATCTCGGGACGAGATTCTTTTATGGGGGGAAGGATGTAACACCCTTGGTGTTACTGTAACTAAAACTTGAGCATGACATCATGAACATTGGCATTGCATATGTTTGACACACTAGAGTGCATTCACTAGGTAAAAATTTCAAACAAGTGTATTGTTTTTAGTGTTTTGCAAATAAGACCCTGGATAGGGAACCTGACCCTAAATAAGGCTCAAAGGGGCAAAACTTAACCCAATTAAGAAAACCTAAAAGCTTTAGGGGAATGGCGGACCGGCGTAGACCAGCTACGGTGAGAAATCCGCCATGAGTGGGGCGATTCCGGTCACCAGCAGCTTCCAATTTGGCTTCAACGACTCCAGGCAGTGCCCCTCGATGCCTCAACACAACTGAATCGACAGCGAATCGAGGAAGAGCTTGTGTCGATGTCTCCCTCCCTCACAGCGGCGTTTATCCCTCGGTTTGTGGAGTCACAGGGGTCTTTACCATTGGGCGCAAGCAGGTCTGGAAGGGGGGAGATGTCCTCCATTTTAGGGCGCGGCAAGATGACGGCTCGCCCAGCTGGCGTCGAGTGGATGCCACGGCGGTGGTTGCAACCACCCGCCCGAGAAGATCTCCATGGCGGCTTGTTTGTTGGAGTGGAGAGCTGACACGCCGGGCCCGTGCACCAGTGAGAGGATGAGAGCGAGGGTGCGAGAGAGACGCGCCGTGGGTCCCATAGATCGGCGCAAGAGCATGCTACATGGCGTGTGACGCGCGGCTGACAAGGCGGGCCTGCCTGTCGGCGCCGCCTCGCGCGCGATCGTGAGGGCACAACGATGGGCTGCGCGGAGAAAATCTCAAGTTGGGCTGAATATGTGGTCTCGGCCCAAACAGCGCTTTCACCTTTTTTTCTTTTTATTTTCTATCCTCTTCTCTAATCTTTTTCAAATTTAAATCTCAAATTTGAATTCCACTCAATTTGTGAATTTAAACTCATCTTTTAACAGTACAGTTTGAACCTACTATTATGGCGGAATTTTATTTATTTATTTTGTTTACTATTTTTTTCCTTATCTATTTCAAACCCTAATTCTCAATTTAGGATTCAACTTCATCTCAAGTCATTGTTTTATTTCTACTAGCATTATTATTGTTATTATTTTATTGCACAAGCAAACATAAAAACTCCAAGGGATGCACAAGTTATTTAAGTGTCTTTTGTTAACTATTTATTCTTATTAAGTAAAGTGTTCTCATGTGATGGTAAATAAATATAACACCCACATAAAAATAAGAAAATAACCTTTCTTTTTTATATATTATCTTTTACAAATTGGGTATCACAGAAGTCACGCCACCCGAGTTGAGTTAGCTGCCGCCTCAACTAGTGGCCCAATTCGGGGACAGTCGAGGCGACACATCACCGACTCCCCTCCCCGGGACCGATACCAGGAACACCGACAAGAAGACGCATGTGGAGTCTCCACGGTTACTCCACATCTCTGGGCCATCCAGTGGCCCCCTAACTTCAAAGTCTCCAACGTCGACAAGTACAAGCCTAAGTAGGACCCGAGGGGCTGGCTGGCCATTTACACGACCACCGCCCGGGCCGTCGGGGCAATAGAAGACGTAATGACAGCATATTTGCCCATCATCCTTGGGCAAGATGCACTGCAGTGGCTACGACATCTGCCATGACACCGCATCGACGATTGGAGCGATTTCAGTCGGCAGTTCACCACCAACTTCTAGTCCCT
This sequence comes from Zea luxurians, assembly GCA_029449295.1. Classification (NCBI taxonomy): domain Eukaryota; kingdom Viridiplantae; phylum Streptophyta; class Magnoliopsida; order Poales; family Poaceae; genus Zea; species Zea luxurians. The sequence goes on from JAOPSE010000001.1 coordinate 210,424,012, forward strand.
CTCTGACAAGCCGGCGTAGCCACGGGACCTCAAATCCATCAAGCGTCAGGGCGATGAAACACTTCGGTCATACCTCAAGAGGTTTCATACCGTGAGAAATTGCATCCCCGAAGTCTTCGAGGCAGCGGTAATCGAAGATTTCTACCAGGGATCCAATGACTCGGCCTTCATCCGAGCCATACTACAGAAAGCGTCGACCACTTCCGAACAACTGTTCCGAGAGGCAGACCTCTACATCACCACTAACGAGCAGGCCCAAGACCTCATTGGAGGTGCAAAACCTGCATCACCGACACCATGGCGCGACACGAACCAGCAACCTGACAGAGGCTAGGAGAAGAGGCCTCGTGAGGAGGTACATGCCGCCGGACCCCCCGTCGCTTGAGCCCGAGGTGCGCCCCATGGAGGCGAACAGACACTGGATGACATCCTCGATGCCCATTGTCTCTACCACAAGGACATGCGCCACACCCTACGGAACTGTAGGGACTTCAAGCGCTCCGTCGGACATAGCCAACCGTTCCAGCCTCTACCAACTCCTCCACAACGAGGAGAGCCCAGCGAGCCCAAGCAGCCTCAGCAGCCAGAGGGGGGAGGGGCAGAGCATTCCCACGCGTTGACAGGGAGGTCAACGTCATCTTCGGAGGACATGGATCGTAGGAGAACAGAAGGCAACATAAGCTCAACGACCGACAGGTCCTGGCGGCAACCACAAGTGCCCTAGCTCCTTATCAGTGGTCGGAGCACGCAATAACCTTCAGCCGAGCGGATCAATGGCTCAACTTCGACCACCCCGGCAAGTACCCGATCCTTGTTGATCCGATGATTTGAGATAGCAAGGTAAAGAAAGTACTAGTGGACAGGGGAAGTAGCATTAATGTTACCTTCCCCTGGACGCTCCTAGCCTTGGGGGTTGCACTCAAAGACCTCACTAAGTCAGATACACCTTTCTTCAGTATCGTGCCGACCGAAGGGGAATACCCACTTGGTCACATCAACATGCCTGTCACCTTTGGAACTCAGGAGAACTACAGAACCAAGTTCCTGAGGTTCGAGGTGGCACGCTTCGACTGCGGGTACAACGCCATCATCGGCAGGCCGGGACTGGCAAAGTTCATGGCCATTCCACACTACTCATACATGATATTAAAAATGTCAGTATCTCAAGGAATCATCACGGTGCGCACTGACTTCCAAGGCATTGTGGAGTGTTTCTAGGGAGCCATCCAGGCAGCCCTCACTGCCAGGCCCCCGATAGCTCTCCCTGCACCGGCGGACATCAAGCCGGGGGAAGACCTCACAATACCTACTAACGAAGCTCAAGCCATGACCTCTATGCGGCTAACTGAAGAGACTAAGAGGATCAACTTGGGATTTGTCGATGAGAGCAAGACTGCTATCATCAGTTCCAGTCTCGATGACAAATAGGAAAGCACGCTCGTCCGGTTCCTGCAAGATAACCGGGACGTATTCACATGGCAACCTGCGTATATGCCAGGAGTCTCGAGAGAACTGGCCGAGCACAAATTGAAAGTCTATCCTCAAGCAAGGCTGATTCGACAGAAGCTGCGTTGTTTCACGCCTGATAAAAGAGAAGCTATTCGCGTCGAGTTAGCTCGCTTAGTGGCTGCAGGGTTCATTAGAGAGGTACTGCATCCCGAATGGCTAGCAAATCTTGTTCTTGTACTCAAAAAGAATAAAGTGGATTGATGCATGTGCGTCGACTATACTGATCTCAACAAGCATTGTCCGTAGGATCCCTTCGGGCTCCCTAGAATAGATCAGGTAGTTGACTCGACTGCTGGCTGTTCTATGTTGTCCTTTCTAGACTGCTATTCTAGATATCATCAGATCAGTTTGGCAAAAGAAGATGAGGAGAAGACTGCTTTCATCACCCCATTTGGAGCCTTCTGCTATACCTCCATGCTGTTCAGCCTCAAGAACGTAGGAGCAACTTACCAGAGAGCCATCCAAACATGCTTAGCCGATCACTGGGGCAAGCGGGTGGAAGCCTACGTCGATGATGTGGTAATAAAAACAGAAAGCTCGGAAAACTTCATCGAAGATTTACAGATGGTCTTCAATAGCATGAGGCGCTACCGGTGGAAGCTCAACCCAGAAAAGTGTGTTTTCGGAGTACTGGTAGGGAAGTTACTCGGATTCATTGTCAACCACCGAGGGATTGAAGCTAACCCGGAAAAAATCGAGGCCATCATGAGAATGGAAGTGCCACAATCACAGAAAAGGTGCAGAGGCTTATTGGATGCGTGGCAGCCCTGAGTAGGTTCATATCAAGACTAGGTGAGAAAGGCATGCCGTTCTACAAATTGCTCAAAAAGGTGGACAAATTTCAGTGGACCACAGAAGCACAGGAAGCTCTAGAGGCCTGAAGAAGTTTTTGACTACGCCACCAATACTCAAGCCACCGCGCCGGGCAACACCAAGCCAGTTGGTGGAAGATCTGCTGTTATACATCTCCTACATGACTCATGTGGTAAGCACCGCGTTAGTAGTCGAGCGGGTAGAGGAAGGACATGCATACCCGGTGCCACATCTAGTCTACTTCATCAGTGAAGTCCTCGGGCCCACAAAGATAAAGTATCCTCAAGTCCAAAAGCTGCTATACGCGGTACTCCTAACCGCTCGCAAGCTTCGTCTCTACTTTGATGACCACAAAGTCATAGTAGTCACAGGATTTCTAATAGGGGACATTCTCCACAACAAAGAAGCTATTGGAAGGATAGCCAAGTGGGCGTGCGAGCTGGGAGCTCACGACATAGAGTTCCGGCCCCGCACGGTAATAAAGACTCAGGCACTGGTTGACTTCGTATCAGAGTGGACCGAGCACCAGGTCCCAGACAGCCCAAGGTTACCAAGGTGTGGAGAATGTACTTTGATGGCTCTTTGAAGCTGCAAGGAGCGGGTGCAGGGATTCTCTTTATTGCTCCTGGAGGTGAGCAACTCAAGTATGCACTCCAGCTACTATTTCCAGCATCAAATAATGTAGCAAAGTATGAAGCACTGATCCATAGGTTAAGCATCATCGTATCACTTGGCATCAAGAAACTGATGGTATATGGTGATTCGCTAGTGGTCATAAGCCAGATAAACAAAGACTAGGATTGCTCGACTGACTCCATGGGTAAGTACTGCGTAGCTGTGCGAAAACTGGAGGATAAATTTGAAGGATTGGAGTTCCATCACATGGAAAGAGATCGTAATGCAGCAGCAAATGCGTTGTCAAAGCTGGGATCCAGTCGGGCCCAGGCTCCACCCGGGATCTTTGTCCAAGAAATATCATAGCCGAGCATCCTCTCGGGTCAGGTGGAAGAGTGCAACACCTTGAGCCAGCCAGAATCGGACCCTAATGAATGGAGAGAGCCTATCATCAGGTATATAAAAATGAAGAAGACCCAATGACAAGCCTCTGCAGAATGCATTGCGAGGCAGTCGGCCCACTACACCATCATAGGGGGCTTGCTGTACAGGAGAGGTGCAGCAGGAGTCCTCATGAAATGCATTCACTCGGCTACCGGGAAGCAATTGTTAGATGAAATTCATGTCGGGTAGTGCGGGGTACATGCAGCATCAAGAACTCTGGTTGGAAAGGCTTTCAGATCCGGTTTCTATTGGCCAACTTCGAATAGCGATGCTGCCGAGTTAGTCCAGAAGTGTGAGGCATGCCAGTTCCTATCAAAGCAACAACACTTACCCGGGCAGCAGCTGCAGACCATTCCTGTAACATGGCCATTTGCATGCTAGGGGCTAGACATGATTGGACCTTTCAAAAAGCTCAGGGAGGTTATACTCATATACTAGTTGCCATTGACAAGTTCACCAAATGGATGGAATACAAGCCAATCACCTCTTTGACCTCAGCCAAAGCAGTGAAATTTATACAAGACTTAATATTCATGTTTGGGATACCAAACAGCATCATCACTGACCTGGGATCCAACTTCACCAGCGCCAAATTCTTCGATTTCTGCGAGTAAAGGAGCATCTAGATTAAGTATGCATTAGTGGCACACCCAAGAGCCAATGGCTAGGAAAATGGATCAGAGAACTGCCCTACGTAATCTGGAGCCTGAGAACTCAACCCAGTCAGGCTCTGCATGGAAATACTCTGTTTTTCATGGTTTATGGGTCAGAGGCAGTGTTGCCTGTCGACCTAATCTTCGGGGCGCCAAGGTTAACTTTTGAGGACATAGCTGGAGCAGAAGCAACTAGGCTAGAAGATATTGATGTGCTGGAGGAAGAATGATTTAACACGATAATTCAGTCGGCTAGGTACCAGCAGGCCTTGAGGCACTACCATGATAAAGCTGTTCGGCACTGATCCATTGCAGTGGGAGACTTGGTCCTTCACCGAATTCTAACAGGGGAAGGGCAACACAAGCTGTCACCACTGTGGGAAGGACCATTCATCGTGTCAGAGGTCACATGGCTGGGATCATATCGGCTTACTCAGATGGACGGCACAGAAGTAGGGAACTCGTGGAACATAGAACACCTTAGAAAATTCTACCCTTAGCGAGGCCTCAAAACTCTTGAAGGAATATTGCACTCTGTAATCTGAGGATTTTATCATCAATAAAGCCTTCGTTTTCCAAAGGCACTCAGACTCTTGACTTACAACTAACTTCGATTGAGCTTAGCTTGAAATCAGCACGCTTACATAACTTATGGGTGACCACTATACCCTGCTAACAGAGCAATCAGCTTAAGTCGGCGACGACTTAAGTTGATGCGACATGCTCACGCTTACTTGACTTAGAGTGACCAGTATACCCTGCTAACGGAGCAATCAGCTTAAGTCGGCGATGACTTAAGTCGATGCGACATGCTCACGCTTACTTGACTTAGGGTGACCACTATACCCTGCTAACGGAGCAATCGGCTTAAGTCAGCGATGACTTAAGTCGGTGCTACATGCTCACACTTACTTGACTTAGGGTGACCACTATACCTTGCTAACGGAGCAATCGGCTTAAGTCGGTGACGAATTAAGTCGGTGCGACTTGCTCACGCTTACATAACTTATGGGTGACCACTATACCCTGCTAACGGAGTAATCGGCTTAAGTCGGCGACGACTTAAGTTGGTGCGACATGCTCACGCTTACTTAACTTAGGGTGACCACTATACCCTGCTAACGGAGCAATCAGCTTAAGTCGGCGATGACTTAAGTCGATGCAACATGCTCACGCTTACTTGACTTAGGGTGACCACTATACCCTGCTAACGGAGCAATCGGCTTAAGTCGGCGACGACTTAAATTAGTGCGACATGCTCACGCTTACTTGACTTAGGGTGACCACTGGCACTATACCCTGCTAACGGAGCAATCGGCTTAAGTCGGCGACGACTTAAGTCGGTGCGACATGCTCACGCTTACATAACTTATGGGTGACCACTATACCCTGCTAATAGAGCAATCGGCTTAAGTCGGCGACAACTTAAGTCGGTGCAACATGCTCATGCTTACATAATTTAGGGCGATCACCATGCCCTACTAGCAAGGCGATCGACTTAAGTCAGAAATGCCTTAAGCCAGCATGGTATACTTACCCTCGCGCTGTTTAGGGTGGCCACTGTACCCTAATAGCAGAATGACCAGCTAAGATTAAAAGCACTTCAGGAAAAGAAAACATCTTACTTGCAAGTGTCGGGGGTGTTCTCTAGCACCCTATTCACAGAATGATCGAGTTCTAACACAACTATCGCGTGCACATAGAATTCATATTACATCTATCCTCCAAAGAGATGCTAATTCGATAAGTAAAGTGTTTCACAAGAAATCGCTATGTTGAAACATCTTTGTAGGCAATATCCTTCGCAGAAGCAACAGAAGAAGAGGGATGGCTTGCAGCATCAGGTGCGGCCTTGACATCAGCAATAGTATCGTCGGGCACCATGACGCCGGGTCTCCTCATTAGGATCCGCCTAGCACGAACGGCTTTATCCATAGCCTTGTCACGCTGAGCCTTCAATATGACACAATTGTTCTCTAGAGTTTTAATAGCATGTTGGGTGGCCTCTAGCTCCTACATGACAAGTTTCTTGGAGGCGTGTAGATCCTTGATAGTGGAGTCCTTGGTTGACAGCGGTTGTCCAAGTCGCAGAACTTTGCCCTGAGATGCCTGCAGCTCATGGCGATGATGGTCTAGGTTAGACATGATGAAGCGGTGGCTCCTCTCCAGGATGGTCAAGGAGTTACTAGCATCACGGTACAGCCTGTCTAGATTGTCACGAGAGGCGACGAGTGCTCGTTTCTCCTCCTGGGAGCAGAAAACAACATTCAGCATTAAAGTGATGATAATAGAGTAGGGTCAGCCAGGGAAATTTACCTCATGTGCTATCCTCTCGGAATCAAGCTGGTCGTTTAGAGAAGAGTTTAGGGAACATGCACTATCCAGAAAGGCAGAAGTCTGGGCTAAGTTGGTTTGACTCTGAGAATACTTCTCCTCAAATTCAGAGCACCATTGAGCCATATCTGATAAAGCAACTGAAAGAGAACGTGTGATTAAGGACAAGCTAAGCAATTAAAGCAACTAGAGAAACCATGAGCTCACTAACCAGCATTTGATGCCTTCAAATCATCTATCTGTTTCTGGAGCAGCAGAGGGTTCCACTACATCAGAGATAAAGCTTGATCGGGAACAGCGGCGCCGCAAGATCTCAATTGGGCGGATACACCGTCAACAAAATCATGTGGTCATAGACAGATGAACAAAAAGAAGATAATTCGCCAATATGAACAATAAAGAGCAGAAGGTTGACTCACATGGAGATTGGAAAGGAATAGTGGAAGACCCAACGCAGGAAGGGCTGGTGCATGGCTTGACGAAGGAAGATCAGCAGGAACGATATCGAGAACACGACTTGGGGTAACCTCAACCCCACCAGTGGGCAACAGGTTCCTGGCGTCTGGCTCGCCGACCTCTAAGGCGACTTGGCCAGTTAGAGCCATAGAAGCACGTGTCACCGTCACCTCCTCGGACCGGACGAGGGATGACCTAATGTGGACGTCCACGGAAGCATTAGAGAAAGAGCATGCCTGAACATCCTCGAGGGCTGGACTACCACTAGCACTACCCACAGGGGCTGGGTCGCTACCAGCAACACCCTCGGGGGCTGGGTAGCTACTAGTGCCACCCTCGGGGGCTGGGTCTTCTGCAGCAGCCACCTCTAAGGCTGAAAGCCCCTCAGTCACCTCCATGGGAGTTAGGTGACTCGAATCAGCATCCGTACATAGAAGACTGCCCTCCAAGGTCGACGATGCGTGGGACACTACCCGGGTTACCTCTTGCCCGGCAGAATCAAGCAGTGAAAGTCCACCATTTGGGACCTCTGAACAGATGGTTGGAATGTCAGCTTTGGGAGGCTCCGATAGTATGTCTTCAGGAATGACCTCTTCCAGTGCCTGATCAAAGTCTGATATCAAAAGCCCCTGAAGACTAACAAGTGCCGACAGAGCTTGGGAGGGAATGCTGCTGGCCCCGTCGCTGCTTCTATAGTGACGGCTATTCTTACGGATCAGTGGGATTTCTTCTTCCTCCTCTTCATCCTCGTCAAACATACCGCCAGTAGCCAGCAAATCATCACAACCTTCAACGTTAACCTCAGGAATGACGTCCGCTAGGACATCATCAAAGATCGGCACAGAAGGACCAGCATCCTGATCCAAGCATGACAGTCGTCGAAGTCGCCTCTTTTTCTTCTTCTCCTCGACAAGTGCAGTCGAGCGGTTCAACTCGGTGTGAATGCTTTGGGCGGGCACCTTCAGGCTTTTGGATCTCCACCTCTTCGCCAAATCCTTGCCCAGTCACGATGGCCAATGGCTCGGTGCGAGTAGAGTCGAACGATTCCCCGGCCAGTAGGCTAAGCATGGCGTCCATCTCAGCATCATCAATGCTAGCTGGCATTTCGAAGTGAGTTTGCCTCTCAGCCTCAGGAAGACTCTGAAGTGGAGCAATCAAGGCCTCAATGTCCTCAGGAGAGGGTCGCACTCTATGACCCGAACTACCATCACGAGCAGGAGGGTTGGAGATAAACTCAGAGAATGGCCTATTTGATGGCAGGTTCCAAGCAGAGTAAGCCACAGGAGCACCAGCATTCAAGACTCTACCTCTCAGAATCATATCCAATCGGCTCAGCAAATCCTCATTGGGAATTTGTCTGTCTGTAACTCAGGTGGAATCATTGATGCCAGTATACAAATACGCGGGGTAAACTCTGTCCTTCAAGGGTTGAATGTTCATGAAGACAAAGTCGACGACCACAGCCTCAGCAGTCAGACCCCTATCCTTTAATGAGTAGATTTCGGCAAGCAGCACTTTGGCCTCAGTTATCTCTAAAAAGGTGGGAGACTCTATCCAGCTGGGGGTGCGAACATCTGGTTGCCTCCCTGGCCGAGGGGGGAGAGATTTGCCATGATTTTCCACGATGAACCACTTAAGGCGCCATCCCTTAATGCTGTCCTTAAGGGGAATATCGAGATACTCCACTTTCCTCCCCCGGCGAAGCTCTAAACTTGCCCCGCCAACAAGCTGATGCTGTCCCCCAGCCATCCTAGTTCAACAATGATAAAGATACTTCTAGAGTCCGAAGTGGGGGAGAATCCCAAGAAAAGCCTCACACAGATGTACAAAAATGGCAATTTGCAGAATTGAGTTAGGGTTTGGGTGTGTCAGATTTAACTCATAAAAATCAAGGAGGCCACGGAAAAAAGGGGAAATGGGAAGAGCAAGCCCGCAGATGAGAAATGGAACGTAAACAACGGATTCTTGAGTGTCCTCTATCGGAATAGTGACACCACGGTAGATCCGCCAAGAGCAGAGCACTTTTGGAAGCAAAACCCCAATCTCAACAAGATGGAGAAGGTCAGATTCGGAAATGACAGACATGTGGTTACCAGCAAATGGAAGCTGGCTGTTGAGGTCAATGGGTGGGATGATTGCAGTAGCGGTGTTCTGCCTCTTCTGCTTGGGAGCCATCGCTATTCTTCGGGCGAGACAAGCGAGCTCAAAATTTCAGGAAAGCAGAGTAGCGGCTGAAGGGAAAAAAGTGAAGCTAGGGCTCGGAAATCAAAAAGACACATCGGCACGAGTATAAATGGGACTTCTTGGGTCAGGCATTATCTCTAAAGTGCCAGATCACTACTCAGAAAAACAAAAGCCTCAGACACCACTCGGCAGTTACCTCTAAAATGCTGGCAATATCAAGCATATGGACAAACTTTCACACGCGCAAATAGAAAGCAACAAAACAGTGGTCATTTGGAGCAACCAGATTCTTGATTCATACAAGAAGGGGTTATACAAACTCAAAGCCGACTCATTATGAATCGGCATCTTTCACCCTGGTCATTACATTACACTACCTTACTACTTACACTACACTACCAACTACCACTACATTATTCTACTGCTACTACTACCACTACTGCTAACTATCTATACTAATATTTAACCAGTGGCGCTATGCCACTGGCCTTGCCGCCGCTGCCGCCGTTGCTGCCACCACTACTGTCACCCTTGCCGCCGCAGCTACCGTCGTCGGCGCCGTCGCTGTTACTTTCGCCGTCACCACCGTCGTTGTCGTCGCTGCTGTTGTCGCCCTCGCTGTCGCCCTTGCTACCGTCGTTGCCGTCGTCGCCGCCGTCGCCCTTGCCGCTGTCGTCGCCGCTGCCATCGCCCTCATCGTCACCGTCGCCACCGCTCCACTCCTCGAAAGAGTCGGAGGAATCTGCCTCATTCGAGGAGACCCCTGACTCGTCCGATCCTTCGAGTCCGGCGTGCTCGATGGCACGCCAGTACACCCGGACTACAACGGACAACCCCCTGGAGTCATCCGAGTCGTCGCATGAAGCCGTGGGAGAAGCAGGAGCCGCGATTGCTTAGACTTAGAGGAAACTTCCTCCGAGTACTCAGAGTCGCCGAAGTCCTCTGAGGGAGGACTTGGAGCACGTTTCCTCTTGTTGCCAGCATGGCGAGACAAACCCCAACCTCTCCTGCCTCTATCCATGGTTGGTTGGAGAAAGGAGAGAGCGAAGAAAAGGGAAGCAGAAGATCAAAGGCCGGATGAAGAAGGCAATGGAGCAAGCAGGCTATTTATAGAGGCCGGGAGTGACCGTCCACTTTCTACCACGCTCGCCGAACAGTCGCAAGTATTCAATAAGCAATTTAAGCCACCTGAAAATGAGTCAGGCAACAGGCACCGCTTCGCATAACATGACACCGTTTGGACCAAGGTCAACTACTCAGGCAATATGATTACACCCCGCGGTCACATCAAGTTACTACTCTAGGACAGTGTGGTAAAACACTCTGCGCACCAAGGCACCCCTTGGGCACACCCATTGGGTGTGTCGCCAGGAATTTTCAAAGATTTTCTGAAGAAGTCATATCCACAAAATATACGCAATGAATGTACCGCGACAAAAGAAGGAAATCGGCTACGATGGAAGGAAGTCTAAATGTGGATACTCGAGTGCAAGTCCAATCAACAAAAGCATTGAAGCACAGAGTGGAGTGACACCCAGCTGAGAACCATCTTCCTCGACTGGATAGATGTCCAATCTATCATTGATCAAATTAATTCCAGACCTAACAAGGCGTGGACAGATAGCGTCGCTTGAATTCTTAGAGCATAAGATGAAGACAAAATGCTGATTTCTAAAGCATGAGATGAAGACTTTGAATGAATTATTTCCAAAATCCACTCAAAGCTCAGGGGCTACACCCATTGGGTGCATAGATTTTTAGTCCCAAGAAGACAAAATGCTGATTTCTAAAGCATAAGATGATGACAAAATGCTGATTTCTAAAGCATGAAATGAAGACCTTTAATGGATTATTTACAAAAATCCACTCAAAGCTCGAGGGCTACACCCATTGGGTGCACACCCAATAGATTTTTAGTCCCAAGAAGACAAAATGCTGATTTCTAAAGCATAAGACGATGACAAAATGCTGATTTCTAAAGCATGAAATGAAGACCTTTGAATGGATTATTTCCAAAAATCCACTCAAAGCTCGGGGGCTACACCCATAAGGTGCACCTCGGTGCACCCAATAGATTTTTAGTCCCAAGAAGACAAAATGCTGATTTCTAAAGCATAAGATGATGACAAAATGCTGATTTCTAAAGCATGAAATGAAGACCTTTGAATGGATTATTTCCAAAAATCTACTCAAAGCTCAGGGGCTACACCCATTAGGTGCACCAAAGGTGCACCCATCGGCAGAATGGAAACCGTGCCACATAACAAACTTACGAGCCGGACCTAGAATCTTTGGACTGATTATTTCAAAATCAACTCAAAGATTGGGGGCTTGTGGGGGATGGATATCCCCTGGGTCCACTAGAAGGTAAGAAGGCCTCGCGAGAAGCTTTGGGCCAGATACCTCGCAAGGCCATCCCTTCGTGGGCCAGGACAGAACTGTTGGCGGAATGGGCTGACACGAGAAAGAAGCAGACTCAGGCCCAAGCAACACGTCAGACTCGAGTGCTATCCGTAGCGTCCACCCGACTTTCCCGCATGCAGCGCCCATGAATATTGGGGCGGATTAGAGAAAAGTCGGCAGGATTGTAAGAAGACCAGTTCGGTCAGTTCACTATTATTTAGGGTATACATGGTAATCTCATACGCATGTAGTGCCCCAAGGTCGAGTATATAAGGCCTAGAGGGTACCCCATCATCTAGATCGATCACCTACTTGCCTCATTAGCTTTTTTCCACCCAGGAGACTTCCCTTGTAACCTGTCACATAAAGATCCACACTAGGAAGTAGGGTATTACGCCTCTTTAAGCGGCCCGAACTTGCAGAAAACTGTCTATCGTCTCTCGTGCATCCCGCACGAACCATTGAGTTACAGTTAACAACACTGTCCTATCCAAAAGCACCGCGAGGGGTAAACCTGGGTGTGCGGTCGGACTCTAAACACCGATAGGGGTGAATAGGCGAAACCTGAAATTTATAAACTTAAACACACACTAAGGCCGGGGGTTAGCATTAGATTTAAATTCAAGTCCGAAAGATTGTTTCTCTTGCTAAGAGTTGCTCAAAGGATGCGGATGACGAATGGGAGCAAACTCAAATCAATACTAGCAAGGAAACGTTAGAGAGAGAAAAGGGGACAAACAAATCAAATGGAAATCAAGCAAGTTGACACGATGATTTGTTTTATCGAGGTTCGGTTCCAAAGAACCTAGTCCCCGTTGAGGAGGCCACAAAGGCCAGGTCTATTCCAACCCTTTCCCTCTCTCAAATGGTCACTTAGACCGAGTGAGCCTTCCCTTAATCACACAGGTCACTAAGACCCTGCAAGGACCACCACACACTTGGTGTCTCTTGCTTAGCTTTACAAAGCACTACAGAATTGGAATGAGAAAGAAAGAAGGCAATCCAAGCGACAAGAGCAACAAAAGAACACAAATAATCCTCTCACAAGCCCTTAAGCACTAGCGATGATTTTGGGAACTTTGAGTGAATTGATTGCTTTGATTATGTCTTGGAGTGTTACACTTTGCTCTTGCAATGAATGAGAAACTCATAATGCTTGGATGACTTTGAATGAGGTGGTTGGGGGTATTTATAGCCCCCAACCACTTCCTAGCCGTTGGAAAAGCTTGCTGGCGATGGGCGCACCGGACAGTCTGGTGGCGCACCGGACAGCCACTGTTCACTGTCCAGTGCGTGCCACGTCATCGTGTCCTTAGGTTTGGAGCAGTTGATCATTGGAGCGCCTTGTCTTGTTGCACCGGACAGTCCGGTGACCTCTGACTTCTGCGCTCTGACTTCTATCGTGACACTGTTCATCGAGTCAGACGACCGTTGGCGCGCAGGGAGCCGTTGCTCCGCTGGCTCACCAAACAGTCCGGTGAATTATAGTGGAGCGCACTCGTAGAATTTTCAGGAGTGGCTTGTTCATCCGCTAGCTGGCTTGGTGCATCGGACAGTGTCTGGTGCACACCGGACACTGTCCGGTGCGCCAGAAATCAGCACACTCTAAGTCTTGCTTCATTTTTTTATTGAGTCCCTAACTGAATTTCTTTCTTAGTTTGTGTTGAACCTTATGCACCTAAGACAAATGATATCTAGACAAACTAGTTAGTCCACGTGGTTTGTGATGGACGTCAACCACCAAAATCGATTATAGGAAATGGTTAAGCCCATTTCCCTTTCAATCTCCCCCTTTTTGGTGATTGATGCCAACTCAAACCAAAGTAAATATAAAGTGCAGAAATGTAACTAGTTTGCATTTATGATGAATGTGCATAGGTTACTTGGAGTTAAACCAATTGAAAGTATCACTAAGTGTATATGGATTGCTTTTCTTCTTTTTAACATTTTGGACCACATTTGCACCGCTTGTTTGCTTTTTCAAATCTTTTGGAAAAATTCTCTCAAAATCTTTTGCAAATAGTCAAAGGTATAGAAATGTGATTGCAAGAAGCATTTTTTAGATTTGAAGTTTCTCCCCCTGTTTCAAATGCCTTTCCTTTGACTAAATAAAAGCTCCCCCTCAATGAATTCTCCCCTTAGCTTTCAAGAGGGTTTTTGAAATAGATACCAACTGAAAATTGACTTTCAAAGATACCAATTGAAAATTCATACCATTTGAAAATTCATTTTGGGGCTAACTCAAATATCAATTGAAATAAACATTTCCTTTTTGAAAGATCTTAATACCAATTTGAAAAATACACTAAAATTTTAAAATGGTGGTGGTGCGGTCCTTTTCCTTTGGGCTTAATACTTTCTCCTCCTTTGGCATTAATCGCCAAAAACGGAGAACTTGAGAGCCTTTTTGCATTTTCTCCCCCTTATGGGGCCTAATACTTTCTCAAATGGTAAAGTAAATATAAGTGAAAGGTTATACCAATTGAGATTTTATGGAGTAACGGCAAGTGGTAAATGATACCGTCAGAGTTTGGAGTGGAAGCCTTGTCTTTGCCGAATACTCCATTTCCCTTTCAATCTACAGAAAATTCCTTCAATGCCATCAAAATTTATATCAATCCCTTGAATGCCATCTAAAATTATACAATTCCTTCAAAGCCATTGATTTATATTTTCCATCCCTTCAACGCCATTGCAGTTACATATTGCCGTTAAATGGTGTACGGGCCCATGCGTCATAGCCTAGCATCCTACTCACGTGCCTCGCTAGAGCTAGCAAGCTGACGATCGCGCGCTGCCTGCAAGCTGCAACGTATCCATCTGCATGCACGAGAGAATGACCAGCTCCAGCTGAATTGAGCTGTCAGGTGCCAATGCGAGCAGGCATGCCGCATGGATCGATCAGACTGCACCAGTACGAACCAAACATCATTTAGTATTTTTACGTACAGTTCCCTCCCGTTCCCTTATTCGATTCTCAGCGCCCCGCTCTCTGACAAATACATGAGACGCGCTTCTTCTAGAGCAGATACGTCTCACGATTCTCTCACGTCGCGTCGCCGCTGCACGCACGCTTCGTCGATCTCGTACGCTCGAGCTCGGGGCTCGAGCAGCTGGCCGCCTTTCGGATTCCATGCATGCAAATTGCAGGTGCAGGCAGTCTAGCCTCGCGTGTGCCGTCCACCGTTTCATGCTTGCATGGGCTGATTGCAGGCTGCAGCAGCGCGTATGCAAGGGCAGGCGAGGAGCAGAGCTCGGGTCCTCGCGCGCGACATATGGCTGGAGCTGGGGGGGCAGGCAGGCAGGCACCACACGGATCAGGTCACAGCACCCCGCGAATCACAGGCGCCTGTAGTCCAGTCGTCCAGCGGCATGCAGAGCGAGCAGGCCTCGAGGCCAATGCCGCACGTGGCAGGGTCTTGAGTTCGAGCGCGTCCCCTCGAGGCACTGGACGTCGCCAATGTTGAGGTGTTCGACGAGCCGGCGTTGGGAGGTGTCGACGGTGGGCTTGCGAACGGACGTGCAGTGGAAGTATCGGTCTGCCTCGGCTCAGTCCCCGCCGCCGTTGAACAGCCTTGGCTCGCCTCGGCCCGGTCCCCGATGTCGAGCTAAGGTCGACAAGACCGCCACGCACGCTCCAGGCCGGCGGGGGGCTACGGTCCGTGCTGCTTCGCCTTCGGCCTTGCTGGTCATGGCAAACAAAGATTATGGGAGGGGGTTAGTGCATGCCATGTGGGTCCAGCTACACCAACAAACGGCGTTGGCCAGCTTTTGACGGCAATGGCAGAGAGGGGAACAAAATCTAAAATCGATGGCATAGAAGGAATGCTATAATTTATAATGGCACATAAAGTATCGATATAATTTTCAGTGGCATAGAGAGAATTAACTGAATCTAAGACTAAGCTAGAAATACACTTGAAGGCACATTAGTCTTAGTCTTGGTACAAGAAGAATAAGAAATATGCAGTTGTACCAAACTAAAGAGACATGATCAAAGGTATATAAAATAGCTATGTGTGCAATGTTTCGATCAAAATTCCGAGAATCAAGTATATTTAGCTCATTCCTAAGTTTACTAAAGGTATTCTCATCTAATGGCTTGGTAAAGATATCGACTAATTGATTGTGGGTATTAACATAAGCAATTTTGATATCCCTTTTGTTGGTGATCTCTTAGAAAGTGATATCGAATATCTATGTGCTTAGCGCGGCTGTGCTCAACGGGATTATCCGCCATGCGGATTGCACTCTCATTATCACATAGGAGAGGGACTTTGCTCAATTTGTAGCCATAGTCCCTAAGGGTTTGCCTTATCCAAAGTAATTGCGCACAATAATGGCCTGCGACAATGTACTCAACTTCGGCAGTGGAAAGAGCTACTGCGTTTTGTTTCTTTGAGGCCTAAGACACCAGGGATCTTCCTAGAAACTGACAAGTCCCTGATGTGCTCTTCCTATCAATCTTACACCCTGCATAATCGACATCGGATTATCCAATTAAATCAAATGTAGATCCCTTGGGGTACCAAAGCCCAAACTTAGGAGTGTAAACCAAATATCTCATGATTCTTTTCACGGCCCTAAGGTGAACTTCCTTAGGATTTGCCTGGAACCTTGCACACACGCATACTGAAAGCATAATGTCCAGTCGAGATGCACATAAGTAGAGTAAAGAACCTTTCATCGACTGGTATACCTTTTGATCTACGAATTTACCTCCTGTGTCGAGGTCGAGATGCCCATTGGTTCCCATGGGTGTCTTGATGGGTTTGTCATCCTTCATTCCAAACTTCTTAAGTATGTCTTGAATGTACTTAGTTTGGCTAATGAAGGTGCCATCTTGGAGTTGCTTGATTTAAAATCCTAGGAAATACTTCAACTTTCCCATCATAGACATCTCGAATTTTTGAATCATGATCCTACTAAACTCTTCACAAGATGACTTGTTAGTAGACCCAAATATAATATCATCAATGTAAATTTGGCATATAAACAAGTCTTTTGCAATAGTTTTAGTGAAGAGGGTAGGATCAGCTTTACTAACTTTGAAGCCATTAGTGATAAGAAAGTCTTGCAGGCATTCATACCATGCTCTTGGGGCTTGCTTGAGCCCATAAAGCGCCTTTGAGAGCTTATAAACATGGTTAGGATACTCACTATCTTCAAAGCTGGGAGGTTGCTCAACATAGACCTCTTCCTTGATAGGGCCATTGAGGAAGGCACTCTTCATGTCCATTTGATAAAGCTTGAAGCCATGGTAAGTAGCATAGGCAAGTAATATTTGAATTGACTCAAGCCTAGCTACGGGTGCATAAGTTTCATCAAAATCCAAACCTTCGACTGTGAATAACCTTTGGCCACAAGTTGGGCTTTGTTCCTTATCACCACACCATGCTCGTCTTGCTTGTTGCGGAATACCCATTTGGTACCTACAACATTTTGATTAGGGCGTGGTACTAAATGACATACCTCATTCCTCGTGAAATTGTTGAGCTCCTCTTGCATTGCCATCACCCAATCCAGATCTCTTAGTGCATCCTCCACCCTGTATGGCTCAACAGAGGACACAAAAGAGTAATGTTCACAGAAATGAGCAACTCGAGATCTAGTTGTTACCCCCTTGTGAATGTCACCAAGAATGGAGTTGACGGGGTGATCTCTTTGAATTGCTTGATGGACTCTTGGTTGTGGAGGTCTTTGATCCCAAATCTCTTGATCATCTTCCTTGTCATTATCATTTTCATCTCCCCCTTGATCAATGTCCTCCTCTTGAGGTGACTCATCATCTTGATTTTCGTCTTCATCTTCTTGAGCCTGATCCTCATCTTGAGTTGGTGGAGATGCTTGCATGGAAGATGATGGTTGATCTTGTGCTTGTGGAGGCTCTTCGGATTCCTTAGGACACACATCCCCAATGTACATGTTCCTTAGTGCGACGCATGGAGCCTCTTCATCATCTAATTCATCAAGATCAACTTGCTCCACTTGGGAGCCATTAGTCTCATCAAACATAATGTCACAAGAAACTTCAACCAATCCAGTGGATTTGTTGAAGAATCTATATGCCCTTGTGTTTGAGTCATAACCTAGTAAAAAGCCTTCTACTGCTTTAGGAGCAAATTTAGATTTTCTACCTCTCTTAATAAGAATAAAGCATTTGCTCCAGACTCTAAAATATGAAACATTTGGCTTTTTATCAGTAAGGAGTTCATACGATGTCTTCTTGAGGATTCGGTGAAGATATAATCGGTTGATGGAGTAGCAGGCGGTGTTAATTGCCTTGGCCCAAAACCGATCCAGTGTCTTGTATTCATCAAGCATGGTCCTTGCCATATCTAGTAGAGTTCTATTCTTCCTCTCTACTACACCATTTTGTTGAGGTGTGTAGGGAGAAGAGAACTCATGCTTGATGCCCTCCTCCTCAAGAAATCCTTCGATTTGAGAGTTCTTGAACTCCGTCCCATTATAGCTTCTAATCTTTTTGATTCTCAATCCAAACTCATTTTGAGCCCGTCTCAAGAATCCTTTTAATGTCTCTTGGGTTTGTGATTTTTCCTGCAAAAAGAACACCCAAATGAAGCAAGAATAGTCATCCACAATAACTAGATAGTACTTACTCCCGCCGATGCTTATGTAAGCGATCGGGCCGAATAGGTCCATGTGGAGCAGCTCAAGCGACCTGTCAGTCGTCATTATGTTCTTGTGTGGATGATGGACTCCAACTTGCTTCCCTACTTGGCATGCGCTACAAACCCTGTCTTTCTCAAAATGAACATTTGTTAGTTCTAAAATGTGTTCTCCCTTTAGAAGTTTGTGAAGATTCTTCATTCCAACATGGGTAAGTCGGCGATGCCAGAGCTAGCTCATATTAGTCTTAACAATTAAGCAAGTGTCTAGCTCAGCTTTATTATCATTAAAATCAACCAAATATAGCTGACCATCTAACACTCCCTTGAATGCTATTGAATCATCACTTCTTCTAAAGATAGTAACACCTATATCAGTAAATAGACAGTTGTATCCCATTTTACATAATTGATAAACAGAAAGCAAATTGTAATCTAAAGAATCTACGAGAAAACATTAGAAATGGAATGGTCAGGGGATATAGCAATTTTACTCAAACCTTTGACCAAACCTTGATTTCCATCCCCGAATATAATGGCTCATTGGGGATCTTCATTTCTCTCATATGAGGAGAACATTCTTTTCTCCCCTGTCATGTGGTTTGTGCACCCGCTATCGATTATCTAACTTGATCCACCGGATGCATAAACCTACAAAACAAATTTAGGCCTTGTTCTTAGGTACCCAAACGGTCTTAGGTCCTTTCACATTAGAAACAAGCACATTGGGTACCCAAACACAAGCCTTTGGACCCTTGTGTTTGCCCTCAACATATTTGGCAACTACTTTGCCTGATTTGTTAGTTAAAAAATAAGAAGCATCAAAAGTTTTAAATGAAATGTTATGATCATTTGATGCATTAGGAATTTTCTTCTTAGGCATTTTAACATGAGTGGAATTCCTAGAGCTAGAAGCCTCATTTCTATACATAAAAGCATGATGAGAAATAGTATGAGGTTTTCTAGCATGAATTTTCCTAATCTTATATTCAGGATAGTTTGCAGGATATAAAATATAGCCCTCTTTATCCTGAACCATGGGAGCCTTGCCCTTTACAAAATTAGACAATTTCTTATGGGCATTAAGCTTGACATTGCTTTGGTTCCCTTGTTGGAACCCAATGCCATCCTTAATGCCAGGGCGTCTCCCATTATAGAGCATGCTTCTAGCAAATTTAAAATTTTCATTTTCAAGTTCATGCTTCGCAATTTTAGCATTTAATTTAGCTATGTGATCATTTTGTTCTTTAATCATAGCAATGTGATCATCAATAGCTTTAACATTAACATCTCTACATCTAGTACAAATAGCAACATGTTCAACAGTAGATGTAGAGGGTTTGCAAGCATTCAATTCTTCTATCTTAGCATTTAACATGACATTTTCATTTCTAAGACAGGAAATTGATTCATTGCAACCATTCAATTTTTCAATCTTAGAAACTAAATTTTCATTCTCAATTCTAAGACAGGAAATTGAATCATTGCACATGCTTAGCTCCTTAGTTAAATTTTCATTCTTCTCTACTTCTAGAGCATAAGCATTTTTCAACTTAACAAATTTCTTATTTTCCTTAACGAGCAAGTCCTCTTGGCATTCCAAGAGATCATCCTTCTCGTTACTGGTCTCTATCAATTCATCTAATTTTTTCTTTTGTTCCATGGTGAGGTTGGCAAAAAGAGAAATTAAATCATCTTCATTATCGCTAGAACTACCCTCATCACTAGATGTAGTATATTTGGGGGTACTTCTAGAATGTACCTTCTTCCTTTTGCCATCCTTTGCCATGAGACACTTGTGGCTGATGTTGGGGAAGAGGCGGCCCTTGTTGACGGCAATGTTGGTGGCGTCCTCGTCGGAGGAGGAGTCGGTGGAGCTCTCTTCAGAGTCCCATTCCCGCACCATGTGCGCCTTGCCGTTCTTCTTCTTGTAGTACTTCTTCTTTTTCTTTTTCTTTTTCTTCTTCCCCTTCTTGTTGTCGTCCCTGTCACTTTCACTTGTATATGGACATTTTGCAATGAAATGACCGGACTTACCACATTTGTAGCACACCCTCTTGAAGCGGGGTTTGTAGTCCTTCCCCTACTTCGCTTGAGGATTTGGTGAAAGCTCTTGATGATGAGCGCCATCTCCTCGTTGTCGAGCTTGGAGGCGTCGATTGGAAGCCTACTTGGTGTGGACTCCTCCTTCTTTTCTTCTGTTGCTTTGAATGCAACGGGTTGCACCTCAGGTGTAGAGGTGGTGCCTTGCTCCAAGTTGACAATATGTTTGGAGTCTTTGATCATAAGTTCAAAGCTCACAAACTTACCAATGACCTCCTCAGGAGACATCTGTTTGTATCTAGGATCCCCATGTATTAATTGAACTTGAGTAGGGTTACGAAAAACAAGGGATCTTAGAATAACCTTGACCATTTCATGGTCATCCCATTTGGTGCTCCCGAGGTTGCACACTTGGTTCACCATGGTCTTGAGCCGATTGTACATCGCTTGTAGCTCTTCTCATTTGTTGAGGACGAATCGACCGAGCTCGCCCTCGATAGTCTCCCGCTTGGTGATCTTTGTCACCTCGTCCCCTTCGTGTGTGGTTTTGTGGACATCCCAAATTTCTTTGGCGTTCTTCAACCCTTGCACCTTATTATACTCCTCTTGACACAAGGAGGCAAGGAGTATAGAAGTTGCATGGGAGTTGAAGTGCCTAATTTGGGCGGCCTCGTCCGAGTCGTAATCCTTGTCTCCATCCTGTGGTACCTACGCTCCAAACTTAACAATATCCCATATGCTTTCGTGGAGTGAGGTTAGATGGTGCCTCATTTTATCACTCCACATGCAATAATCTTCACCATCAAAATATGGTGGTTTGCCTAGGGGTATCGAAAGCAGAGGAGCATGTTTATGAATGTGGGGATAACGAAGTGGCATCTTACTATACTTCTTGCACTCGTGGCGTGTCAAAGTTTGCAAAGAAGAAGTGGAGGTTATTCTTTCTTTGTTTTTTTCTCTCTTTTGGGTGGTGCGCTTTTGGGGTTTGGAATTTTTGGGAAGCATTCACCAGTAAAACAGTAGAATGTTTGGTCGGGAGCTGTCGTGTGAGCGAGTTGTACCGTGGATCTCAATTTGGCCCACTAGCCTCCCCCTAACCCTAGCCGCCCCCTTTCTCCCCTTGGAGTGCAGCCCCCCCCTTCTCCCATTTGCTTGGCCGCCCCCCCTCTCCCTCTCCTTCTTCCCCAAGAGCTGCAGCCACCATCACTTAACCCTAGCCGCCCCCCATCTCCCCCCTCCAAGGTGCAGCCCTCCCCGCTTGGTTCTCCGTCGTGTGGCCGGGTGCAAGCTTTCAATTGGAGTTTGGAGGGAGGAACAAGGAAGGAGGAAAGGAAGAACCCAAGGCGAATTTGTGATTATCTTTTGTTGTTTATGTGCTGCAAATCAAATTAGTTATATGTTTACCCATGCGAATCGGTAGAGGTGTTGTCCAGAATTTTTGTGGGCGGGCGAACAGCAGTAGTATTAGCAGTTTCTGGGGATTTTTTGTGGGTAATTAGTGATGGTCAGTATGAGAATCATGTAGAGCTTTGTCATACCTTTCCAACGAGTACTTAGCGCTCGATTCAGAGTTATATTTTAGGAGATATCGCTGTTTGAATCCTGGTATGTTGCTGTCCAAAAACAGATTTTGCAGGGTTATCTTGTGGACTGTTTTGGGCTGATTAGGGGTTGGAATTTAATTATCATTTGTATACAAAACTTGTGGGGAATTTTATGTAGATGCTTCTGGAGTTTTTGTTTGCTACCACTGCTGTCATAATTTTAAAGATATGAAATTGTCAAGCAGCGCCGCTGCAGTTGGTGGGTGATGGGGGTGATAAGTCGCTTGCGACGGGTTCAGAATTGTGCGTAGGTGCGGCGTCATTTATGAGCATTTGTTTTGTGAATTTGTGCACTAAGTGGTGTGTCAAAAACAGCTGGTGGACTTCTGGATCGCACTTAGGGCTTTGTCCAAATTTCCCGGTGAAGGCAAGTAAAATAGTGATGGTTATTCCGTCAGTCGATTAATGTGTCTTATACTTGATTATGTTGTGCTATTTGTGTTCGTATTCATATTCCTTGTTGGGTACCATCGTTTGAAGATATTCATGTTCTATTGATTACATATGTTAAGGGTGTGGTTTGATCATATTACCCATGTTGTTTATTAATTGGAATGGGTGGAAGTATATGTTTAGCACATTTTATTTGGGAAGGACTCATGTTGTTGACATGCATAACGCATTCATCATCCTTTGCATGGAAGTTTTGTCGCAATCTTATGGTCCGATCGTACCGGTACAATGAGCATCATATGTTGCCCGAGAAGGGGTATGATGCAGCTTCATATTCTTAGAGGTATGAAGGCAGAAGTCATTATTGCATCTGTAGCCATGTGCATTCATTGGTGAAGTGTGGAACCTGTTATGGTGGTGTGGATAGTGTGGATCTTTACCTTATGATTCATCTTGGAACTAAGTAATTGGTTACTTGTTTACTTGCTGCAAATTAATATTCAAGAAGGAAGTTGTGAACTACGTGGTTGTTTAAACACGGTTTGTTTACATTGTCCAATTGTTGTTTGCTCTTTTTACTTGCTGAGATGTGTCATCTCACTCTTGCATTGTTTAATGCAGGCACCTGATCTTTGCTTTGGGAAAAGAAGGGATGTAGCAGCACGGCCACTACACCTTTAAATAAATGAACCAATGCTTAATAATGATGTTAAACAGGGGGTCAAGTCTAGGGGATTAATATGTTCTAGCCTTTCATGGTAGTCAAATTGATTTTGGGTTGGCTGGATTTCCTTTCTTTTTATTTGGTCATGAATATTCATTACTACCTTTGCATTCCGATTATACTATGTGGATTATCTTTCTTTTACATTCTGTGTAAACTTTATGTTCCCCTCGTTATGCTACTTTCAAGGGAGGTGCTGCCGGATTTTGCATTACTTTCTATCTCTATTTCTTTTCTTATGTTGTTTAAGATTTCTAGGAAGGGTTTTTGGTAACATTCATTGTGTGGGAGCATTGGGGTGTTACAGTTGGAATCAGAGGAATAGGCTATAGGTCCTAGCAAGTGGAATAATAATAAATTGGCACACTGCACATGTAGGATGAGTTTCCTGCTTTACTATTGATATCTTATGTTATTGTCAGTGCTGGATTGACATTGTTTGATGAGGTGCTATGCCAATCTTATTTACTTATTTACTTACTCCTGTGGCTACAATTATGCTGCCTCATAGGGCTCGTGGCAGCCCGCAAGTCCCTAGTGGGGATTCTATGAGTCCGGCGGCAATGTTAGCCACGATGCAAGCCATGCAGCAGGAGTTGGCCATTCTGAGGCAAGCCATTCCTGTTGACCCTGCGGGTGCTGCTTAGGGTGCGGGAGGTGGAGGAGTGCCCGGGGGCGCTGTTCCTGCGGGTGTTGCTCTAGGTGGCGGGGCTGAGGCGCCCCTCCTCGTGTGACGGAACCTCCCAAGTCATTAGGCCCACCTACAGTTGTCCTTGTCCAACAGACCTCAGACAACCCTGTAGATGTTCCTGAATCACTTGACAAGTTCGGTATCTTTTCTCTTACCTTTCTAGGAACGTTTCACCCGTCTGACAGACAGTATGTTCATCGGAGATGCAGAAATGCGGAAGTGATTACATAAACTTACATTTATTTAAAAAGTAAGAGTAAGTCATTTAATACAGACTAGAGTGTAAAGCGAGTGCTAAAAGTATTATTACAATACCTAGGAGGCAAAAACTCCTCCCATTAAGTTCTTTACATAAAAGTTTTTAAGGAGGACTCGGTCCTCCAGCAGCTTCATTCTTGATTGTCCTCATTTTTCACCACCTTGGTACAAAAACAACAAAAGTTTGTTGTCTCCTCACCTAAAAACGACGGGGGAATAAACCCTGAGTATGGAATTACTCAGCAAGTCTTACCTGACTAAAGAAAAGACTCTCAAGGGTATGCTGGTTATATGGGAGTCAAGGTAAGGCCTTTCGATAATCAAAGACTCTGTTTGCAGAATTGCTTACTAAGGTGGATCCTTAAAATCCAATTTTATTGTCAGGTTAAGTAAAATTACCTGCAGCTAGAGTTCTTTCTATCCTAGTTCAAACACTTGTCCTGAACTAGCCAATTTCTCGTTAATCCTTTTATCTTTAGTGGAGTGCTACGTGTAAGTCAGTGGCCAAGTCTCCATAACCGTGGAGGTACGGCGATCCGAATCGATTATACTCAGCTGAGGATCTCTGATCACACGACATATGTAGCACTTAACCCTTGCATATGTCAACCCGCCACCGGGTTTCTTAAGACCAGATCGGGTTCACGCAAACCGAGAGCACATTTACACCACTGTCCAGCCTCTTGCCACGGAGGGTACACGCTACTCTCGCCACCGCTCCACGCCCATTTCGTGTTATCTTATTCTGGCCTTAGTCTGCCTGAGGCAAGGCTTACCCATGACGAGGCATGTGACCAGTTAAAGGGTCCTCGGTCAGCAGGCCTACATCGACAAGGTCCTTAATCGACTCAGACGGAGACACTACACCGAGACTCTCTTCTCGTGCAAGTCACCCGCCCGGTCTCAGCTTAATCATTTAACCCCAAAGGTTGGTACCTGGCAGAGGCACATCTTTTCCGATGTTGGACCCATCATGGCCATGATGGATCCACCATCAAGTTTTGTTTTCAAAAACATCCCACCCACCTTTGCCACATCATCTTTTGTAAAAACAAAACATTTGTTTTTCTAAAGCAAGGCTAAGCATTAAAAATCCTTTGTAAAACGGGTGATCAAGGAAGGTAATCAAATTCAAGGAAAGTAATGCAGGAATTGTTTTAGCAATCAACTCCTATCACCTAATGCACCAATCAAGTGAGAAAGATTTTAAAACATCAAGGAAGGTGGCACATGCACAGGGGCTTGCCTTTGTTTATGGGTGAGTCAGGCTCATATCCACAAATATCGAAGTAGAAACAATTCTCAGCCTGAGTGTCCAAAGGTGGTGGTACTTGCTCTTCAGTGGCTTCCACTTCTTCCTCGTGTTCTAATCATAACCATACATATGTATATAAGAATGAATCCCATGTAATGCTCATGAGGGTGCAAAGATGATATAAACTTATTATCTAAGTCTTGAATACAACTTTCCTTCACGGAACTCCGAGAACTTAGGGTTTCCGGAGTCAGTAAAGGAGTTCACAGGGGCAGGGGGTTTTGGGGTTTAGGTGTCAAACAAGGTCCAAATCAAGCCAAACTCTACCCAAGGTTTCTAAATAATATGAGGAACTCATATAAAAAGTTTGAGCATTTTTGGGGTTACCATTTATCTTTTTAAAATCCAGAATCACTACCTTAAATTATTTTAAATACCTTAAAATTCCTAATTTAACCTAAAAATCATGAAATTATTTTTATTAAATACTAGGGAAAATAAGGAGTCTAGGAAAATTGGTTTCATAATTTTAGGATTTTTCTACAATTTTTAACAAATTTCCAAAGTTATTCTGAAAAAGAAAAGGAGAAACAGTGAATAATATTGGGCTGATTTCAGCCCAATCGGCCCAGACCCAGGCAGAAACGTGCACGCGCGCGCGCCCGCGCTAGCCGTTTTGCACAGAGGACCCCAGGTTTTTGGTTAACTGGAAACAAGTTCTTTTACTATTCCTACGTGTCGCTGACGGTTTATAGAAAGCCCCCTTGATTTCTATTTCTTCGCACGGCCACGTCCCCGACGGCGTCGCGCACGGCAGAGCTCCGGCGAGCATCTTGTACCGGCCGATTGAGGCGATGACCGGCGCTCCCGAGCGACAGACACCAAATCGGACCTATCCTAAGCTTTTCCCCTAACTTAATTGCACTAATGACCAACTAAGGAGCTCTGGCCACGGTGACCGAGAGCATGGCGGCTAGATCGTCGTGTTCCCAGCGATTGGTGGTCTCTTAGTTTGAATTGATGGCTCGGCAAGCATCATAGTGCAGCCAGAGTGCTCAAACGAAGGAGAGTGAGGGATGAACTGACCTGGAAAGGGCTGGCCGCGGTGATGGGTGGTTTACGGTGGCGGAGAGTCGATTTGGGGGAAGTTGGAAATTGGGACTCACTGGTGATCGACTGAGGACGATTCTTGGTGGCTGGGTGCTGGATGACTTAGCGGATCTGGTGGAGGGCTCAATTTATAGGGAGAGCGAGCGGCGGCCGGGAATTTTAACGGCGACATGTGGCGGTCGGAAGTGAGGAAGAATGCTGGTGCAGTGAACACGTGTTCTCCGTCGTGTCAGTAACTCCGGTGGTCAACGGGGAGTTTAGAGGGAGTCACGGCGATGCGGTGGCGCGGTTAGGACACGCAGCGCAGGGCCGAGACACGGCGGTTCACCGGCGAGCTTATCTGCTCCGCCACAAAGTAGAAGAGAAAGCCACGGTGAGTCACCGGAGTGATCTCCAGCTCACCGCCGGCAAGGATCTTTCACCGTACGTCCTTATCCACCCACCCCGAGCGCGAGTCCTAACGCCGGCGGCACGAATCGCGGCGGAGGAGTGATCGACGGCGAGGGAGTGTTCTGAACTTAATTCGGTCATTGTACCATGGCAGAACCGATTCAGTCGCCTGACAGCCCAACTTGGAGCGAGATTTTCTCTAAATTCCTAGTGACAACACAAGTCCAACTCTGCAGCAAACTTGTAGAACATTATACCCACTATAACTTTGCTATATGGTGTTGTCACAAAAAGGCAGCAGATCATGCATGAACTTGGTCTTGAAGTTGATGTCAGTCCACTGTCAGTCTGATTTTCAGACTTAATCAGCCTGACAGCCTGACTTTAGGCATGATTATCTTCAAATTTCTCACAAGAACATGGCTTGCACTCTTAAGCAAACTTGTTATCCATTAATAGGTCTACAAGTTTGATGTGGTGCCCCAGTAGGCATGGCAATTTCACCCACGGGTTCGGGTACCCGTCGGGTACCCGACCCGACGGGTACGGGCGCAGGTGTGTTTTTTCACCCACGGGTGTGACCCGAACCCGACCCGCACCTTTTCGGGTTCGGGTCTGGGTTTCTCACTTCACCCACGGGTGACCCACGGGTACCCGAAGTCCTGAACAGTTACGCCAACCCAATGTCTCCCAGTCCAGCAATCGTCATTCTGGCCCAAGCCCAAGTGCCCAGCAGCCGCACGTCCCAGGCTCCCAGCCCAACCGAGACCTACGGCAGTACGGCTAAACCTAATCCTTCCCAGTTCGGCAGTTCCCAGGCTCCCAGAGTCCCAGCCGCCGCCCGCAAGCGCCCTGCGCCCAGCAGCCGCTCTCTGCCTCTCTGCGAGCAACGCCAAGGGCCAACTCCCAGAGTCCTAGCCGCCGCCCGCAAGCGCCCAGCAGCCGCTCTCTGCCTCTCTACGAGCAACGCCAAGGGCCAAGCCACTGCCTTCTCCAATCTCCAGCTCTCCCAGGTGACACACAAGCACAAGCTGCGACTCTGCGAGCAACGCCAAGGGCCAAGGCTGACGGCGCGCTGCGCGCACAAGCAAAGGGCACAAGCGGCGCGCACAAGCACAAGGCTGACACCTGACGGCCGCGCGATTCTACTTCTGCTGCCCAGCCGCGCGCTGGTCGCTGGAGGTCCCCCGTCAGCCACTCCGCCGCTCGCCACTTCGCCAGGTGCTCGCCCGTCAGCCACTCAGCCGCTCGTCAGGTGCTTATGCTTGACTGCTTCTGCTGCCCAGGCGCCCAGCCGCGCGTTGGAGACTGCTTCTGCCCAGGCTGCTTCTGCTAATCTGCTTGACTGCTTCTGCTGCCCAGGCGACCAGTCCCTCATGGCGAACACCGGTGGTTCTAATTCACAAGCACCACAGAACCCTCCTCCAACACTGCAAGATTCCAGATCACGAAGGCCCTCCTCAAACAGGTCAAGTGCTACACCGACCAATGTTGCAGCTTCTTCAAATGTTGTTGCAGCTGCTACACCTACACCGAATGCCCATTCGTCAAGTGCTGCTAATGCTACTCCATGCTCAAGTGCACAAGCTCAACCTCCAACAGAAGAAGGTAATGAAAATGTAGTCATAGATGATGATGATAATCCTCAAGTTGGGGTCAAAAGAAAGCTCAAGTCAGATGTATGGTTAGAATTCAAACAAGTTACAGTGGCTGGCAAATTGAAAGCTGAGTGTAATTGGTGTAAGAAGACACTAGTCGGAGACAGTAGAGCTGGTACAAATCATCTGCGTGGTCATCTGAGAACTTGTCAATCTAGGCAGGTTAGAAAAGGACTAAAGCAATCAACTTTGAAGTTGGGCAAAAATACGGATGGGTCAGTAGTAGTGGAAAAATATGTGTTTGATCAGGAAATTGCTAGGAAAGAGCTTGCTTTAATGATATGTTTACATGAGTATCCATTATCTATGGTTGACCATGTTGGCTTTAGAAAATTTTGTGCAGCACTACAACCTTTGTTCAAAGCAGTGTCCAGAAACACAATCAAAAAAGACATATTGGATATGTATGAGATACACAAGAAGTCTTTGCTGAATGTTTTTCAACATTGCCAATCTCGTATAGCTATAACTACGGATATGTGGACAGCAAATCATCAAAAGAAAGGTTATATGTCTGTAACAGTACATTTTATTGATGACGATTGGAAGCTGAAAAGTTTTTTACTGAGGTAATAATAATAACTGAAATGTTCTTTTGTTCTTAACTATTTAAACATAACTGAAATGTTCTTTTGTTCTTAACTATTTACACATACCTGAACTTTTCTGTTGTAGGTTCATATATGTACCCGCTCCACATACTGGTGAAGTTATAAGTGATGTTCTTCATGATGTACTACAAGATTGGCAAATTGAAAAGAAGGTGTCAACGGTGACTCTTGATAACTGCAGCACAAATGACAATTTAATGGGTGCTATGCAAGATAAGCTGCCTCTTTCCTTTCTCATGCTAGGTGGTAAATTGTTACATATGCGTTGTGCAGCACACATCATAAATCTAATTGTGAAAGATGGAATGTCTGTTATGGATGAGGGTATTCAAAGGGTACGTGATAGTGTTGGTTTTTGGTGTGCCACACCAAAAAGACATGAACGCTTTGAACGCACAGCAGCCCAAATGAACATTAAGTATGAAAAGAGGATAGCTCTAGATTGTAAGACAAGATGGAATTCAACTTATCTTATGCTTAGCACTGCACTACAGTACATAACAGTTTTTGACCGTCTTGCAAGTAAAGAAAAGCTATGTGCATCATTTAAGCCAACGCCAGATGATTGGGTATTTGCTAGAGAACTTTGTGCTAGATTAAAAATGTTCTATGATGCAACCGAGATTTTGTCAGGCACTAATTATGTTACAGCGAATCATTTTTTCCCTAAGATCTGTGGCATCTATTTGGCTATTGAGAAATGGAGAACTAGTGATATTCCTAAGGTAGAAGAGATGTCGGATTCGATGAAATATAAGTTTAATAAGTACTGGACAGATGTGCATGGGCTTATGGAAATAGCTATTGTTTTAGATCCTAGGTACAAACTGAAATTCATGAAAGCTTTTTATAACACCATATATGGGGAAGACAGTCCAAGTATAGATATTGAAGTTTCTAGAGTTAGAAGCTTGTTGTATGATCTAGTTATGGAATACCAAGGATCTATGGAAGGCATGGCAACAACTGATGGAGTAGGTGCAACCAATAGGAATGTTGTCCTCAATGAAGGAGATGATCTTGTCTTTGGCATGTTTGACAAATATTTGTCAGAGGAAACTGAAGAAAGTTCAACCTTTGTGCGTACTGAATTAGATTTGTATTTGGAGGAACCAACAATGCCAAGAACTCAAGAACTTGACATCATTCATTGGTGGCAATATGCCGGGGTTAAATACCCAACTTTGAGAAATATAGCTCGAGATATCATGGCAATTCCTGTTACAACTGTGGCATCTGAATCAGTCTTTAGCACTGGGGGAAGGGTAATTAGTCCACATCGTAGTAGGCTTGCTCCAAAAACAGTTGAAGGATTGATGTGCATGCAAGCGTGGTCACGTGCTGACATGCTAGGTGATAAATCTTGCTTTATTAATGCATTGATGACTTGTTTGGAAGATGAGGAGGATGAAATGGTAAGAACAAACACTTACTCTTTAGTTATCTTTTATTGTTACATTTGTTTGTTAAATATTAACATGGATTTATCTATTTTCACTCTTTTTACTGTTAGGATGATCCTAATAGTATGATAACTAACTGAAAAATGGAAAGCAAGCAACAAGTCAGCAATCTACATTCAGGTCAGTTTTCCCTAGTTTTTTGTTCATTTAATCATTTGTTGCAGGTTATTAAATTATGCAACATATTTTCTTTGTTGCAGGTCACCTAGAGCTAGAGTGTATTATTGAATGTTGTTGCTGCTGTGCGCCTGTGCTTGAAGTATGGCCGTATGGGTGTGCTTGAGCCTTGAAGTATGGCCGTATGGGTGTGCTTGAAGTATGGCCGTATGCTGTGTTGTCCTGGGCTCCTGGCGACATGTGCTGGACAGCTAGAGTGTATAAGTGTATTTGCTGCTGTGCTATGTATAAGTGTATTTGCTGGTGTGCTAGATGTAGCTATATGGTTCTATGGATAATCACTGTTGGTCTGTATTTGGTGCCGTACTGCCGTGTGATGTATTTGTGTGCACTTGTATTCTCGTGGGGTGCTTTATATATTTGTAATTTGTGGACTATTGTCAGTACTAGCATGTGTATTGCTGTTTTTTTCTGACTTCCAATTATATTTTTGCTGAACATGCTATATTGCTATGTAATGGAAAACCCGACGGGGACCCGAAACCCACCCGAAACCCGATGGGTGCGGGTGCGGGTGCGAGATTCCACCCGCGGGTGCGGCCGCGGGCGGGTTTGGTCACATTTCGCGGGTGCGGTCGCGGGCGGGTTTTTGCTCCACCCGACCCGAACCCGACCCGTTGCCATCCCTATGCCCCAGGGTAAAAACCCTATATTTTGAAAGATACAAGGCTCCAAAGTTGAGCAAACTACACTGAAATCCAGACTTAGGCTGAATTCACAACTAGGGACCTTTTTGCAAATGAGCCCAATTCTTAGGGTTTGGTTTCCAAAATCACACCTTAGTGAACCAAGTGACTTAAGATACTTATTTAACTTAATTTTTGCACTTAAGTCCAAATGTGCACCCATTTTGCACATAAGCCCCTAGGTTTTAGTTTTAGGGTTTTCCAGGGTTCAAATGGGGATTTTTGGTATCCCAGGGGTATAAAAGAGATTCAAGTTCATTCTTGTGAACATTTTGTGACCGCCGAAGCTGGTGACCTTCCTCGGGGAGAGCGGCTCTGGCAAGACTACCGCGGCCACCATCGTCGCTTAGTATTATGCAAGTGACGGCTTCAAGACATGCTTGGTTGTTCAACGCCAAGATCCTACTACAGAGCACTTGATGGGCAATAAAATTGGGAAATTTCTGACCGAGTGTGTGGCCAATCTCTCGACCATAAAGATGGAGACTGGTAAGTTGCTGCTTGAACCCCTAGACCGACTGAAGAAGGTAGACGCCTAGGTCAATTTTACTCAAGGAATCCTTGAAGGAATTGTAGGAGAGGAGCGTGGAGTTTTACCTGGAATGGATTCGATCTGTTTAGTCTTAGCTCTTCAGAAGCTCCTTAATTTCTTTTCATCTGAAGGAGTAATTCACAATCATAATTTGATGTGTTCGTGTATGATTGCAACGATACAGAGGAAATTCTACGGCTGATAGGTGCTGCTGACCGGGCAAGTCAGGTCTTATTTGAGGTGTGAGAGACCTAGCTGAGTAGACTGGCATCGGAAGAGTTGCTTCTCCTTCATTACTGAAACTAATATATGATTCTGCAAGGCCAAATGGCAAAACTAGAGATGGCAACGGGTACAAACCCGCTGGGTTTTGCCATCCCAAACCCATACCCGTGAAAAATATCTATGCCCATTAAAAAACCCGTACCCATGACGGGTTTGAGAGTTTGCCCAAACCCGTACCCATTGGGTTAGCGGGTACCCATGGGTTACCCGCGGGTTTCATCTCCAATATACTTGTTCTTCTCATAATCAATAAGTATCGTAATGATTAATGAGATCATGATCCAAATTTTATGTAATGAACAATGAGTTCATGATTTGGTATAAAAATTATTAGTAGAGAGAATAAAATACAAATAATAACTTGTATAATTAAGTGACCTTGCACTAAGTTATCCATCCATCACATATATAACACTTGTAAAAACTATAATAGCAAGTAAGCAACACTCTCACCGACTACTGATACATTCACCAGTTGATAAAAATTAGGAAGTAAATAAGAAATAACAAGTTTGTTGTTCATTTATAAAATAAAATGATAATATGCACTATGTTTGGTCGGGTTTAAAAAACCCACGGGTTAACGGGTTTGGGTACTATAGGAACAAACCCGTACCCATAAACCCGTCGGGTATAGATTTATGCCCATTAACAAATCCATGGGTATGAAAATTGACCCAAACCCGTACCCTAATAGGGTAAAAACTCATCGGGTTTCGGGTACCCATTGCCATCTCTAGGCAAAACTAGTGAGGGGAGACTTAGTACAGAGATATGGAATGAAATTGAACAACTACTTGAGAAAATCTCAGTATGGTTTGCCGATCTTTCAAAACTTGCATGCTTCCTTATCATGGATCCTAGGACATCAATCTATGTATCCTCTGCATTGCGGTATTGGGGTTGTACCACTCAAGCTGGCAGTGAAATATGCGGGGCATTTGGACATACTGAAGACCCTTCTGAACTGCACCGAGAAGTTACTCAAATGTTCCTGTCGTTGTCTGTCTTTTCTGCCATTCAGTGGATCGGAGCGAGGAAATCACTCACCGGAGTCGAGCGTGTCGTCGCCCTGATATCGAAAGGAGGAAGGAAGGTAGAAAATAATTACACCTAGATCCTATATAATATATCTATTTATCTCGTAATTATTTAGGTGACTCCAATCTAACCATTCAGATCGCGTCATGTCACCTATTTTTGTGCAGCCCTACTATTTTATTAAACATGTGATATATTTTATGTTAGATGTTAATTGGTTAGATAATCTAGTCAATCTAATTTATAGTTCTAACATACATATTTTATAAATAATTGTTAATAATTAATACCAACTCAAGTATTTTAATTTAATACCTGTTTAGTTTAAATGCAATATCTGTTAGATCTCATCTATTATATTTATTACACCTAAAATATCGTTTTATCCATAATTCTTTGTTTTAGCTCCGATTTTAATGGTTCTCGAACCCACGATTTCGTAGCATCACGTAGAATATTCTTACGTTGTTTGTTCCCATGTTTGGTGTACTGTTATTTTTATGCACTTCTTGTCTATTTATTTGTATTGCTACGAC
Source organism: Zea luxurians (assembly GCA_029449295.1). Lineage (NCBI taxonomy): Eukaryota > Viridiplantae > Streptophyta > Magnoliopsida > Poales > Poaceae > Zea > Zea luxurians. The sequence goes on from JAOPSE010000001.1 coordinate 210,457,509, forward strand.
TAGCAGTGCGGTCACGAGGATCCGAAGAATCACTCTGTAACTGGAATCTCAAGTGCTAGGCAAGTTGTGCCCTTGATTCACTTTTGTTACCCAATAATGTTCTTTATAATCATTTACCATGCATAGGTTTAATTTTGATGGGACCCGATAGGTCACCCTAGATTGTTTATCTCATTTACCTTGTTTACCCTTGAATCACATGGGTAGTTTGCTATTGCTTTATATGGTTTTGGGATAATCGTTTATTATATCCATGTTCTAATTATTTTGTTATTTTATTTATGTTCATGTTAAGATCATTATATTATTGTTAATTGGAACATGGAGCTTAACTTGAGAAACACGTGCCACCACAAGGGAGGAATGAGACCCCTTGGCTAACTAATTAGGAAAGCTAGTGGAAGACTACCTTACCCGAAAGGGGCAAGGGCAGTAGGGGGGTTGCATGCAAGGAGGTTCTCGGGTTGATTTGCTGCGATGGCGGTCAGACGGGGAATTCTTGCAAGTGCTCTTCCCATAAACTATAGCGGGTTTTCGGAAGCTAGTGGAACTTTGTAAAGGCCTCGTAGTGGATCCCTAGCCATTCACCTTGGTAGTGTCTAAGGGCCTAGCTAACCCTGGCAACATGGGAAACACGACTTGTGGGTAAAGGGTACAACCTCTGCAGAGTGTAAAACTGGTATACTAGCCGAGCTCACGGTCATTTGCAGCTCAGGACTCTGATGATTAAATTATGGAACCTAAACTCAATTTTGTCATTTGCATTGCATGGGTTTATTATTAATTTTGTTCTATTACTTTATTTAAGGTTTGGTATTTACTTACACTTAGTAACTGCTAATAAAATTTTGACCAACTACTTAAAAGCAATGCTCAGCTTTAACCCCTATCATTGATTAGCCTTACACATCACATGAACTCCCACCTTTGTGAGTTCATGTCCACCGGTTCCCCACAACTTGTTGAGCTATGATCATGTGTGAGCTCACCCTTGCTGTCTCACACCCCCCCCCCCACAGGAGAAGAATAGGTGGTTCAGGAGGAGCCACAAGGCGAGAAGTTCAATCTATTCTAGGTGGCGTTTTGAGAGCACCTAGAGGGGGGGTGAATAGGTGATCCTGTAAAACTTGAAACTTAGTGCCACAAAAACTTGATTAGGAGTTAGCACAAAAAGGCCAAGTGGCTAGAGAGGAGTCTTAGCAAAACACAATAACCACAAAGAGATCAACACAGAGATGGCACAGTGGTTTATCCCGTGGTTCGGCCAAGTCCAATACTTGCCTACTCCACGTTGTGGCGTCCCAACGGACGAGGGTTGCACTCAACCCCTCTCAAGCGGTCCAAAGACCCACTTGAATACCACGGTGTTTTGCTTTCACTTAACTATATCCCGGTTGCGAGGAATCTCCACAACTTGGAGCCTCTCGCCCTTACAAAGATGTTCACAAAGAAGCACGGAAGTAAGGATGGGATGAGCAATGCACACAAGACACAAAATCAGAGCAACACGCGCACACAAGTCACAACACGAGCTCTCAACACAACTCAAAGAGTTCTCTACTCAAACGGAGCTCTAGTTGCTATCACAAAGAATCGAATGCGTGGAATTGAAGTCTTGGTGCTTAGGAATGCTTAGAGAATGCTTGGTGTGCTCCTCCATGCGCCTAGGGGTCCCTTTTATAGCCCCAAGGCAGCTAGGAGCCGTTTGAGAGCATTCTAGGAAGGCAATTCTTGCCTTCTATCGCCTGGCGCACCGGATAGTCTGGTGCACCACCGAACACTGTCCGGTGCGGATTTCTTTCCTTCTGTGGCGCAGCCGACCGTTAAAGATCCAGAGCCGTTGGCAGCACACCGGATAGTCCGGTGCCCCCTTCTGACCGTTGGCTCGGCCACGCGTCGCGCGTGGATTACGCGGCCAACCGTTGGCCCGGCCGACCGTTGGCTCACCGGACAGTCCGGTGCACCACCGGACAGTCCGGTGATTTATAGCCGTACACCGTTAATCGCTTCCTGAGAGCGACGACTTCGCCTGTGGATGGCTCACCGGACAGTCCGGTGCACCACCGGACAGTCCGGTGATTTATAGCCGTACACCGTTAATCGCTTCCTGAGAGCGACGACTTCGCCTGTGGATGGCTCACCGGACAGTCCAGTGATTTATAGCCGTACGCCGTTAATCGCTTCCCGAGAGCAGCCAGTTGACAGTCGCCAGCCTGGCGCACCGGACACTGTCCGGTGCACCATCGGACAGTCCGATGCACCCAGACTGCGCAGAGTCTTGGCTGTATAGCCAAGTCTTATCCAAATTGGTCTTATCCTGTTTCTAGCACTTAGACACAATACATTAGTCTCTAAAACAATGAACTAAGTCTTAGAAACATACCTTTACTCTTGATTTGCACTTTGTCCATCAATTGGCATAGATTAACACTTAAGCACTTGTGTTGGCACTTAATCACCAAAATACTTAGAAATGGCCCAAGGGCACATTTCCCTTTCAATCCCCCCCTTTTTGGTGATTTATGCCAACACAACAAAAAGCAGCTAAAGAAGTGCAACATCAATGCAAATGAGAACACAAATTTGTTTTGATTCACATTTGGCATATATGGATCATTCTTTGCCACCACTTGGTTTTGTTTTTGCAAATCAACCTCAATTTCCTATCTCTAAGTCAAACACACTTGTTGAGACACAAAGAGAGTTGTTCCAAGAGAAATTGATCAAAGATTTCAAAAACTCCCCATTTTTCCCATAATCAACTATTCTCCCCACAAGAAGCCAACTTTTGACAAAAGAGACAACAAGAGAGTTTTGACAAACCAAAAGCTCTATTCTACTATTTTCAATATTCTCAAGTGGTAGCTGATCCATTTATTGCTTTGGCCTTATTTTCTCCCCCTTTGGCATCAAGCACCAAAACGGGATCAATCTTGGCCCCTTAAACCCCATTGCCTCACCAAAATCTTCAAATAAGAGTACCAAGGCAATAAGGATATTGAGATGGACTTGGAGTGAGTTACCCTCTCATCGGAGTGCAGTGGAAGTCTTGCATGGTCCAAGTTCACCTTTTCCCTTTCAATCCTCCTTTGAGGCTAAATCAAGCAAGCTCAAACACATGGTTAGTCTCAAAGGGTCAAGTTGTAGCACATCTCCCCCTAAATATGTGCATCACTCACACATGGACTTTTGAGGTCCGGGGAGAGTTTGTACAACTTGAGCACCATAAATAAACAAAATGCATGAGGAACATGATCAAAGGCATAAACACATGTATGCTATAAATCAATCCAAGTTCCGCAAATCTAAGACATTTAGCTCACTACGTAGCCTGCAAAAGGTCTTCTCATCTAAAGGCTTGGTAAAGATATCGGCTAGCTGGTTCTCGGTGCTAATATAAAACACTTCGATATCTCCCTTTTGCTGGTGGTCTCTCAAAAAGTGATGTCGGATGTCAATGTGCTTTGTGCGGCTGTGCTCAACAGGATTGTCCGCTATGCGGATAGCACTCTCATTATCACATAGGAGTGGGACTTTGCTCAGATTGTAGCCAAAGTCCCGGAGGGTTTGCCTCATCCAAAGTAGTTGCGCGCAACACTGTCCTGCGGCAACATACTCGGCCTCAGGGGTGGATAGATCAACGGAGGTTTGTTTCTTAGAACTCCATGACACCAGGGACCTTCCTAAGAATTGGCACGTCCCTGATGTACTCTTCCTATCGACCTTACATCCAGCATAATCGGAGTCAGAATATCCAATTAAGTCAAAGGTAGACCCCTTTGGATACCAGATCCCAAAGCAAGGCGTAGCGACTAAATATCTAAGAATTCGCTTCACAGCCACTAAGTGACACTCCCTTGGATCGGATTGAGATCTAGCACACATGCATACACTAAGCATAATATCCGGTCTACTAGCGCATAAATAAAGCAAAGAACCTATCATGGACCGGTATGCTTTTTGATCAACGGACTTACCTCCTTTGTTTAGGTCGACGTGTCCGTCAGTTCCCATCGGAGTCTTTGCGGGCTTGGCGACCTTCATCCCAAACCGCTTTAGCAAGTCTTGCGTGTACTTCGTTTGGGAGATGAAGGTGCCGTCCTTGAGTTGCTTCACTTGGAACCCAAGGAAGTAGTTCAACTCGCCCATCATCGACATCTCAAACTTTTGAGTCATCACCCTGCTAAACTCTTCACAAGACTTTTGGTTAGTAGAACCAAATATTATGTCATCGACATAAATATGGCATACAAATAAGTCACCATCACAAGTCTTAGTGAATAAAGTTGGATCGGCTTTCCCAACCTTGAAAGCATTAGCAATTAAAAAGTCTCTAAGGCATTCATACCATGCTCTTGGGGCTTGCTTAAGTCCATAGAGCACCTTAGAGAGCTTACATACGTGGTCGGGGTACCGTTCATCCTCGAAGCCAGGGGGTTGCTCCATGTACACTTCCTCCTTGATTGGCCCATTGAGGAAAGCGCTCTTCACATCCATTTGGAACAACCTGAAAGAATGGTGAGCGGCATATGCTAGCAAAATACGAATGGACTCTAGCCTAGCCACAGGAGCAAAAGTCTCCTCAAAGTCCAAACCTGCGACTTGGGCATAACCTTTTGCCACAAGTCGAGCTTTGTTCCTTGTCACCACCCCGTGCTCGTCTTGTTTGTTGCGGAACACCCACTTGGTTCCCACAACATTTTGCTTGGGACGAGGCACCAGTGTCCAAACTTCATTTCTCTTGAAATTGTTGAGCTCTTCTTGCATGGCCAACACCCAGTCCGGATCTAGCAAGGCCTCTTCTACCCTGAAAGGCTCAATAGAAGAGACAAAGGAGTAATGCTCACAAAAATTAACTAATCTAGAACGAGTGGTTACACCCTTGCTAATGTCACCCAAAATTTGGTCGACGGGATGATTCCTTTGAATCGTCGCTCGAACTTGGGTTGGAGGTGCCGGTTGTGCTTCTTCCTCTTCAACTTGGACATCCTGTACTCCCCCTTGATCACACGCCTCCACTTGAGGTACCTATTTGTCATCTTGGGTTGGGGGTGCACCGTTGTTGAGGAAGAAGGCTGATCTTGCTCCTTTTGATCCTATGGCCTTACTTCTCCAATCGCCATGGTGCGTATTGCGACCGTTGGAACGTCTTGTTCATCTACATCATCAAGATCAACAACTTGCTTTCTTGGAGAGCCATTAGTCTCATCAAATACAACGTCGCTAGAGAATTCAACCAAACCCAATGATTTGTTGAAGACTCTATACGCCTTTGTATTTGAGTCATAACCTAATAAGAACCCTTCTACTGCTTTGGGAGCAAATTTGGAATTCCTACCCTTCTTCACTAGAATGTAACATTTGCTCCCAAATACACGAAAGTAAGACACATTGGGTTTGTTACCGGTTAGAAGCTCATACGAAGTCTTCTTGAGGAGGCGGTGAAGGTAGACCCGGTTGATGGCGTGGCAAGCCGTGTTCACGGCTTCCGACCAAAACCGCTCGGGGGTCTTGAACTCTCCAAGCATCGTCCTCGCCATGTCAATGAGCGTCTTGTTCTTCCTCTCTACCACACCATTTTGCTGTGGTGTGTAGGGAGCGGAGAACTCGTGCTTGATCCCTTCCTCCTCAAGGTACTCCTCCACTTGAAGGTTCTTGAACTCGGACCCATTGTCGCTCCTTATCTTCTTCACCTTGAGCTCAAACTCATTTTGAGCTCTTCTTAGGAAGCGCTTGAGGGTCCCTTGGATTTTAGATTTATCCTGCAAAAAGAATACCCAAGTGAAGCGAGAAAAATCATCAACTATAACAAGACCATACTTACTTCCTCCTATGCTTAGATAGGCGACGGGTCCGAAGAGGTCCATATGAAGCAACTCCAAAGGTCTTGATGTGGTCATCACATTTTTGGTATGATGAGAGCTTCCCACCTGTTTACCTGCTTGACAAGCTGCACAAGGTCTATCTTCTTCAAAAGTTACATTAGTTAGACCTATCACGTGTTCTCCCTTTAGAAGCTTGTGAAGGTTCTTCATCCCTACATGTGCTAAGCGGCGATGCCACAGCCAGCCCATGCTAGTCTTAGCAATTAAGCATGCATCTAGACCAGCCTCCTCTTTTGCAAAATCAACTAAATAGAGTTTGCCATCTAATACACCCTTAAAAGCTAATGAACCATCACTCCTTCTAAAGACAGACACATCTACATTTGTGAATAAGTAGTTATATCCCATATTGCATAATTGACTAACAGACAACAAGTTATATCCAAGCGACTCAACTAAAAACACATTGGAAATGGAGTGCTCGGATGAAATAGCTATTTTTCCTAACCCTTTCACCTTGCCTTGATTCCCGTCACCGAATATGATTAAGTCTTGGGAATCTTTATTCTTGACGTAGGAGGTGAACATCTTCTTCTCCCCCGTCATGTGGTTTGTGCATCCGCTGTCGATAATCCAGCTTGAACCCCTGGATGCATAAACCTGCAAGGCAAATTTAGGCTTGGGTTTTAGGTACCCAACTCTTGTTGGGTCCTACAAGGTTAGTCACAATGGTCTTAGGGACCCAAATGGAAGTTTTATCTCCCTTGCATCTTGCCCCTAACTTCCTAGCAATCACCTTCTTATCCTTTCTACAAATAGCAAAGGAAGCATTGCAAGTATGAAAAATTGTAGAAGGTTCATTGTTTACTTTTCTAGGAACATGAACAACATTTCTTCTAGGCATAGTATTTTTCCTAGCCAAATTTTTATCATGCATAATAGAAGAACTAGAAGCAAACATGGCATGAGAATCAAAAGCATCATAACTTCTATAAGCATTCCTAGAATGTCTCCTATCATGATACATGAAAGCATGGTTCTTTTGAGTACTACTAGCCATAGGGGCCTTCCCTTTCTCCTTGGCGGAGATGGAATCCTTATGGCTTGTTAAGTTCTTGACTTCCCTCTTGAAGCCAAGACCATCCTTAATTGAGGGGTGTCTACCAATCGTGTAGGCATCCCTTGCAAATTTTATTTTGTCAAATTCACTCTTGCTAGTCTTAAGTTGGGCATTAAGACTAGCCACTTTATCATTCAATTTAGAAATTGAAACTAGGTGTTCACTACAAGCATCAACATTAAAATCTTTACACCTATTGCAAATTGCAACATGTTCTACACAAGATGTTGATTTATTAGCTATTTCTAACTTAGCATTCAAATCATCATTTATGCTCTTTAAGCTAGAAATAGAGTCATGGCATGTAGACAATTCACAAGAGAGCATTTCATTCCTTTTAATTTCTAAAGCAAGGGATTTTTGTGCCTCTACAAACTTATCATGTTCTTCATACAAAAGATCCTCTTGCTCTTCTAATAACCTATTCTTATCATTCAAGGCATCAATTAATTCATTAATCTTATCAACCTTAATTCTATCTAGGCCCTTGAATAAACATGAATAGTCTATTTCATCATCGCTAGATTCTTCATCACTTGAGGAAGCGTAAGTACTAGTATCACGAGTGCTTACCTTCTTTTCCCTTGCCATGAGGCAGGTGTGATGCTCGTTGGGGAAGAGGAACGATTTGTTGAAGGCGGTGGCGGCGAGTCCTTCGTTGTCGGAGTCGGACGACGAACAATCCGAGTCCCACTCCTTGCCAAGGTGTGCCTCACCCTTAGCCTTCTTGTAAGTCTTCTTCTTTTCCCTCTTGTTCCCTTGTTCCTGGTCACTATCATTATTGGGACAATTAGCGATAAAATGACCAATCTTACCACATTTGAAGCATGAGCGTGTTGGGGACATGTTCTCAAATGCTAAGAGTTAAGAACAAAGCAACATAAAATGTGTTAAATATTAAAGTCCTTCGTCCTTCAAGACATTATGACCCTTCGGATATAATGAATTCCGGACGAAGGTTACGAAGGAAAAACCTTTGTAAGCATGGTAAATAATAAGGAAGAATTCATATGCGAAATATGAAGGATTATATATCATTAACTTATTTTTATTAACATTATCATATTCAGAATAACAAATTATAAATGTACCTTCAGTTTGACGAAAAGTAAAGGTACAGGCGTGATGCAGAAAACGAATGCCAAGTCAGCCTCTGAACAGTACGGGAGTACTGTTCATCTATTTATAGACAAGGGACGCAGCCCGTGTAGAATTACATTTGTGCCCTTTACATTTATCAATAACTCTATAGTAATTCTTCGGGGTCTAATTTGCCTTTTCATCTTTAAGTCGGTTTCCCTTCTCTGCTATCATGCCGAAGCTTTTCTGCGCACAGCTTCGTGATCATCTTATCCTTCGTCATAATCGCTTTCCGTCTCGCTCAAGCTTCGTACTGACCATACTCTTGTATACTCATGACCCGATTCCGAAGATACCTGTTCACATATTCCACTTGGAAAACATTGTTAAATCATGTTTTTGAGGACCTTCGGAAGCCGAAGGCCCCCAACAGTAGCCCCTCGTAATATTAATTTGCTAGAATGATAAATTCATATTGCGACATGGACGAAGGCCTTAAGCCGAAGGTCCGAAAAAACACCTTCCCTTTGCTAGAATAGCAACAGTCATTGACAAGCGGGACCCTCCAGTTTTCATCGCACTAGGCGTATAAATAAGAGCTTACCGCGAGTTTATTTATCACGCTTTCTTGCCACCTGCTCTTGCTCACTCGACTTTTTGCCTCTGCACAACAACACTTGCTTGGCTTTTTAAATTTTTAAGCTTCGGATTTGAGAGCACTTTCTCAGCGTTTACGAAGATGTCTGAAGATAAGAAAGTTGTTGCTGAATCGAAGCTGAGCCTTTCTGAGGAGATGCATCTCGGGTTTCTTCAATCAATAGCAAAGACCAATACAGAAAAGATCACTAGGGAGATTTTGGAGGGTTTATCTGAAGACACTGGTGACAGTGACAGCTATGATGTAGAAAGTGGGGGTGAAGACTCCGAAGATCGACCGTGGCGACCAAGTCACACAGTCTTCGGAAAATCGAGCATTAAACAGAGTCATCTTGATAACATGAAGGGAAGATACTTTCGAGACATGTCTATTGTGAGGGCAGATGACGGGGAGAAGATTGTGCCTACTCCCGAAGAGGATGAAGTCGTAATCTTCCGAAGCTTCTTAAAGGTTGGACTACGGTTTCCCTTGAGCAGTTTTGTCGCGGAAGTACTGAAGATATTTGAAATCTACCTTCATCAACTTACTCCTGAAGCAATCATAAGAATGGGCATCTTCGTCTGGGCCGTGAGGAGCCAAGGTTTAGAACCAAATGCAAAAAGTTTCTGCAACATACATGAGCTATTGTATGAGACAAAACCCTAGGGTAAAGAGCAGTATCACAACAATTTTGGCTGCTACAGCTTCGGCGCCCGGTCTGGGTCAAGCTGTCCCGTGCCAACCTTTCGAAAGAGGTGGCCCGACGACTGGATGACGGAATGGTTTTATGTGAAGAATGACTTGAAAGCACGGGAAGATGTCAAAGGTATCATTATGCGCCCTATCTGGCAACGCTTCGGCCTTCGGAGGCCGAAGGTGGAAATGAATGAAGCAGCCGAAGAATGCCAGAGAGCCTTCGGCGTGGTTTGCTCTTTTATTGGGACAAGGGATTTGGTCCAAGAACACATTGCCTTTAGAATATGGCCACTTGTAGTAAAGTGGGAAATGCCGAAGGAGACCGTTAGAGAAACTGATGAAGGTGGATTAGTTAGGCTAAAATACACATTCCAATATGGAGATAAATTCATCGAGCCAGATGATGACTGGCTAAAAAGTATTGAGGCCATAAGTGATGAATTGCTTGGATTATACTCGAAGGCCGAAGACACTGCACTATCAGCGGCCTTTGGAGGCCGAAAGAAGAAGAGACTCAACCGAGTATTTGATGCAATTGGGTTTGTCTACCCCGACTACCGTTATCCAACACGGGGTCAAAAAAGAAAGAATACATCTTCTGCGAAGGAAGCTGCTTCAGCCGCTCCTAGCGAGCCGGCGCCGAAGAGAAAAAGGGTAAAGGTTCTCACACACCGGCCACGTTATATTGAACCGGCCACAGTGCCTGAGTTTGTCGATGAGACTTCTTCGGTCACCGAAGCTAAAGAATCAACTCCGCTGCCAAATATTGAAGGGCTGGCCGAAGTGCCGGTAGCGGAAAAAATAGAAGGACCGAGGGCTGAAGAAACAAAGACATCAGAAGTTTTAAGTCCTTCAGCAAAAATTGAGGGAGCAAAAAGCCAAAAGGGTCCAGTAGTGACCCCAAAAAGAAAAAGGATGGTTAATGTGCTGGATATTTTGGAGACAATTAAGTCTTCAAGCCCAACTCCGAAGAAAATTGTTGAATCCTCTGAAGTGCATATTGAAGCATTTGATACCGAAACTTCAAAACATCAGTCTGAAACTGAAGCTGGGCCTTCAGAGCCTACCAAGGTGAAATCCTTGGAAGTTGAAAAAACAGAAACAACAGAACAAATTTCGGCTGAAGAAACTGGTACTGCCGCCCCCGAAGCGTCTTCCGAAGCCTTGGATTATATTCTATGTCATGCTTCGGGGAAAAAATTGACTGAAAAAGAACAGCAAGAGGCCCAGTTTTACGCCCAAAAATTGAAATATCCAAAAGGGGCGTTGATATTCAATGGCAGTGGAGAAGAAGACTTTTTGTATTGTCTCCCTGACAGCAAGGAGATTTCTGTCTGTCGGGAGATGAGCAAGAGCTTCGGATTCCCAACACTAGAAAACGGGCTCTCGGTGCTGTCGAAAAATGAGCTAGCCGACAGCCTGGCATATAATAGCTTAAAGGTGCAGAGAATGAGATTTTCGTATTTTTTTCTTGAAACCAAAATTTTTTTCGTTTGCTTAAATTTATTGACGCACACACATTTTTCTTTGCAGGGCCTTATACTTAGCAATGCCCTCAGGGCCCAAAAAGATGCCGAAGATGAAGGGTGTATTATGGCCCTGAGCAACCTTCGTTCCGAAGTAATTGAACTAAGGAACGAAGGTCTCGAAAAAGATAAAATATTGCATTCATTGATAGATAGAATAAAAGAAAACGAAGCTACTTTTAAAGTTCAAGCTGAGGCTCAGAGGCGTGAAATTGAAGATCTCCAAAAGCAACTAGCCAGAGCTAAAGAGGAACACACACTTGAAGAAACGAAACGAGAAATCAGTGAACAATGGGCAAACCATTTGGAAAAAGCATTGAAGAGCTTCGTGCATCTAAGAAAAGATGCTATGAGAAATCTATAGAATGTGTTAAAAAAAGTAAAAACCAGCTTCGCCAGCGTTGGCGCTTTTTCAAGTGAAGAAAACTTCATAAAGGGTGACCCCGAGGGCCCAATCGAATGGATCAGTCACGAAGCTGAGGCCTTTGAAGAAATTTTGAATAGCCGTGGAGACATATGTGCCTTTTCAGGTGCCAGGGAGATTGCTACCATTTTGGAGAGGAAAGGCTGTGAGCATGTGAAATTGTTGGCACAATCCGAAGCTGCCTTATCCTCCGAAGATATAAAAGACCCCTCGGCCGAAGCAAGCCTGATCTGTGGAAAATTTTTCACTGACATCTAGGACAATGGTGGCCGGAAAATGGCCCAAGAAATTATACGAAGAAGCGAAAAAGGCATCCATGACGCTAGAAAAGTAGCAGAGGCCGCTAAGAAAAGTGCGGAGCTCGAAGGGCAAATAGGTACTAACTAGTGGTTTTTGGCTCTGTTGTAATTTTTTGATTTCGAACCTGTTTACGGTTTGTAATAGTAATATAGCCGTATCTTCTCCTCCCTCAGAACCTGCTGAGCCATATACGGGCCCCCACGCGAAGGGGGATGACGAAATTAGAAAAATGGCCGAAGCCATCATGGATAAAGTCGTTGATCAGCTACTAAACGAAGCTGCAGAAGTAGTTCTACGGGAAGATTAGATGCTGTTGCAAAAAACATTTAGAATGTAATGTTTGTTGAGAAACATGTGTAATATTTTGTAACTTTGAATGTAATATATTAGCTATATATGGTTCTATCCTTTACGATGCATGAAATTTCTTATACATACCGTTTTTGAGCCTTCGGCGAAAAAACACCTTCCCTTCTTTTCATGCTTCGTAAACAGTACCTGTACTCTCATAAGATCAGTAACCAATCCTCGTAACGTCAATAACCAATGAATCTTCCCATTTCAGAGTTTGACGAAGGTGTAACTCCTCAACTTGTCACTATTTCTTCGAAACAATTTTCGAATATCAATACTGAGATCCCCTTCTTGCGTTGTTGATGCAACATGATGTATGATGTTATGCTATGCAAATGATGGAATGATGTGATGTTATGCAAAATGATATTTGCCGAAGGTCGATGTTTTTTCACTGCAAGCCTCCCTTAGGAGCTTCTTCGCCTTTTACTTTCAGCGGAATCGGCGTTTATTTTTCGCTGTAAGCCTCCCTTAGGAGCTTCTTCGCCTTTTACTTTCAGCGGAATCAGCGTTTATTTTTCGCTGTAAGCTCTGCATTCCCTTCGGAACGACTTTTGAGCAGAAAACTTACACTGCGCTCCCTTAGGAACGACTTTTGCTGTTTCAAAGAAATTACGCTGCGTTCCTTAGAACAAAATTTTTGATAATTCGAAGGTCCTTCTTGCCACCATAAATTTTTATGCTTCGGCAGCTTAAGCCTATGGAGAAGATATATTTTCATTACGGTAAAAAGCGAAACTGTTACAAGAGATTAAAAACGATAAAAAACCATTAAGCTTCCCATAATTGTTCCTTATTAAAAAGAAAATAATACTGAATGCGAAAAACTGCTGTTGAGGTAGGATATTTGTCAGTAAATATGCTTCGACTCTGGCACAGTGCTATTGACTATGCGAGCTTCGGACTCCTCTCTAAAGTCCCGCTGAAGGTGAGTGTGCTGACTCCCTTCTGGCTGCTGACCTCGTTGTATTGGTGGTGGAGGTGGAGGCTGTTGCCAAGATGCTTGGGGTTGGCTTGCCGAAGCAGCAGAAGCTGCAGGGTGGTTGCCTACATATTCTGGAATATAAGGTGAATGGTACGAAGCAGTATGCATGACTTGCTTCGGCTGACTCTGTTGCGCTGCAGCTTCTGCTATCTCCTTTTGCTTCTGGATGGTAACATGTCACATCCTGGTGGTATGGCCCTTGTCCTCACCATAGAATAGACAATAAATTTTCCTTGGCTGATCCCCAAATCTTCCTCCGAAGCCCCTGGCGCCTCTGCCCCTTGGAGCTGGCGGCCGGAAAGAGCTTTGCTGCTGCCCCGAAGCTTGCGAGGAGTACTGTGGTCTTTGCTGTTGACTCCCTCTATCATCACTATGAGCAGAGTTGTGAATTGACCTGACGTGCCTCGGATGGAATCTTCCTCCGAAGCCCCTGGTCATTTCAGAGAACCTGTATGCTTCCTTCCTTCTTTGGCAGAAGTCATTGTCAGCCTGAATATACTCGTCCATCTTCTGGAGCAGCTTCTCCAAAGTTTGAGGAGGCTTCCTGGCAAAGTATTGAGCTGAAGGTCCTGGCCGAAGCCCCTTAATCATGGCCTCAATGACAATTTCATTGGGCATTGTTGGTGCCTGTGCCCTCAGACGTAGGAACCTTTGGACATATGCCTGAAGGTATTCTTCATGGTCCTGGGTGCACTGGAATAAAGCTTGAGCAGTGACCGGCTTCGTTTAAAACCCTTGGAAGCTGGTTATCAGCATGTCCTTCAGCTTTTGCCATGAGGTGATTGTTCCTGGCCGGAGAGAGGAGTACCAGGTTTGTGCAACACTCTTGATAGCCATGACGAAAGACTTTGCCATGACTGCAGTATTGCCTCCATACGAAGATATGGTTGCTTCATAACTCATCAAGAATTGCTTCGGGTCTGAATGACCGTCGTACATGGGGAGTTGGGGTGGCTTGTAAGACTGGGGCCAAGGTGTAGCCTGCAGTTCTGTTGACAGAGGAGAAGTATCATCAAAAGCAAAATTTCCATGATGGAAATCCTCATACCAATCGTCCTCGTTGTAGAAGCCCTCCTGATGAAGCTCTCTGCGCGGAGGCCTTCGGTTCTGGTCATCTTGAGCAAGATGACGAACTTCTTTAGAGGCTTCGTCTATCTGCCTTTGTAGGTCAGCTAGACGAGCCATCTTTTCCTTCTTCCGTTGGACCTGTTGATGGAGCATCTCCAAGTTTTGGATTTCTTGATCCAAGTCGTCCTCCGGAGGCGTCGGACTAGTGGCCTTCCTCTTCTGGTTTTGGGCCTCCCTAAGAGAAAGGACATCCTGATTGGGGTCCAGCGGCTGCAAAGCGGCAGCCCCTGTTGCTGAAGCTTTCTTTGGCGGCATGACGAAGGTGATGCTTGCCGAAGGTGTTCAAAACTCAAAAAATGGAAGTGAGTTCACCGGAGGTGGGCGCCAATGTTGGGGACTTGTTCTCAAATGCTAAGAGTTAAGAACAAGGCAACATAAAATGTGTTAAATATTAAAGTCCTTCGTCCTTCAAGACATTATGACCCTTCGGATATAATGAATTCCGGACGAAGGTTACGAAGGAAAAACCTTCGTAAGCACGGTAAATAATAAGGAAGAATTCATATGCGAAATACGAAGGATTATATATCATTAACTTATTTTTATTAACATTATCATATTCAGAATAACAAATTATAAATGTACCTTCAGTTTGACGAAAAGTAAAGGTACAGGCGTGATGCAGAAAGCGAATGCCAAGTCAGCCTCTGAACAGTACGGGAGTACTGTTCATCTATTTATAGACAAGGGACGCAGCCCGTGTAGAATTACATTTGTGCCCTTTACATTTATCAATAACTCTATAGTAATTCTTCGGGGTCTAATTTGCCTTTTCATCTTTAAGTCGGTTTCCCTTCTCTGCTATCATGCCGAAGCTTTTCTGCGCACAGCTTCGTGATCATCTTATCCTTCGTCATAATCGCTTTCCGTCTCGCTCAAGCTTCGTACTGACCATACTCTTGTATACTCATGACCCGATTCTGAAGATACCTGTTCACATATTCCACATGGAAAACATTGTTAAATCATGTTTTTGAGGACCTTCGGAAGCCGAAGGCCCCCAACAGAGCGCTTCCCCTTTGTCTTGTTCTTGTTGGGATGCCCCTTGCGACCCTTTAGCGCCGTCTTGAAACGCTTGATGATGAGGGCCATTTCTTCATCGTTAAGCCCGGCCACCTCAACTTGCACCACCTTGCTAGGTAGCGCCTCCTTGCTCGTCGTTGCTTTGAGAGCAATGGTTTGAGGCTCTTGGATTGGGCCATTCAACGCATCATCAACGTATCTAGCCTCCTTGATCATCATCCGCCCGCTTACAAACTTTCCAAGTATCTCCTCGGGCGACATCTTGGTGTACCTAGGATTCTCACGAATATTGTTCACAAGATGTGGATCGAGGACAGTAAAAGACATTAGCATTAGGCGGACGATGTCGTGGTCCGTCCATCGCGTGCTTCCATAACTCCTTATTTTGTTGACGAGGGTCTTGAGCCGGTTGTACGTTTGGGTTGGCTCCTCGCCCCTGATCATTGCGAATCTCCCAAGTTTGCCTTCCACCAACTCCATCTTGGTGAGCATGGTGACGTCGTTCCCCTCATGTGAGATCTTGAGGGTGTCCCAAATCTGCTTGGCATTATCCAAGCCGCTCACCTTATGGTATTCGTCCCTGCACAATGAAGCTAGAAGAACAGTAGTAGCTTGTGCATTTTTGTGAATTTGCTCATTAATGAACATGGGACTATCAGTACTATCAAATTTCATTCCACTCTCTACTATCTCCCATATGCTTGGATGGAGAGAGAACAAGTGACTACGCATTTTGTGACTCCAAAATCCGTAGTCCTCTCCATCAAAGTGAGGAGGTTTACCAAGTGGAATGGAGAGTAAATGAGCATTAGTACTTTGCAGAATACGAGAGTAATCAAAAGAAAAGTTCGAATTGACCGTTTTCTTTTTCTCGTAGTCATTGTCGTCGTTGTCCTTTTGGGAAGAAGAGGACTCGTCGCTGTCGTCTGTAACGCCCTGAATTTGGGGGTAGAATTTTTTCTTCTTTTCTCTCACCAAATTCGGGCGTTACTCTCTTTTCTCTTTCCTGTTTCGCTCCTTCCTCTCAATTTCAAACCCGTATAGTGACGGTGTCCGAGTCATGTATGAACCAAAACCTAAGTGTCATGGGTGTTGCATCATGCCGAGGTGCATTTCTTTGTCTGATATCGCGTGTTCGTCTCGTTCTGTCTCGGTTTTCGGTTCGCGATTGGAGCCCGTGTCGTGCGTCTCGGATTGGGTTGTGCGTGTCGTGGGTTTCGATCCGCGAAGTGGCCCGGCCCAACCCAACCCAGCCCGGCCCGGCCCTGCGCGCCCCTGGCGCCCACACCCCCCCATGCGCCCCCCTCACCTCTCTCTCTCATTTGGATCTCCCGCGCAACAACTTCCCTCTCCCTCTTCCACCTCTCTCTCCCCGTGGTGCCCTAGGAATTGGAGACGGCGATCACCGGAATTTGGACCCCGAGGTGAGCTCCCCTCCCCTCCTCCTCTCTCTCCCTCTCCCTCCTCTTCTTCATCCCCCGTGCGTGCCCTCCCTTTCCCCTGCTCGCGCGCGCCCCTGCCCTTCCCCGCTCGCCGGCGGCGCGGCCCGCCCCACCCCTCCCCTGTGCGCGGCGGCGCTCGCCCGCCCCGGCCTCCCCCCGCGGCGGCACTCGCCCCCCCTCCTCCCCGTTCGGCGGCGCCCCTCGCCCCCACCCCGGCCCTCGGCGTGGCGCGCCCGCCCCCACCCGGCCCCACGGCGGCGACCCCGCCCGCCCCCTGCTCGCCGGTGCACGGCCCCGCCCGCCCCCTACTCGCGCGCGGTGGCCCCGCCCCGTCCCCTGCTCGCCGGTGCGCGGCGGCCCCCCGCCCGCCCCCTGCCCGCGGCGGCGCGCGGCCCCCGCCCCCTGCTCGCCCGGCGCGGCCCCCGGCGCGGCCCCGGCGGCTCGGCCCCGGCGTAGCGCCCGCCCCGGCCCCGGCCCCCGGCGTGGCCTCCCAGGCCCCGGCGCGGCCCCTGCCCCCGGCGCGTAGCTCCCTGCGCGCGGCGTCCCGGCCCTCAGCGTGGTTCACGTGGCCTTGGCGTGGCCTCGCGCTTCCCCGTTTACCGCTAGCGCGTTCCCGCGTGCGAAAACCGCGCTCGCGGTGATTATTTTTGGTCGGTAGTCAATGTCAAACTCCGTTAGTTAGCGTGCTGCGTCGCGCGCTTCGTCGCGCGATGGATTTGTCTAATTTCAGATTCTATTTATGTGTTGTGTCGTGCGCTTCGTCGCGCGACAATCCATTTTAATTTCAGGTTGTTTAAGGTGTAACGTCGCGCGTGTATTCACGCGACGTTCCACTTTAGACTCAGTTTAGTCGACGTATGCCGTCGTGCGTTTCGTCGCGCGAAGGTTAACGTCTCTTTATAATTAATGCGAAGTGTCTCGTTGCGTGCTCGGTCGCGTGACGAGTCGTTAATTTCTTAATTCGTTTTAGAGTGCTATGTCGCGCGCCTCGCCGCGCGACAATTCTTTTTATTTATCTTCATTCGCTTATAATGATTAGACATGAAACATGACTTTACTTTACGCTAAACATAGTGTCTACATTAGCTTCCTTCTATTAAGCGAGTGGTTAATTTATAATCATGTAACGTGACCGTTTCTCGACTGTCTTTTTTCTCTTTTTCTCTTAACCGTAATTGCGAGCCCGCGTGGAACGTCTGTTTACTTACTGCATTCTATTGTATGGTGTACTGTTCTTTTGTATTAAATATGTGGATGTATGTATGCTTGCAATCACATAGAGAACGATTCGGTCGAGGAGCCCGAAGAACTCGCAGGAGAAGCCCCTGAGCAGCAGTCGGTTGGTGGAGGCAAGTGTCCCTTGACCTATCTCCGTCCTATTCATTCTTTAATTCACCTCCCGCATTACACATTTATGCTTAAGGATTGACTAGCTTTTGTTATCCATGTCCTTGTTTACCTATTTGGGTCGGATTATTATTATTGTTTAGCTTTATGCTATTGCTCAACTCTAATCAATGAACATGATGAGAATATCTATGATACGCTGTTTTCCCCTCTCTTATTATGATGTTATACTTGTGGTCTTCAAGGGGGCTCGAGTGGTTTCTCGAGTGCCTCTCCGTAAGGACCTATTATATGGATGACCGCCCGAGAAAACAGTGCAACCATGAGGGTGGAGTGGGACGCCCTTAGCTGAATAATTAGAGGATCTGGGGTGTAGTTCGCTTAGCCATTGTGCCGTCAATGGGGCTCGGTGTATGCGGCTCGCTCTGCCAAGGTTGATTTGTCCCTTGGGGAGGAGTGCAGTACATTTAGGAAACCTAACGGGCGGCTACAGCCCTGGGGAATCTTTGTAAAGGCTACGTAGTGATGCCCTGCTGGGTCACCTTGGTAGTGATCAATGGAGAGTCATGATCTCCGGGCAGAATGGGAATCACGGCTTGTGGGTAAAGTGCACAACCTCTGCAGAGTGTTTGAAAACTGATATATCAGCCGTGCTCGCGGTTATGAGCGGCCAAGGGAGCTCCAGTGATTAGTGGTACTTGATCAGAGACACTTTGGTTTACAGGTGGCAATGAGACTGATGGTTTTGGTTATGACTATGGTGCTGGTAAGTGGTATTCTTTCCATTTGGAAAGGGTACATCGGGCTAATAACTTGGGTTAATGCTAAAACCTGGCTTTCTATTAGTAAATAATAATCTGACCAACTAAAAGCAACTGCTTGACTTATCCCCACATAAAGCTAGTCCACTACAGCCAAACAGGATACTTGCTGAGTATGTTGATGTGTACTCACTCTTGCTCTACACACCAAACCCCCCCATCCCCAAGTTGTCAGCATTGCAACCACTGCTCAGGCGAAGATGAAGCTGTGGAAGGAGACTTCCAGGAGTTCCAATACTACGACGAGTTCTAGGTGTGGGTTAGCGGCAACCCCCAGTCGGCTGCCTGTGAAGGCCGTGTTATCTACGTTACTTTTCCGCACTTTGATTTATTGTAAGGACTATGTAGATGTCTCAGACACATGATGTAATCGACTATTATTTCCCTTTTTAATACTATTTGAGCACTGTGTGATGATGTCCATGTTATGTAACTGCTGTGTACGTGAATTGCTGATCCTGGCACGTACATGGTTCGCATTCGGTTTGCCTTCTGAAACCGGGTGTGACATAAGCTGGTATCAGAGCCGTGCTGACTATAGGACCGCTAACCTAGAATAGAATGGTCGTTCTAAGGACTATAGACCTCTGTCCCTGCCTTGACTTTGATATCCCTTCAAAAGTTGGTCATACCGACCAAACCTATGTTCTACTATATATTATACCTTGCTGAAAATTATGTTTTATTCTAATCCTTCATTTATTTATGATTCATTATTTGCTGGTCATATTAATTCTGGTCTCACTCTTTTGCTTGCGGTGTCTTTTGTAGATGGCTCGTCTTAGACACACTGCACGAAAGTCCGTCATCCCCTTCTTACCCTCCCGCCTTGCTGAGCGTCCGCTTCACCGTCCCGTGGCCGGACAGTCCAGCCACTTGGAGAGACTGCACCACCGCCTGCATGAGGAGCAGGAACGTCGACGACAGGAGCAGCAGGGCTCTTCTTTCTCGCTCCAACAGGAGATAGAGTCTGTGAGGAGCTGCTCTCCTGTGCTTCCCCTAGAGGCACCCCCTGCACCACCACTGGGCGCCCCAGCCGCTGGAGTAGCTGCTGGAGGAGACCCAGACGACAGAGGAGGCGACGACAGCTCAAGCCACGACACCGACTTTTCTGCTGACCAGGAGCCGAAAGGATGGGTTGCTCGACCCATCACTCGCGACGCTGCTCATGGGTGTCGCTTCCATGATGCGCTGGACACCCTGCTACGTCGGGCACTTGACCGGCGTACTTGGTCCATCGAGTATCGTTGTGTGGTCTACCAGCATAGTCGCGGGGTCTACCCGGACCGCTGGGAGGCGACCTGCTTGGTGCGCCGTCCGGAGAACAGTCTCCAAGGTGCGGAGGCCTGCTCAGAGCACTATTCTATCTCTGAGCGGGACTCAGCTGAGGCGGCCATGCAAGATGCTGCACGGCGTGCACTTTCGCACTACTGCTCGGTTCTCGGTGGGGTAGCTGATGGTCTCAACCTGAAATATTACCCCCGCCGTCCATCTGGCAGCACAGGAGGCGTGATTGTTTCACCTGCTGGTGAGGACAATCCTAGGTTGAGCAGCACAGTCAACCTAGCCGCCGTGCTAAACATGGAGCTAGACCATGCGCTAGACGAGCTGAGTAGGGCTCGTGCTGAGATCGCCCTGCTGCGGGCTGAGCGCGCGGAACGTCGTCACCTGGACGATGGTTCCCCCGCCCCCGTCGGGACTCAGCACCCATACCACTCACCTCGGCATGGACACCAGCCTTATGGTAATCCCGACTACAAGAATAAGATAAATCTAGAACCATAGATCGTTAGAGTTGGATCTTGTAATTAATATGAAATATATACATAGAAGCTACAGTCTTAGCGTTAGTCTCGCTCTTAGTTAGTCTTAGTTAGACAGGGTAGTTTGCTATATCCTGTGCATTTATGTTTGTCATGATGAACTATGTTCGGTTTGGATCTTTGTAATGACTGTCACCAGAGTGTGGGTATCCCCTGCATTTTGGTTTACCTATTATGTTATTGGAGTTAGTTATATAGTTGGGAAAACCTTTTGTTCCACTTTCCTCTTTATCTGAGAAGCTGTGTGTTCTGTGTTGGAGATCAGTGAAGATGCTCATCTGTTCAGTGTTTTGGAGAATTCTATACTCTTTTCTTATGCTGCAAGATTTGCAAGATCAGTCCTGATGTGTGGTTGCATTCTGCAGATGTCAGAGAACATGCGCAGAGGAGGAAGGCGTGCTCAGCAAGAGCGAGCCGCTCAGCAGGAGGAGGTGCCCCAGCAACAGCACCTGCCGCCCCCGCCCCCGATGTCGATCGAGCAGATGTTTCTGATGCAGACTCAGGCAGTTCAAGCCATCGGTCAGACTCTGACCGCCATTCAGCAGCAGCAGCAGCAGCAGGCGCCACCTCAACCTCAGATGCCTCAGATGCCCAGAGACAAGCGTGCTGAATTAATGAGAGGTCATCCCCCAACGTTTGCTCACTCTTCTGACCCCAAGGATGCTGAAGACTGGCTACGCACTGTGGAGCGGGAGTTGCATACCGCTCAGTGCGATGACAGAGAGAAAGTCTTGTACGGTCCCCGTCTGTTGAGAGGAGCAACCCAATCATGGTGGGAGTCTTATCTCGCCACCCATGCCAACCCTGACGCCATCACTTGGGAAGAGTTTAGAGGAAGCTTTCGTCAGTACCATGTTCCCACAGGTCTAATGACAGTGAAGAAGGAGGAGTTCCTGGCCCTCAAGCAAGGGTCATCGTCTGTCAGTGAGTACTGAGACAGGTTTCTGCAGTTGTCCCGCTATGCTCCTGAAGATGTCAACACCGATGCCAAGCGACAGTACCGTTTCCTAAGAGGCTTGGTTGACCCTCTGCACTATCAGCTAATGAATCATACCTTCCTGACATTCCAGCACTTGATTGACAGAGCAATCATGACAGAGAGGAAGCGTAAGGAGATGGAGGATCGTAAGCGTAAGATCAGTGGACCCCAGCCTGGAAGCAGCAATCGCCCTCGTTTCTCAGGCAATCAACCTCAGCTGTTCAGGCAGAACCAGCGTCCACCTCAGCAGCAGCAGCAGTAGTTCCAAAGGCAGTATCCTTGGCATCAGTACCAGAATCGTCAGAACAATCAGTCAGGAGGTCAGTTTCAGAGGCAGAATCAGCAGGCACCCCGTCTTCCTGCCCCAGCAACCCAGCAGAACAGTCAGGCAGCACCAGCTCAGGTTGGAAACAGAGCATGTTTCCACTATGGAGAGCAAGGCCACTGGGTGATGCAATGTCCGAAGAAGGCAGCCCAGCAGCAGTCAGGCCCCAATGCCCCAGCAAAGCAGAACGTGTTTCAGCCTGGAACAGGCAACCGCTCTCAGCAGCGCTATAATCATGGAAGACTGAATCACTTGGAGGCTGAAGCAGTTCAGGAGACCCCCGACATGATAGTAGGTATGTTCCCAGTCGACTCCCATATTGCAGAAGTGTTATTTGATACTGGAGCAACGCATTCTTTCATTACTGCATCATGGGTAAAAGCACATAATCTTCCAATAACTACCATGTCAACCCCCATTCAAATTGACTCAGCCGGTGGTAGAATTCGAGCTGATAGCATATGTTTGAATGTAACTGTGGAAATAAGGGGGATAGCGTTTCCCGCTAACCTTATAGTAATGGGTACTCAGGGCATAGATGTCATCCTAGGGATAAATTGGCTAGATAAGTATCAGGCAGTTATCAGTTGTGATAAGAGGACAATCAAGTTGGTGTCTCCACTAGGAGAGGAAGTGGTGACCGAGTTAGTCCCGCCTGAGCCAAAGAAAGGAAGTTGTTATCAGATAGCTGTTGATAGCAGTGAAGCAGACCCAATCGAGAGTATTAAGGTTGTGTCTGAGTTTCTAGATGTGTTTCCAAAGGATTTACCGGGTATGCCACCAGAGCAGAAAGTTGAGTTTGCCATAGAGCTTCTTCCTAGAACCTCCCCTATCTTTAAGAGAGCTTACAGAATATCTGGACTAGAGTTGGTTGAGCTTAAGAAGCAGATTGATGAGCTGTCAGAGAAAGGTTACATTCGGCCAAGCACCTCGCCTTGGGCCGCCCCTGTCCTATTTGTGGAGAAGAAAGATGGCACCAAAAGGATGTGTATCGATTATCGAGCTCCGAATGAAGTCACCATCAAGAACAAGTATCCCTTGCCCAGAATAGAAGATCTGTTCGACCAGTTGAGAGGAGCTAGTGTGTTCTCCAAGATTGATCTGAGGTCAGGTTATCATCAGCTCAGGATCCGACCTTCGGACATTCCGAAGACAGCATTCATTACCAAGTATGGTTTGTATGAGTTCACTGTGATGTCTTTTGGTTTGACCAATGCACCAGCCTTCTTCATGAACCTGATGAATAGCGTATTCATGGATTATCTTGATAAGTTTGTGGTGGTATTTATTGATGACATTCTGGTTTATTCTCAAAGCGAAGAAGAGCATGCAGATCATTTGAGGATGGTGTTGCAGAGATTGCGAGAGCACCAATTGTATGCAAAGTTGAGCAAGTGTGAATTCTGGATCAGTGAAGTCCTGTTCTTGGGTCACATAATCAACAAAGAAGGATTGGCTGTGGATCCGAAGAAAGTGGCAGACATTCTGAACTGGAAAGCGCCAACAGATACTCGAGGAATCAAGAGTTTCATCGGAATGGCTGGATATTATCGGCGATTCATTGAAGGGTTCTCGAAGATTGCGAAACCAATGACAGCGTTGCTAGGCAACAAAGTTGAGTTCAAGTGGACCCAGAAATGTCAAGAGGCCTTTGAAACGCTTAAAGAGAAGTTGACAACAGCGCCTGTCCTAGTCTTGCCTGATGTGCACAAGCCCTTCTCGGTGTATTGTGATGCTTGTTACACGGGTTTGGGATGCCTGTTGATGCAAGAGGGAAGAGTTGTGGCTTACTCGTCCCGACAGCTAAAGGTTCATGAGAAGAATTATCCAATCCATGACCTAGAGTTGGCAGCAGTGGTTCACGCACTGAAGACATGGAGGCACTATCTGTATGGACAGAAATGTGATGTTTACACAGACCACAAGAGTCTAAAGTACATATTCACTCAGTCAGAGTTGAATATGAGGCAGCGAAGATGGTTAGAGTTGATCAAAGACTATGAGTTGGAGATTCACTACCATCCAGGCAAACGAACGTAGTGGCAGATGCTTTGAGCAGAAAGAGTCAAGTCAATCTGATGGTCACTCGTCCGATGCCTTATGAGTTGGCCAAAGAGTTTGACAGGTTGAGTCTTGGGTTTCTGAACAATTCGCGAGGAGTCACAGTTGAGTTGGAACCTACCCTAGAGCGGGAAATCAAAGAAGCGCAGAAGAATGATGAGAAGATCAGTGAGATCCGGCGACTGATTCTAGACGGCAGAGGCAAAGATTTTCGGGAAGATGCAGAAGGTGTGATATGGTTCAAGGACTATTTGTGTGTTCCCAATGTCCAGTCTATTCGGGAGTTGATTCTCAAGGAAGCTCATGAGACAGCCTATTCGATTCACCCTGGTAGTGAGAAGATGTATCAGGATCTGAAGAAGAAGTTCTGGTGGTACGGAATGAAGAGGGAAATCGCAGAGTATGTAGCTATGTGCGATAGTTGTCGAAGAATTAAGGCAGAGCACCAGAGACCAGCTGGATTGTTGCAACCGTTGCAAATTCCTCAGTGGAAATGGGATGAAATCGGTATGGATTTCATAGTCGGATTGCCTCGCACTCGAGCCGGCTACGATTCTATTTGGGTAGTAGTGGACCGTTTGACCAAGTCAGCCCACTTCATACCTGCCAAGACCAACTACAGCAGTGCAGTGTTGGCAGAATTGTATATGTCTCGGATCGTTTGTCTTCATGGTGTGCCAAAGAAGATAGTGTCAAACAGAGGAACACAGTTCACCTCTCATTTCTGGCAGCAGTTGCATGAAGCCATAGGCACACATCTGAATTTCAGTTTAGCATATCATCCACAGACAGATGGTCAGACCAAAAGGACCAATCAAATTCTTGAGGACATGTTGAGAGCCTGTGCGTTGCAAGATCAGTCCGGATGGGATAAGAGATTGCTTATGCAGAGTTTTTTTATAACAACAGTTACCAGGCCAGTTTGAAGATGTCACCATTTCAGGCGCTTTATGGGAGGAGTTGTAGAACTCCGTTGCAATGGGATCAGCCTGGAGAAAAGCAAGTGTTCGGGCCAGACATTTTGCTTGAAGCTGAAGAGAACATCAAGATGGTCCGAGAGAATTTGAAGATAGCGCAATCGAGGCAGCGAAGCTATGCAGATACAAGAAGAAGAGAGCTGAGTTTCGAAGTCGGAGACTTTGTCTATCTGAAAGTGTCACCGATCACAGGAGTCAGAAGGTTCGGAGTCAAAGGCAAGCTAGCACCCCGCTACATTGGTCCGTATCAGATTCTTGCAAGACGTGGAGAAGTGGCCTATCAGCTCAGTCTGCCAGAAAATTTGTCTGCTGTGCATGATGTATTTCATGTGTCTCACTTGAAGAAGTGCTTGCGTGTGCCAGAAGAGCAGTTGCCAGTGGAAGGCCTTGAAGTCCAGGAGGACTTGACCTACGTTGAGAAGCCAGTGCAAATCCTTGAGGTTGCGGACCGAGTCACCCGGAGGAAGACCATCAGAATGTGCAAAGTCAGATGGAATCACCACTCTGAGGAAGAAGCAACCTGGGAGCGTGAAGATGATCTGATGGCTAAATACCCCGAGCTCTTTGCTAGCCAACCCTGAATCTCGAGGGCGAGATTCTTTTAAGGGGGATAGGTTTGCAACGCCCTGAATTTGGGGGTAGAATTTTTTCTTCTTTTCTCTCACCAAATTCGGGCGTTACTCTCTTTTCTCTTTCCTGTTTTGCTCCTTCCTCCCAATTTCAAACCCGTATAGTGACAGTGTCCGAGTCATGTATGAACCAAAACCTAAGTGTCATGGGTGTTGCATCATGCCGAGGCGCATTTCTTTGTCTGATATCGCGTGTTCGTCTCGTTCTGTCTCGGTTTTCGGTTCGCGATTGGAGCCCGTGTCGTGCGTCTCAGATTGGGTTGTGCGTGTCGTGGGTTTCGATCCGCGAAGTGGCCCGGCCCAACCCAACCCAGCCCGGCCCGGTCTGCCCCGGCCCGGCCCTGCGCGCCCCTGGCGCCCACACCCCCCATGCGGCCCCCCTCTCCTCTCTCTCTCATTTGGATCTCCCGCGCAACAACTTCCCTCTCCCTCTTCCACCTCTCTCTCCCCGTGGTGCCCTAGGAATTGGAGACGGCGATCACTGGAATTTGGACCCCGAGGTGAGCTCCCCTCCCCTCCTCCTCTCTCTCTCCCTCTCCCTCCTCTTCTTCCTCCCCCGCGCGCGCCCTCCCTTTCCCCTGCTCGCGCGCGCCCCTGCCCTTCCCCGCTCGTCGGCGGCGTGACCCGCCCCGCCCCTCCCCTGTGCGCGGCGGCGCTCGCCCGCCCCGGCCTCCCCCCGTGGCGGCGCTCGCCCCCCCCCTCCTCCCCGTCCGGCGACGCCCCTCGCCCCCACCCCGGCCCTCGGCGTGGCGGCGCCCGCCCCCACCCGGCCCCGCGGCGGCGACCCCGCCCGCCCCCTGCTCGCCGGCGCGCGGCCCCGCCCGCCCCCTGCTCGCGCGCGGCGGCCCCGCCCCGTCCCCTACTCGCCAGCGCGCGGCGGCCCCCCGCCCGCCCCCTGCCCGCGGCGGCGCGCGGCCCCTGCCCCCTGCTCGCCCGGCGCGGCCCCCGGCGCGGCCCAGGCGGCTCGGCCCCGGCGTAGCGCCCGCCCCGGCCCCCGGCGCGGCCTCCTAGGCCCCGGCGCGCAGCTCCCTGCGCACGGCCTCGGCCCCCAGCGCGCGGCGTCCCGGCCCTCAGCGTGGTTCGCGTGGCCTTGGCGTGGCCTCGCGCTTCCCCGTTTACTGCTAGCGCGTTCCCCCGTGCGCAAACCCAAGCTCGCGGTGATTATTTTTGGTCGGTAGTCAATGTCAAACTCCGTTAGTTAGCGTGCTACGTCGCGCGCTTCGTCACGCGACGGATTTGTCTAATTTCAGATTCTATTTATGTGTTGCGTCGTGCGCTTCGTCGCGCGACAATCCATTTTAATTTCAGGTTGTTTAAGGTGTAACGTCGCGCGTGTATTCACGCGACGTTCCACTTTAGACTCAGTTTAGTCGACGTATGCCGTCGTGCGTTTCGTCGCGCGAAGCTTAACGTCTCTTTATAATTAATGCGAAGTGTCTCGTTGCGTGCTCGGTCGCACGACGAGTCGTTAATTTCTTAATTCGTTTTAGAGTGTTATGTCGCGCGCCTCGCCGCGTGACAATTCTTTTTATTTATCTTCATTCGCTTATAATGATTAGACATGAAACATGACTTTACTTTACGCTAAACATAGTGTCTACATTAGCTTCCTTCTATTAAGCGAGTGGTTAATTTATAATCATGTAACGTGACCGTTTCTCGACTGTCTTTTTTCTCTTTCTCTCTTAACCATAATTGCGAGCCCGCGTGGAACGTCTGTTTACTTACTGCATTCTATTGTATGGTGTACTATTCTTTTGTATTAAATATGTGGATGTATGTATGCTTGCAATCACATAGAGAACGATTCGGTCGAGGAGCCCGAAGAACTCGCAGGAGAAGCCCCTGAGCAGCAGTCGGTTGGTGGAGGCAAGTGTCCCTTGACCTATCTCCGTCCTATTCATTCTTTAATTCACCTCCCGCATTACACATTTATACTTAAGGATTGACTAGCTTTTGTTATCCATGTCCTTGTTTACCTATTTGGGTCGGATTATTATTATTGTTTAGCTTTATGCTATTGCTCAACTCTAATCAATGAACATGATGAGAATATCTATGATACGCTGTTTTCCCCTCTCTTATTATGATGTTATACTTGTGGTTTTCAAGGGGGCTCGAGCGGTTTCTCGAGTGCCTCTCCGTAAGGACCTGTTCTATGGATGACCGCCCGGGAAAACAGTGCAACCATGAGGGTGGAGTGGGACGCCCTTAGCTGAATAATTAGTGGATCTGGGGTGTAGTTCGCTTAGCCGTTGTGCCGTCAATGGGGCTCGATGTATGCGGCTCGCTCTGCCAAGGTTGATTTGTCCCTTGGGAGGAGTGCGGTACATTTAGTAAACCTAATGGGCGGCTACAGCCCCGGGGAATCTTTGTAAAGGCTACGTAGTGATGCCCTGCTGGGTCACCTTGGTAGTGATCAATGGAGAGTCATGATCTCCGGGCAGAATGGGAATCACGGCTTGTGGGTAAAGTGCACAACCTCTGCAGAGTGTTTGAAAACTGATATATCAGCCGTGCTCGCGGTTATGAGCGACCAAGGGAGGTCCAGTGATTAGTGGTACTTGATCAGAGACACTTTGGTTTACAGGTGGCAATGAGACTGATGGTTTTGGTTATGACTATGGTGCTGGTAAGTGGTATTCTTTCCATTTGGAAAGGGTACATCGGGCTAATAACTTGGGTTAATGCTAAAACCTGGCTTTCTATTAGTAAATAATAATCTGACCAACTAAAAGCAACTGCTTGACTTATCCCCACATAAAGCTAGTCCACTACAGCCAAACAGGATACTTGCTGAGTATGTTGATGTGTACTTACTCTTGCTCTACACACCAAACCCCCCCCATCCCCAGGTTGTCAGCATTGCAACCACTGCTCAAGCGAAGATGAAGCTGTGGAAGGAGACTTCCAGGAGTTCCAAGACTACGACGAGTTCTAGGTGTGGGTTAGCGGCAACCCCCAGTCGGCTGCCTGTGAAGGCCGTGTTATCTATGTTTCTTTTCCACACTTTGATTTATTGTAAGGACTATGTGGATGTCTCAGACACATGATGTAATCGACTATTATTTCCCTTTTTAATACTATTTGAGGAATGTGTGATGATGTCCATGTTATGTAACTGCTGTGTACGTGAATTGCTGATCCTGGCACGTACATGGTTCGCATTCGGTTTGCCTTCTGAAACCGGGTGTGACATCGTCGTAGTAGATGATCTCCTTGATGCGCCTCGTTTTCTTCTTCTTCCCGTCTTTTCTTTTGTGGCCCGACCCCGAGTCAGTAGGCTTGTCATCCTTTGGATCATTGATGAAGGACTCCTTCTCCTTATCATTGACCACCATCACCTTGCCCTTAGGATCCATCTCTTCGGGCGATTAGTCCCTCAAGTGAAGAGAACGGTTCTGATACCAATTGAGAGCACCTAGAGGGGGGGTGAATAGGTGATCCTGTAAAACTTGAAACTTAGTGCCACAAAAACTTGATTAGGAGTTAGCACAAAAAGGCCAAGTGGCTAGAGAGGAGTCTTAGCAAAACACAATAACCACAAAGAGATCAACACAGAGATGGCACAGTGGTTTATCCCGTGGTTCGGCCAAGTCCAATACTTACCTACTCCACGTTGTGGCGTCCCAACGGACGAGGGTTTCACTCAACCCCTCTCAAGCGGTCCAAAGACCCACTTGAATACCACGGTGTTTTGCTTTCACTTTACTATATCCCGGTTGCGAGGAATCTCCACAACTTGGAGCCTCTCGCCCTTACAAAGATGTTCACAAAGAAGCACGGAACTAAGGATGGGATGAGCAACGCACACAAGACACAAAATCAGAGCAACACGCGCACACAAGTCACAACACGAGCTCTCAACACAACTCAAAGAGTTCTCTACTCAAACGGAGCTCTAGTTGCTATCACAAAGAATCAAATGCGCGGAATTGAAGTCTTGGTGCTTAGGAATGCTTAGAGAATGCTTGGTGTGCTCCTCCATGCGCCTAGGGGTCCCTTTTATAGCCCCAAGGCAGCTAGGAGCCGTTTGAGAGCATTCCAGGAAGGCAATTCTTGCCTTCTGTCGCCTGGCGCACCGGATAGTCCGGTGCGGATTTCTTTCCTTCTGTGGCGCAACCGACCGTTAAAGATCCAGAGCCGTTGGCGCACCGGACACTGTCCGGTGCACACTGGACAGTCCGGTGCCCCCTTCTGACCGTTGGCTCGGCCACGCGTCGTGCGCGGATTACGCAGCCGACCGTTGGCTCACCGGACAGTCCGGTGCACCACCGGACAGTCCGGTGATTTATAGTCGTACGCCGTTAATCGCTTCACGAGAGCGACGACTTCGCCTGTGAATGGCTCACCGGACAGTCCAGTGCACCACCGGACACTCCGGTGATTTATAGTCGTACGTCGTTAATCGCTTCCCGAGAGCAGCCAGTTGACAGTCGCCAGCCTGGCGCACCGGACACTGTCTGGTGCACCACCGGACAGTCCGGTTGTAACACCCGGTTTTAAGGAACAAAGCCGGGTGCATCTCATACATGCGCCAAGAAGACAACACATATAATAACAGAGTGTATAGAGATAAATGTCAATAACATCAGAGTACTTATTACATAGCGGAAGACTTGTTGCAAAATATAAAACGAACTAAGGATCGTCGGTGCCAATGTCAACTGAGAAACGCCACCTAGATCAGATCAAACTCCTCGCCTTGTGGCTCCTCCTGAACCACCTGCTCTTCTCCTGTGGGGGGTGTGAGACAACAAGAGTGAGCTCACATACGTTCATAGCTCAACAAGTTGTGGGGAATAATGTGCATGAACTCGCCAAAGGTGGGAGCTCATGTGAAGTGTAAGGCTTACCAAAGAGGATGGTTAGAGCTGAGCATTGCTTTTAAAGTTGGTCAAAATTTTATTAGCAGTTACTAAGTATAAGTAAATACCAACCCAATTAAGTAGTAGAACAAAAGTAACCACATCACCTGCGATGCAATGCATATGACAAATTGAATTTAGTTCCATAAGTTAATCATGTGAGTGTCCGAGCTGCTCATGACCGTGAGCATGGCTAGTATACCAGTTTTACACTCTGCAGAGGTTGCGCATCTTTACCCATAAGTCATGTTACCCATCTGCCAAGAGACGGCCAATCCCATACACCTCTACCGAGGAAGCGAGGCAGGGTAACACTACGAGGCCTTTACAAAGTTCCACTAGCTTCAGAAAACCCGCTACAGTTTATAGGAAGCTCCAATGCAGGAATCCCTCGCATGATCGCCATCGCAGCAAAATCATCCCAAGGGCCTCCCTACACTGACCACTCCCCTACTGCCCTTGCCCCTTTCGGGTAAGGTAGTCATCCACTAGCTTTCCTAATTAATCAGCCAAGGGCGTCCCATTAAACCCTTGTGGTAGCACTGTTTTCCCGGGTGGTTCTCCATGTTCCAATTAACATAATGATCTTATCATGAACAGTAAATAACAACTGATAACAAAAGTGTAATCATGAATAATGTATCTCCATACCCAAAACCACATATAGCACTAGCAAGTACTACCCAGAAAGTTCAGTGGTAAACAAGGTATAAAGATAGACAAACTAGGGTATCCTATTGGGTCCCATCAAAATTAACCTATGCAGATCATTATGATTAATTAGAACATGACTGGGTAAAAAGAAGTGATCAAGGGCACAACTTGCCTGGGACTTGAGATTCCAGGTACCAGGATGATCTTCAGAGGACATGTGACCTCACTGCTAGTCGTAGCAATACAAACAAACATGTATAGGCAAAATTAACATCACACCAAACATAAGAATAAACTACATAATAATAATCTACACGTTGCTACGAGATCGTGGGTTCAAAAACCACTAAATTCGGAGTTACGGTTAAGGAGTTATGATTTATGGAAGATAAATGTGATTTAAATATTAAACTATATTATAAATTGGTTAATATACATCATATGAGAAATATACTCCAAATAGTTAAGTAAACTTTAATCCAGATTATAACTTATTTAGAAATCATATTATAGTGAAATTATAATTATAGATATATCGTCCTCGGATTAGAAGAGTTAGTATAAGTTAAATAAATATCTAAGTATAAGAGTACTTAATATGCTACAAATAATGTTATTACTGCTTAGAAAATTTTTTTATGAAACCAACGTAATTTAAACGGACTAAAACAGAGTTAAAATGAATGAGTTATGGAATAAACAACTTTCTATGTTTTTTTAACACTTATTTTATGAATTTTTGGGATTTATGGACTGCAGATGCAAATACCAGAGAGCTCAGGGGTTGCTTTACAAGTTTCCGGGACTTAGACTAACTCATGGTGGACAGCGGGTTAGTTTTAAGATTCTTTAGGGTCTCTTTTAGAAAAATGACCGCGACGAAGGGTATCAGCACGCGTGAGCCACACGATCTTATCCGGGCGGTCCAGATTAGATCCCGGTCACCCTGAACCGGTATGCAATTTTGATCGCTCACTCTAAGATCTACGGCCTAGATTCAACTAAGATGAGAACCAACCGTAGCCCTCCGATCACATTTCTACGGTATAGATTTAAAGAGTCAAAAGGTTATCGTCGATCTAATCATAAGCGTCCATTATGGATCCAACGGTTCGCAAGCCCCCATCTACCAACAGTGCCCCAACGCCGCACCATCGTGGCGGCGCCGCCGATCCGAGGCCGAGACCTCGCCGGAATTCAACCAATCCGGCCACCAACCGGATCAAACTTAGCGAATCCTATACCGTTCTAGAGGGAAGGAGGAGGCGAACCCGACTGAAAGCTTACCAGGGAGGAACTCTGCCAGTAGAACACGTCTAGCGATGTGGCGTGGCCCAGTGATGGAAGCCAGACGCCGACGAGCGATTGGCGGAGCCCCGGCACCAAGCTTCGCCCGCAGAATACCTGAGCAGCTTCCCTGCGTTCTAGTGAAGCTCGACGACTAGCCGTGAGCTCCGATTGTGGGCGGTGGGTGGGTTTCTACCGCCGCGTACCACCTGTGCGTGATGACGACGGCGTAATCCACCCGATTCTACGGCAATGGTGGTGGGTTACGAGGAATAGGGGAGGACCGGTCCTAGACCAACAGCTTTATAGCCCCGGGGAGTCCGACCATGGCGCCCGCAACTACCTCCGCGAACGGCGCATGCACCCGAGCTCCGCAGATTTCGAGCGCGCGCGGGGAGGAGATGGTCAGACGATGCGGGGTCCGTGGCAAGGTGGGCCACAGGGATTTCGGCCAGGGAGGTTGGAGGTCAGGTCGCGGACGCAGTCGGCCGAACCAGCGTGACCTCCGCGCGGAATCTGCCGTCCGCCGATCTCGGCGAGAGATTTCCGCCCGCTGAGTCGCGTTCCGTTGGGAACGAATGACCTGACCAAGGGGGCCCACCCGCCGGTGATAGCGTGACACAGGCGCGCGCGAGAGATAGGATGACTAGCGGCCCCGTGGTGTCGGCGTGCGATAGCCACAGTTGGGCCGCGCGCAGGCAATGGTTACATGGGCCGGAAGCGGGATCAGTTGGCCCACGCGAACAATTCTGGTCTTCTTTTTATTTTCCTTTATTTTCTTCTCTCTTTATCCACAATTCAAATTTGAATTTGAATTTGGTTATGAAGTTCACCCTTGATTTAAAAACGTATTGATTCATATTTTAGTAGAAGACAGTTATATTCGTATTCATATATTTATTTTTTTATCTCATTTGCATAGTATTTTTCTCTCTTTTCTCAATTTCTAGGGTTTCCTTAGAACTTAAATTCTAATTGAGCATTAACACCTTTTTACATTATTTTTATATTATGTCACAAAATGCACACCACCAAAAGCCTCAGCATGATGCACAATTTATTGGCCTACCTTTTTATTAATTATTTGCTTTCCCAATGAAGTGTTCGCATGTGATGATACATAAACGTCAAACTCACATATAGATAAAGAGAAATCATTTTCTCCATTTATTTTGTCTCTAACAATTACAAATTGGGTATTACACCGGTGCACCCAGACTGCGCAGAGTCTTGGTTGTATAGCCAAGTCTTATCCAAATTGGTCTTTTCCTGTTTCTAGCACTTAGACACAATACATTAGTCTCTAAAACAATGTACTAAGTCTTAGAAACATACCTTTACTCTTGATTTGCACTTTGTCCATCAATTGGCATAGATTAACACTTAAGCACTTATGTTGGCACTCAATCACCAAAATACTTAGAAATGGCCCAAGGGCACATTTCCCTTTCACGTTTCCCAGTTGAATTTCTGGCGCCAAGGATAGGTTTTAGTTCAATCCATATTTATCTTTTATTTTTGTAAGTCTTCCGCTATATAATAAGTACTATAATTATTGTGACATTAATCTCTATACACTCTGCTATTATATATGTTGTCTTCTTTGGCGCATGTATACGATGCACCCAGCTTTGTCCCTTAAAACCGGGTGTGACAGAAGTGGTATCAGAGGAAATGTTGACTGTAGGATGAGACCTAGATAGAAATGGACTAAACCCTTCAATACTTACCTTACTCTGATTCATTCTATACTTACCTCATCTTGATCCGATCTCATCTTTTGCTTCTCCACTCTGATTACTCTTATCCTTTCTACTCTAAGACAAGATGGATTTCACACCTT
The DNA here is from genome assembly GCA_029449295.1 of Zea luxurians. Lineage (NCBI taxonomy): Eukaryota > Viridiplantae > Streptophyta > Magnoliopsida > Poales > Poaceae > Zea > Zea luxurians. Next base: position 210,491,663 of record JAOPSE010000001.1, read on the forward strand.
GGAATCCTATGACTATGATCTTCTTAAGAGATAGGGAACCTAAGACGAAATTAAAACTATTTTCTTTATTTAAAAATGTTGTTTGATTATTCTGATGATAAATGTCTGATTTGCTTCTTTGATTGATTGAAGTATTATATATGGACATCTTAGCATGTACCACCATAAGGTAATGAATTAGCTTTAGTAGGTGACACACTAATCTACTTAGCTGATAAATCCCTCGTAGTAACATTTCTCGTAATTACTCGCTTTGTCTACAATTCTTCCTTTCTTACCCTGTATTTCCAACCCAGATGGACTACCCCTATAGTGTTAGAAGAGAGCACTATAGATGTGATCCTTGGTATGTCATGGTTAAGAAAGGCAAAGACAGTATATACACCGTGCTAAGGGAACCATAGAACTCACCAATTCCAAAGGACAAAGATTTGAAGTTGAAGTTGCAGTAACTACCACCATCAGACTAGCGGCATTCTTAGTAGATAAGAAGTTGGTGGGTGACAACATCCGTGCAGTTAGGGATTTTTTGGATGTCTTTCCAGAGGAGTTATTAGGGATGCCACCAGATATGGAAGTTGAGTTGGTCATTGATCTCTTACCTGGGACTGCTCCTATTTCTAAACGGCCATACAAGATGTCTGTAGAAGAACTAAAGGAATTTAAGAAGCAATTAACAGAGTTACAAGAGGCTGGGTACATTCGTTTGAATTCTTCACCTTATGGAGCGTCGTTCTATTTGTACAGAAGAAAGAAGGATTGCAAGGGATGTGCGTGGATTATAGGTCCCTTAATGATGTCACTGTGAAGAACAAGTATCCGTTACCCCGCATTAAGGATTTATTTGATCAGATGAGAGGTGACAGGGTGTTCTCTAAGATTGACCTTCGATTAGGTTACCATCAAATGAAGATTAGACCATCGGATATCCCCAAGACAGCTTTCTCAACTCGATATGGATTATATGAGTTCATTGTTATGTCGTTTGGATTAACCAATGCACCAGCTCATTTTATGAACTTGATGAATAAGGTGTTTATGGAGTATTTGGACAGATTCGTCGTGGTATTCGTCAACAATATTCTTATCTATTCCAAGAGTGCTAGTGATCATGAGGAACATCTGAGATTGGTGCTACAGAAGTTACGAGATAATCAACTCTACGCCAAGTACAGTAAATGCGAGTTTTGGATTGGCGAGGTGCCATTTCTTGGACATATCATTTTAATGGAGGAATATCAGTGGATCCTGCTAAAGTCAAGGAGATAGTGGTGTGGAGCATACCCACTACAGTTATAGAGGTCCGAAGTTTCTTGGGACTTGCAGGATATTATCGGAGATTTATTGAAGGATTTTCTAGGATCGCTAAGCCTATGACCTCACTTCTGGAGAAGGGAAGAGAGTTTAAGTGGGACGAGAAGTACCAAGATAGTTTTAACCAACTGAAGTTGAGATTGATGTCATCCCAGTGTTGGTTATGCCAGATCTACAGAAGGGATTTGACATTTATTATGATGCATGTGGCCAAGGATTAGGCTGCGTGCTCATGCAAGAAGGACATGTGATCGCCTACGCATCTCGTCAGTTGCGGAAACAAGAGTTAAACTACCCCACTCATGACTTAGAACTAGTAGCCGTTGTGTATGCGCTTAAGATTTGGAGACATTATATCATGAGAACCAAGTGTCAAGTATACACAGATCATAAAAGTTTGAAGTATATATTCACTCAGAAGGACCTCAACCTTAGGCAACGCCGTTGGTTGGAGCTTATTAAGGATTATGCTTTGGAGATTCACTATCACCCAGGCAAGGCAAATTTGGTTGCAGATGCCTTGAGTCGAAAGGAGCATGTTCATTCTGCTGTTGTTGCCCAGGTACCTGATGAGATTGTTGAGGGATTCAGGAGACTTAACCTGGGGATAGTTGCTCGCGCTGAAGGAGTTACTATTGATGTGGAATCTACTTTGGAGCAAGAAATCCGCAAAGGACAAATTGGTGATGCTAAGATACGAGAGATTAGGGATCTTATTACTAAAGGTCGAGGTCCGGAATTCATGGAAGACGAGCAAGGCACAGTATGGTTCAAGGATCAGATATGTGTCCCTGAGATTGATAGCCTTCGTGAGACTATACTGAAGGAAGCCCATGACTCGGATTATTCTATTCATCCTGGTAGTACCAAGATATATCAGGATTTGAAGTAGAAGTTCTGGTGGTATGGACTGAAGAGAGATGTGGCTGCACATGTGGCTATGAGCGATGTGTGTCAAAGAGTTAAGGCTGAACACCAAAGGCCAGCTATTCTATTGTACCCATTAAAGATACCTGAGTGGAAGTGAGAAGAGATTGATATGGATTTCATTACTGGATTGCCTCACACCCAGAAAGGATATGACTATATATGGGTGGTTGTGGATAGATTGACTAAAGTGGCTCATTTCATTCCGGTCAAGACTACTAAAAGGGATCTTAATTGGCAGAGTTATATATGGCTCGGATTGTGTCTCGACACAGTGTACCAAAGAAGATCATTTCGGATAGAGGATCACAATTTACCTCCAGATTTTGGAAAAGTTTGCATGAGAATATGGATACGAAGTTGTATTTTAGTACAACCTACCATCCTCAGACTGATGGACAGGCTAAAAGGACTAATCAAGTATTGGAGGACATGTTGAGAGCTTGTGCCCATCAGCATGGTAGTAGTTGGGATAAGAGTCTACCTTATGCTGAGTTCTCATATAATAATAGTTACCAGGCCAGTCTGAAGATGTCACCGTTTGAGACTCTGTATGGCAGGAAATGCAAGACTCCTTTATATTGGATTAGACTAGAGGAAGATAGTTCTTTGAACCTGAACTTATTCAAGAAGCAGAAGAACAAGTTCGTATAATTCGAGAGAATTTGAGGATAGCTCAAACTAGGCAAAAGAGCTATGCTGATAATAGAAGAAGACCATTGGAGTTTGAGGAAGGTGATCATGTGTACCTCAAGGTGTCACCACTTCGTGGAATGAGGAGATTTAAAGTCAAGGGCAAATTGCCACCTCGCTTGATTGGACCCGTTAGAGTTTTTTTTAGGGCGAGTTGGGGAGATGGCATACCAACTCGAGCTACCTGACACTAGTAGAAAAGAGCTCAAAGCCTGCGGCACCCATAAATTATCACTGGTAGTTTCAGTTACCGCGCGCTAGTAAAAAAAACCAGGTGGGCCCGGCTTGGGAACCGCCAGTGAAAACCTATTTCCACTGGCGGTTCTCTTAACACAACCGCCAGTGGAAATAGGATATTTACACTGGCGGTTGGTGTAACAGAACTGCCAGTGAAAATATAATTTCCACTGGCGGTTCTGTTACACCAACCGCCAGTTGAAATATCCTATTTCCACTAGCGGTTGTGTTAAGATAACCGCCAGTGGAAATAGTTTTCCACTGGCGGTTTTTCAAGCCAACCGCCAGTGAACTATGTGTTATAAATACCACTCTTCCTCCCCCCAACAGGAGCTATACGCTCGCAGCCAACTTCCATTGGAGGCGATTTTGGAGGTCCAGATTTCACAAAATACAAGGGGGGAGGTTTTGGTCTTCATTTTTTGGAAGAAGGTGGATAAGAAAGGTTGGTTTATGTTTCTTTGTGAATTTTTGTTCATTCTTGCTCAGTTTTAGCCACATTTTGGATCTAGTGTTTTACATGTGAGAGAGAAGAGTATAGCTAGGTTATTTTCTCTATTTCCTCAAATGAGGTTGCTTAAGATGGTTAGATTTTGTCTATTCCCTCTCCTTTTTCATGTTTAGTTCTCAAATCAGTTTATCCATGACACATATTTAGTTGCTTAATGAATGGTGAATGTGTTGTATGGAGAGGGAGGATGATAGGTTTGGTAATTAAGATTGTTTTTATTAATTGTTATGAAAGGTTGGTTTAATTATGTTTCAATTGCCAATTATTGTTCATTTTTGTTCAATTTTAACTACATTTTGAAACTAGGCTTTCACCATGTGTTAGAGATAGGTTTGGGTATTAAGATTTTTTGTTTATTAGTTGCTAGGAAAGTTTGGATTATGTTTCTTTTGCCAAATTTTGTTCATTTTTCCTCCACTTTAGCCACATTTTGGATCTAGGGTTTCACCATGTGTTAGAGATAAAGTAGTTAGGTTGCCTAATCCAACCACCTATGACCTTTGTTGTATAAATACCCCTTCATCCTTCCCGACAATAACTGTTTTGGTGATGTGGTACCTCCCCGTCGTCGATCGATTGAGGTGTTTGTTCGCTAACCCTGAGGATGCCAAACTTATGAGCTAGCATGCTTCTGATGAGCACAAAAACAATGAGAAGCTTTGACATCCAATCGATGGGAAGCAGTGGCAAGATTTCAATGAGAACCACCGATACTTTGCCGATGAACCAAGAAATGTTAGGTTCGCACTGAGTACTGATGGAATGAATCCATTTGCTGAAAGGAGCAGCAAGCATAGCACATGGCCAGTGATCCTCACCATATACAACCTTCCTCCATGGTTGATGCAGAAACGGAAGTACATTTTGCTAACCATCCTTATTTCTCGACCTACACAACCTGGAGTTGATATGGATGTATTTTTAGAGCCCTTAATGGAGGATATGAAAATATTGTGGGTAACGGGTGTTCAAATGTTGGATGAGTATCATAAAGATTCATTCACGCTGAGAGCAATTATTTTTGTTACGATCAACGATTACCCTGCACTCTTCACATTATCAGGCCAGTTTAAGGGAAAGGTTGGCTGCACAGTATGCATTGATGGAACTGCTTACGTGTCCCTTACTGCATCTAAGAAGATAGTGTACATGAGGCACAGACACTTTTTATTGGAAGGACACAGGTACCGCATGCGAAAGATGGATAAGTACTTTGACAATAATGGTGAACTACATTCTACTACTCCATCGGGTAACAATAGGGGTCATAGAGTTTTTGAAATAGTCAGGAATATCAAGCTTGTTTTCGGGAAGAAGACAAAAGACGGAAAAACAAGGAAGGATGTCAAACCAGCTCCGGGGGCTATATTCAAGAAAAAGTCTATTTTCTTCGAGTACTTGCCTTACTGGAAAGAGTTAGATGTGCGGCATGCGATCGATGGTATGCACGTTCAGAAGAACGTGTTTGAAAGCATAATTGGCACCTTGCTAGACATAAAGGGCAAAACAAAAGAAGGGCTCAATTCATGCATGGACTTGGTAAATTTAGGCATAAAAAAGGAACTACATCCTGATCTTCAAGAAAATGGGAAGTACCATCTCCCAGCAGCAAGCTACAATCTCAATGTAGATGAGAAACATGCGATGTGTGTTTGGCTTAAGAATTTGAAAGTCCCATCCGGATTCTGCTCTAGCATACGGAGTATTGTGTCAATGAAAGACCTGATAGTCACCAACTACAACTCACATGATTGTCATGTCATGCTGACTACATTCCTACCTATTGCCATCAGGGCTATAAATCCTTTGTTTTTAAAGATGGCAATCACACGGTTGTGCTACTTTTTCAACAGAATTTCACAAAAGGTAATTGACCGTGATGAGTTGGCATCTCTTCAGGAATTCGCAGTGGAGACAATATCACAGTTTGAGATGTGTTTCCCTCCATCGTTCTTTGATATTATGGTGCACCTTGTGGTGCACTTGGTGCCACAAATAGAGGCATTGGGTCCTATGTACTTGCATGAAATGTGGACGTATGAGCGTTTCATGTCAATACTGAATGGCTATGTATCAACCCGTGCTCATCCCGAGGCATTCATGATAGAGGGGTACTGTACCGAAGAGGCCATTGAGTCCGGAGGTCCATTCTGTAATAGTATCCTAAAAGACCAGGTTGCAATAGGTTTGCCTCCGTCACGACACGAGGGTAGATTGTATGGAAGCGAGAGGATGGGACGGAAATCTTTCATCCCACCAGATTACAATACAGTACTTGAGGCACATCACAACATCCTACATCAGCTAGCGATAATAGAGCCATTTATCCAACAACACATCAATGAGCTTCACGAGCAAAATCCTAGGCATACAGCTGATTGGGTAATGAAGCAACATAAGCAGCGGTTCAACACATGGCTAATGGTGAAGGACATTCCACGTGGAGAAACAATAGAAGAACAAACCATCAAGGGGTTGGCATCTGGACCATCACGCCAGGTCACAACATGGCAAACCTATGACATTAGTGGATTCACATTTTGTACCAAGTCCAAGGACAAAAAGAGCATGTCACAAAACAGTGGTGTTCGATGCGAGGCCATAGATGATGAAACTGGTGAGATTATTACATATTTTGGCTTTATTGAGGACATATGGGAACTAGACTATGGTACATTTCAGATCTCGGTTTTCCGATGTTAATGGGTTGAAGACAAACATGTCACGGTAGACAACTATGGGATCAGAGTTCTTGATCTAAGTAAGGTAGGTTACAAAGATGACCCATGGATCCTTGCTAATCGTGCTGCACAGGTCTTCTATGCTGAACAGATCATTTCTAACAATGAGAAGAAAAGCACCGACAAACCGAAGCATGTAGTTTTTCCTGGAAAACAACAAGCTATATGAGTTGATGGTGTATCTGATTTAGAGGATTTTAACCAGTTCAATGACATGTCTCTTTTCATAGACCATCCAACCAAGATAAGGAACGTTGAGCGAAGCATCCCACGCAATTCGATGCCCTGGGTACGCCACGATGGACAAGGCAGAACAATAGCTCCCTAGATTATATAGTTGTCATGTAATTGATTACTGTTAGGACATGTCATGTAATTGATTATTGTTAGCGACAAACCGAAGCATGTAATTTTACACGACTTTCTAGTGACTTTCTAGAGAGGAGAGGGAGAGGGAGAGAGAGCTATTGTTGCCAATGCGCTCGGAGCAGGTCCAGCACTTACCGTTCGTGCGGATGCAGCACTTTGCACATCCAGAATGCCCGTTCTTGCACTAATTTTACACAGAGCAGAGCATCATGCTGGAGCCTACCGATCAATATGTACTGTATATATACATGCATGGTAATCTGACTTGCCATGAAAACTTCGGACTGGAAGGGTAGGCAGTAGATGTCGCACTCCAGCGCATCCTTCTCCACGGATAGTGTCACAGTCGCCTCTTCCTCATCCTCCACCACCACCTTGGCTTTCTTTGGAGTGCCGCCGTCAGAGGAAGCCGTGGTCTTTTTCCCGGTCATGGTTTATCACCTAGAACGCGAGGTAAAATAAAAGCAAGGAGGACTATTCGACTAATATATATATATATATATATATATATATTAGGCAGTAAGAAACAAGCATCTTCAAAGAACATGCTGTGAAAGAACTTGGAAAGATGTTTACCAGATCTGATACTTGTGAAAGAACTTCACACCAATGGTGACGAGAGATGCGAAGCCAGGAGATGACGTAGTATTTAAACACTGCAAGAACGAGCATTCTAGTGACTTTCTAGAGAGGAGAGAGAGAGGAGAGAGAGAGGGAGAGAGAGGAGAGAGATAGGAGAAAGAGAGAAGAGAGAAAGGAGAGAGAGGAGAGAGAGAGAGGAGAGAGAGAGAAGTAATATATAAATATATTTATTATGTATACTAAATATATATAATTATATATTTAATATGTATACAAATTTATATACTTAATATATGTATATATCATAAAAAATAATATACTAAAAATATTACTACTGGTGGTTCACAACGAAAACCGCTAGTAGAAATGGCCTCCACAGTCTGTGTCATTTCTACTGGCGGTTGTCATTGTCAACCGCCAGTAGAAATATCTCCTATATAAAGGAGCGCGCGCGGTGCCGAAAATTTCTCTAAGTCTTTGGCGCCCAGAGATTTTACACTCCCACCGTCAGGCTGCCGAAATTTCGCTCCGGCAATCTTCTCCGCCGTGCACCGCCGTCGTCCCCGCGCCGTAGGTACGTTCCCCTCTCTCTCCCTTCTTCGACTTCGTTCGCGCTCGGGCACGGCGCTGCCGCCTCCGTGCACGCGCCGCCGCCACGCGTGCCTAGCTAGGGCGCGCATCTCTGCAGAGAGTGAGAGAGAGGGAGAGGAGAGGAGAGAGGGAGAGGAGAGGAGAGAGGGAAAGGGAAGAGAGAGGAGGGTGAGGGAAGAGAGAGGAGGGAGAGGGAAAGAGAGAGGAGAGGAGAGAGGGAAAGGGAAGAGAGAGGAAAGAGAGAGGAGGGAGGGAGAGAGAGAGAGAAGAGAGAGGAGGGAGAGGGAAGAGAGAGGAGGGAGGAGAAGAGAGAGGAGAGGAGGGATGGAAAGGGAAGAGAGGAGTAGATCACCAACATCTCCGACGATGAAGATGAGGAGATCGATTGGACGACACTGATAGACGACGAGGAGTAGAAAAGTAGAAATTACTATATATGTTCTAATCTTAGTATGATATTATATATAAGAATTTAGTATGATGGATGGTGTATTATGTAAGAACTTAGTATGATATTATATATATGTTCTAATCTTTTGTTCCAATCTGATGAAAGGGGTACACAACTCGATAATATCCGTAGGACTCTCCCTCTCTCCCTCTCTATACGTTCTATACGACTCTCCATCTCTCTCTCTACGTCCTATACGACTCCTCCTCTCTCCCTCTCTATACGTTCTATACGACTCTCCATCTCTCTCTACGTTCTATACGACTCTCCCTCTCTCCCTCTCTATACGTTCTATACGACTCTGCATCTTTCTCTCTACGTCCTATACAACTCTCCCTCTCTATACGTAACTCGATAATATCTGTATCACAATATTAGGGGTTAGGGTTAGGGCTTAGGGTTAGTGTTAGTGGTTAAGGGTTAGGGTATTTGTTAATATGAATTTAATTATTGCTTATGTTAATATGTGCTAATATGTATTTGTATATATATAGCTCAATGAGTTCTCCAATCAAGGACCAAGGATTAGGGCCCGACCACATGGATAAGAGTGTTGCTCAAGAACAATCCAGCAGTGAAGGATATGAAACGCCTAGCGACCCTTTTCCTACCGCTAGCATAGATAGGGCCACTGCGCGTGAGTTGCAACGTGACCCTACTTATGATCCACAAGACCATGAGGTAAATTACACATCCTTAATTTCGTGTGTGTACCTAATTAATTAGCTGATTTCACAATGTCTATTACACATGCATGATTTCTTGTGCATTTTATTACATGAATAGGAGGTCTTGTCTCAATTTCGTGTGACACTCGAAAAAGCTGCGGCACGATACCAAGACACACCGGAACCGACCCAAGACGCACCGGAACCGACCCAAGGCGCACCGGAATCGACCAAGACAACCACCGAGAGGTCAAGGAAAAGGAAGCAGAGCGATCGGAACAGAGGTGACAGGGGGATAAACAAGTTTCCTGACAAGACATATAAAATCGCGGACGTGAGCCTGAATGGTCAGCCCCTAGCTCCAGAAGAGGTACTGCCTAAGTTCCGGAATGCACTTGGGTTCTTAGTTAGAGATAATCTTGACATCACAATCCGACAGTGGAGAGATGTATCAGATGATGTCAAGAATCAAATGTGGAATAAGCTAATAACGAGGTTCGTTTTGCCTCGGGATTCAGAAGAACTCATGAAAAAATACACAATGAAGCAGTTTGCAATCAATTTCCGAAACTGGAGGTCTGAGATGAATACAAAGTTTGCAAAGAAAGACCTAGACCCGACGAAAAATATAAAATCTCAGCAAGTCAGTGGGCAGTATTTCTAGAGCAGAGGAGCAGCCCTGATTTCATATCGCTAAGTGAGGCAAATTCAGAACTATCTAAGAAGAACAAATACCACCACCACCTTGACACAGGTGGTTACAAGCGTCAGATTCCTAATGGAGACAAGAAGACGCCGAGAAGAAGGCTGCAGGGTTGCCGACGCTGTCCGAGCAACTTGGTGAAAGGATAGCTAATTGGATCCGTGCTAGAAAACCAAGGGAAACTGAGTCTGGTGTATCTTTTGATGATCCCACTGTCGAAGAAGCGACAAAAAACATATATGCATTTGCAGCTAAGCAGAGCCAAAGAACATTTAAGCCGCAAAGGGAGAGAGACATTCTAACGGCTGATCTCGGTAACCCTGAGCATCCTGGTCGTGTACGGGGAATCTCATCTAAGGAAGGATGGAAGGAAGGATTCGGACCACAATGGGAAGGTCTATACAAGAAACGTGATCGATACAAGGAAGAGATGGCGAATTATTTTAAGGAGGAGGCCAAGAAAGAGTTCAAAGGCCTGATGTCTGAAATGCTATCGAATCCTCCTCTAGAATTGATGCAGCAATTGGCGATGGCAAGTGCGATGTCTGTTCAACAGATGACCACTCCACAGATGCAAATAATTCCAGCAGCTCAAACGCCGGCTTCCACCGAGGGTACGACCATCCCAAGCTCTATCGCGTCAATGGAAAATAAGGTCCGCTATCCAGTTGATGACATCACAAGGCCTGTGGCATGCACACTAGTTATAAGATATGGTATTAACAATCAGCGTACAAAGAAAGTAGCCACAGGCCTTGCGATCCCAGGACGCAAGTTCCATGGAAACGACATTCCAGAAGAATATTGCAGGGTAGAAGTGACGACAGTCGTCCAAGGATCCGAGGACAACATGCTAGACATCCCTGGGCCCGAAGGTATCGAGACACTTGGACAAGCTATCAAGAATTTTATCCTTTGGCCTCGAAGGGATGTCGAATTGGTTGATCCACCACGACAGCCGTCGTCGCAGGCCCAACCGTCTTCGCCTTCTCAAATTGCTGTTCCTATTGTACATCCATCATCACCTCCTCAAACTTCACATGCTGCTCCTCATCCTCTTTCTGACCCTCCTTCTCCTCATCCTCATGGTGGCCCACCGTCTCCGCCACATACATCGCCCTTCAGGGATCCACCTTCTCCACAGCCATCAAGGGATCCACGACCAACAAAGAAATCTAAAGTTTCTATACCAAAATTAGTGTCCCCGTTCGAGAAGAAAAAGAAGAGTAAATCCACTGCTGGCACAGCTCGTTTTTTGAAAGGGATTGGACGGAGCCTCACGTCAGACACTGTTGATTTGGCCGATCTTGAGGAGTCCGCAAAAAAGGCTGAGGCAATGGCCACAAAGATAAAGAAGCCAACTAAGGCAGATTATAAAAACGTGCCTAAAAATATGTGTCGGGCAGACCACTACTCACTTTTGAGAAACTAATGAAGGTCCCGGCTAATATTAAAAGGTTGCATGATTGGTACATGCGGGCATCTTCAATTGGCATCGACACCATCAGTGTCAATATACCAGCCCATGCTTTTATTGGTTCAAATAAAAAAGCCTTTGTTGCATTCGAGGACATGTGGTTAATGATGAACCTTCAGAGACTCAACGTGCAACTTGCAACCATATTTGCATTGTAAGTGTCACTCATACTCCACATATATGTGTTATTATTAGTGAGTTGTATAAATTTTCAATATCTGACATGCACGTGTGCGTTGCAGAATGCAACATGATCAGTAGGAGATCCTTTATGGTACCAATCCCAATGCTAGTGCCAGTAAAAAGGTTGGGTATCTCAAGCCAATAAAGATATGCGAGAATAGCCACACTTTTAGAATCAGAAAAGACAACGAAGCATTACAGGGACTAACGGACGAAGAAATTGAGGTGCATATCCAGGATCTGAAGAAGGATTTTGAAGCAACATATGCCACCTACATAGGACACGCAATGCTTCAATTTCAAGACAGGGAATCCATAGTGGCCTCGTACAACTTTAAGTAAGTGTGATTTTGCATAAATAAAATTAATAATTTCAATACACATGTATCACAAGTTTGATTCGTACAGGGACCACTGGATATGCTTCTTCATTTATCCTAAGGTTGGAAAGGTGCTGGTGCTTGACTCCTTGCACACCGAGCCTTTGGCCTATTCAAAATTCCTCGGCATCTTAGAGCTGTAAACCTTTTCTATGCATGCATACTTATATCGATGAGAATTGTAGAATAACATGATGATTCTATTTGAGATCACAGGGCATTTAGGTTTTATAAGCTACGAGGTGGAAAGTACGACACGTCCAAAAAAGGCGTGCCACTAGACATCCATTATAACTGGTCGGTAAGTATGTGAATTTATGAATACATATCATACATGTACGTACATAGGATAATGTTGCAACTAAATAACCAATCTCCCGTTATGTAGTGCCACAAGCAACCACCCGGATCAGTCCTATGTGGGTTCTACGTGTGCGAGTTCATGAGAATGAACGGACGATACATCACGAACCCTAGCAAGGTATTATTAGTAATAGTCACGTATGTATTTATGTCATTAAAGATGCAAATGTGTTATTATTGAGTATAAATAGATGATGTTTATAAACTTCCTTTACAGCAATTTCAACAAGGAAGCCCAGAGAACTTGACTGAAGGTGCATTGTATGGCATAGTTGAGGACTTGTGCACATTCATATTGAAAGAGGTCATTCCCGCAGAAGGGAAATATCACGATGCTTCCGGAACATTAGCTTTGCCAGAGTTTAGAATACTAACAAAAATTAGTAGACTATCTCTTAGCCGAGATAGTTATTAGAGCTTTCGTGAAAACTTTGATGTATATAATGTGTGATGCATACATGGTTGTAAACAAGACTTTGATGTATATAAATGTATGATAGAATTTAATTCCATGTTGCTTTTAATATCAATACTACATGTTTATCAATATCAATATATATATATATATGTTTGTGTGTGTAAATATATATAAATTTCAGTACGAAAATTTTAAAAAAGGCGGGAAAACTTCCACTGGCGGCTAAATAAAAAAACCGCCAGTGAAAATACAATTTCCACTGGCGGTTTTCTTAATAAAACTGCCAGTGGAAATGCTATTTCCACTGACGGTTTCTTAAGAAAACCGCCAGTGGAAATGACGATTTCCACTGGCCCCTAGCACTGGCGGCACTGAAAAACGCCAGTGCAAACAGCTCTAGAACCGCCACTATAGAGCCTCTGTGTACTAGTGTGATAGTCTATCTGATGTGCACAATGTATTTCATCTGTCTCAACTTGAGAAGTGTCTTCGTGTCCCTGAGGAACAATTACCAATGGAAGAGCTCAATGTTCAGAGAGATTTGACATACACGGAGTATCTGATCAAGATTCTTGATACATTGACTCAAGTTACAAAAAAAAGGTGATAAAGATGTGCAAAGTGTAATGGAGTCACCATGGAGAAGATGAAGCAGTATGGGAAAGAGAAGAAGAGCTTCACATAGATTTTTCCTATCCTTTCCCTAATCCTTTCTTAAATCTCGAGGACGAGATTATTTTTAAGGGGGGTAGGATTTGTGATACCCAATTTGTAAAAGATAATATATAAAAAAAGATAGGTTATTTTCTTATTTTTATGTGGGTGTTATATTTATTTACCATCACATGAGAACACTTTACTTAATAAGAATAAATAGTTAACAAAAGACACTCAAATAACTTGTGCATCCCTTGGAGTTTTTGTGTTTGCTTATGCAATAAAATAATAACAATAATAATGCTAGTAGAAATAAAACAATGACTTGAGATGAAGTTGAATCCTAAATTGAGAATTAGGGTTTGAAATAGAGAAGGAAAAAAATACTAAACAAAATAAATAAATAAAATTCTGCCATAATAGTAGGTTCAAACTGTACTGTTAAAAGATGAGTTTAAATTCACAAATTGAGTGGAATTCAAATTTGAGATTTAAATTTGAAAAAGATTAGAGAAGAGGATAGAAAATAAAAAGAAAAAAGGTGAAAGCGCTGTTTGGGCTGAGACCACATATTCAGCCCAACTTGAGATTTTCTCCGCGCAGCCCATCGTTGTGCCCTCACGATCGCGCGCGAGGCGGCGCCGACAGGCAGGCCCGCCTTGTCAGCTGCGCGTCACACACCATGTAGCATGCTCCTGCGCCGATCTGTGGGACCCACGGCGCGTCTCTCTCGCACCCTCGCTCTCATCCTCTCACTGGTGCACGGGCCCGGCGTGTCAGCTCTCCACTCCAACAAACAAGCCGCCATCCACGGGCGCCATGGAGATCTTCTCGGGCGGGTGGTTGCAACCACCGCCGCGGCATCCACTCGACGCCAACTGGGCGAGCCGTCATCTTGCCGCGCCCTAAAATGGAGGACATCTCCCCCCTTCCAGACCTGCTTGCGCCCAATGGTGAAGACCCCTGTGACTCCACAAACCGAGGGATAAACGCCGCTGTGAGGGAGGGAGACATCGACACAAGCTCTTCCTCGATTCGCTGTCGATTCTGTTGCGTTGAGGCATCGAGGGGCACTGCCTAGAGTCGTTGAAGCCAAATTGGAAGCTGTTGGTGACCGGAGTCGTCCCACTCATGGCGGATTTCTCACCGTAGCTGGTCTACGCCGGTCCACCGCCGAAGCTGGTGACCTTCCTCGGGGAGAGCGGATCTGGCAAGACTACCGCGGCCACCATCGCCGCTTAGTATTATGCAAGTGACGGCTTCAAGACATGCTTGGTTGTTCAACGCCAAGATCCTACTATAGAGCACTTGATGGGCAATAAAATTGGGAATTTTCTGACCGAGTGTGTGGCCAATCTCTCGACCATAAAGATGGAGACTGGTAAGTTGCTGCTTGAACCCCTAGACCGACTGAAGAAGGTAGACGCCCAGGTCAATTTTACTCAAGGAATCCTTGAAGGAATTGTAGGAGAGGAGCGTGGAGTTTTACCTGGAATGGATTCGATATGTTTAGTCTTAGCTCTTCAGAAGCTCCTTAATTTCTTTTCATCTGAAGGAGTAATTCACAATCAGAATTTGATGTGTTCGTGTATGATTGCAACGATACAGAGGTAATTCTACGGCTGATAGGTGCTGCTGACCGGGCAAGTCAGGTCTTATTTGAGGTGTGAGAGACCAAGCTGAGTAGACTGGCATCAGAAGACTTGCTTCTTCTTCATTACTGAAACTAATATATGATTCTGCAAGGCCAAATGGCAAAACTAGTGAGGGGAGACTTAGTATACAGATATGGAATGAAATTGAACAACTACTTGAGAAAATCTCAGTATGGTTTGCCGATCCTTCAAAACTTGCATGCTTCCTTATCATGGATCCTAGGACATCAATCTATGTATCCTCTGCATTGCGGTATTGGGGTTGTACCACTCAAGCTGGCAGTGAAATATGCGGGGCATTTGGATATACTGAAGACCCTTCTGAACTGCACCAAGAAGTTACTCAAATGTTCCTGTCGTTGTCTGTCTTTTCTGCCATTCGGTAGATCGGAGCGAGGAAATCACTCACCGGAGTCGAGCGTGTCGTCGCCCTGATATCGAAAGGAGGAAGGAAGGTAGAAAATAATTACACCAAGATCCTATATAATATATCTATTTATCTCGTAATTATTTAGGTGACTCCAATCTAACCATTCAGATCGCGTCATGTCACCTATTTTTGTGCAGCCCTACTATTTTATTAAACATGTGATATATTTTATGTTAGATGTTAATTGGTTAGATAATCTAGTCAAACTAATTTATAGTTCTAACATACGTATTTTATAAATAATTGTTAATAATTAATACCAACTCAAGTATTTTAATTTAATACTTGTTTAGTTTAAATGCAATATCTATTAGATCTCATCTATTATATTTATTACACCTAAAATATCGTTATATCCATAATTCTTCGTTTTAGCTCCGATTTTAATGGTTCTCGAACCCACGATTTCGTAGCATCACGTAGAATATTCTTACGTTGTTTGTTCCCATGTTTGGTGTACTGTTATTTTTATGCACTTTTTGTCTATTTGTTTGTATTGCTACGACTAGCAGTGCGGTCACGAGGATCCGAAGAATCACTCTGGTAACTGGAATCTCAAGTGCTAGGCAAGTTGTGCCCTTGATTCACTTTTGTTACCCAATAATGTTCTTTATAATCATTTACCATGCATAGGTTTAATTTTGATGGGACCCGATAGGTCACCCTAGATTGTTTATCTCATTTACCTTGTTTACCCCTGAATCACTTGGGTAGTTTGCTATTGCTT
This sequence comes from Zea luxurians, assembly GCA_029449295.1. Taxonomy (NCBI): domain Eukaryota; kingdom Viridiplantae; phylum Streptophyta; class Magnoliopsida; order Poales; family Poaceae; genus Zea; species Zea luxurians. The sequence continues at coordinate 210,507,740 of JAOPSE010000001.1, forward strand.
TATATGGTTTTGGGATAATCGTTTATTATATCCATGTTCCAATTATTTTGTTATTTTATTTATTTTCATGTCAAGATCATTATATTATTGTTAATTGGAACATGGAGCTTAACTTGAGAAACACGTGCCACCACAAGGGAGGAATGGGACCCCTTGGCTAACTAATTAGAAAAGCTAGTGGAAGACTACCTTACCCGAAAGGGGCAAGGGCAGTAGGGGAGTTGCATGCAAGGAGGTTCTCGGGTTGATTTGCTGCAATGGCGGTCAGACGGGGGATTCTTGCAAGTGCTATTCCCATAAACTGTAGCAGGTTTTCGAAAGCTAGTGGAACTTTGTAAAGGCCTCGTAGTGGATCCCTAGCCATTCACCTTGGTAGTGTCTAAGGGCCTAGCTAACCCTGGCAACATGGGAAACACGACTTGTGGGTAAAGGGTACAACCTCTGCAGAGTGTAAAACTGGTATACTAGTCGAGCTCACGGTTATGAGCAGCTCAGGACTCTCTGATGATTAAATTATGGAACCTAAACTCAATTTTGTCATTTGCATTGCATGGGTTTATTATTAGTTTTGTTCTATTACTTTATTTAAGGTTTGGTATTTACTTACACTTAGTAACTGCTAATAAAATTTTGACCAACTACTTAAAAGCAATGCTCAGCTTTAACCCCTATCATTGATTAGCCTTACACATCACATGAACTCCCACCTTTGTGAGTTCATGTCCACTGGTTCCCCACAACTTGTTGAGCTATGATCATGTGTGAGCTCACCCTTGCTGTCTCACACCCCCCCACAGGAGAAGAATAGGTGGTTCAGGAGGAGCCACAAGGCGAGGAGTTCGATCTATTTTAGGTGGCGTTTCCCAGTTGACTTTCTGGCGCCAAGGATAGATTTTAGTTCGATCCATATTTATCTTTTATTTTTGTAAGTCTTCCGCTATATAATAAGTACTCTAATTATTGTGACATTTATCTCTATACACTCTGTTATTGTCGGGGACCATAATTAGGGGTACCCTCAAGACTCCTAAATCTCAGCTGGTAAACCCCATCAGCACAAAGCTGCAAAGGCCTGATGGGTGCGATTAAGTCAAGGATCGGTCCATTCGACGGACGCGATCACGCCTCGCCCGAGCCCAGCCTCGGGCAAGGGCAGCCGACCTCGGAGGATCTACGTCTCGCCCGAGGACCCCCTCCAGCAACGGACACACCTTCGGCTCGCCCGAGGCCCAGTCTTCACCAAGAAGCAACCTTGGCCAAATCGCCACGCCAACCGACCAAATCGCATGGGCATTTAATGCAAAGGTGGCCTGACACCTTTATCCTGACGCACGCCCTCCAGTCGGCAGAGCCGAAGTGACCGCAGTCACTTCGCCGCTCCACTGACCGGCCTGACAAGAGGACAGCGCCGCCTACGCCGCTCCGACTGCTGAGCCACTCGACAGAGTGAGGCTGACAGCAGCCAAGTCCGGCCCTAGGCACCATGGGAAACTCTGCTTCGCCCGACCCCAGGGCTCGGACTCAGGCTCAGCCCCGGAAGACGACGAACTCCGCTTCGCCCGACCCCAGGGCTCGGACTCGGGCTCAGCCCCGGAAGACGACGAACTCCGCTCCGCCTGACCCCAGGGCTCGGACTCGGGCTCAGCCCCGGAAGACGACGAACTCCGCTTCGCCCGACCCCAGGGCTCGGACTCGGGCTCAGCCCCAGAAGACGACGAACTCCGCTCCGCCCGACCCTAGGGCTCGGACTCGGGCTCAGCCCCGGAAGACGACGAACTCCGCTTCGCCCGACCCCAGGGCTCGGACTCGGGCTCAGCCCCGGAAGACGACGAACTCCGCTCCGCCCGACCCCAGGGCTCGGACTCGGGCTCAGCCCTGGAAGACGACGAACTCCGCTTCGCTCGACCCCAGGGCTCGGACTCGGGCTCAGCCCTAAAGGACGACGAACTCCGCCTCGCCTGACCCCAGGGCTCGGACTCAGCCCTGGCCTCAGCCAACGGTCTCTGCCTTGTCCGACCCGGGGGCTCGGACTCGACCTTGGAATACAGACTCGACCTCGACCTCGGAGGAGCCTCCACCTCGCCCAACCTAGGGCACGGACCGACCACGTCAACAGGAGGCGCCATCATTACCCTACCCCGAGCTAACTCAGGCTACGGGGAACAAGACCGGCGTCCCATCTGGCTCGCTCCACTATACGAGTAATGATGGTGCCCCGCACGCTCTATGATGACGGCGGCTCTCAGCCCCCTTACGGAAGCAAGAGGACGTCAGCAAGGACTCGACAGCCCCGACAGCTGTCCTTCCGCCAGGCTCCAGCGCTCATCCGACGGGCATGACACCACACGAACTGGGTGCCAAAACCTCTCTGGCTGCCACGATGGCATGTACTTAGGGCGCTAGCTCTCCTCCGCTAGACACGTTAGCACACTGCTACACCCCCCATTGTACACCTGGATCCTCTCCTTACGCCTATAAAAGGGAGGTCCAGGGCCCTCTTACAGAGGGTTGGCCGCGCGGGGCAGGACAGGACGGCGCTCGCGCAAGGCCGCTCGTTCCCTCCCGCGTGGACGCTTGTAACCCCCTACTGCAAGCGCACCCGACCTGGGCGCGGGGCTAACACGAAGGCTGCGGGTTCCACCTCCCACGCCTGTCTCCCTCCGGCTGCTCTCCCCCCTTCGCATTCCGCCTTGCGCCGACCCATCTGGGCTGGGGCACGCGGCGACAATTTACTCATCGGTCCAGGGACCCCCCGGGGTCGAAACGCCGACACTTGGCGCGTCAGGTAGGGGCCTGCTGCGTGTTGACGAACAGCTTCTCGTCAAGCTCCAGATGGGCAGTCTCCAGCAATCTCTCCAGCCCGGGACGGTGCTCCGTTTCGGGAGTCTTGAGTTCATGTCCCTCGACGGCAGCTACGACATGATACTCCTTCCCCCGCCGCGCGACAGCGACAATGGCGGTCGACAACCCGCCCGCCGGCAGGGAAATCGATGACGCCTTCCCCACGTGGTGGAAGGACGACATTCGGGCTTGTCCTGTCCCCTCCCCCGCCGACGGAGGAGGAGGCGGGGCAACCAAGGCCAAGCAGGAGGCGGCACCTCGTTGGCTGTCGAGCGAGTCGACGGCGCCGGCGCCCCAACGGAGAGCGCATCGGGCATCGGCCTCGCGTCTGAGACAAAGACGAGCGCCGTCTCCCCGCAACACACCAACCTCAAGCAAACGGACGACGCCAGCACGCTCGCGAAGGACTTGCTAGGCGTCACCCTCGTACCTGAGACGACGGTGCAGTCAGTCCCTGACGTGACTTCGTCACCGCCCGTCGACCAAGAGGTACCGACCGATTCCCATCTCGTGCCTTTTGGATTCGGCCTCGACCCACCAAGCGACTCCGCTTCGGTGGACATTCTCATAGAGGCGAGTCCAAACCCTCTGGGGTATCGTGTGCGGTCACCCTGGGACCGGCTGACGGCCGTCTCGACCTACGAGCCCTCGGGGTCCGAGGAAGATGGCGAGCCCGACTTCTGTTGGGATTTCTCCGGACTTGGTAACCCCAATGCCATGCAGGACTTCATGACCGCATGCGACTACTGCCTTTCCGACTGTTCCGACGGTAGCCGCAGCCTCAGCGACGAGGACTGCGGTCCAAGTCGCGAATGTTTCCACGTCAATCTAGGGGGTCCCGCCGAAGGCAACCATCTTGGTATACCGGAGAACGGTGATCCCCCTAGGCCCGTGCCTCGCGTTGACATCCTTCGGGAGCTAGCTATGGTCCCCGTCCCGGCGGGGGGTCATGACCCACAACTCGAGCAAATCCGCGAGATGCGGGCCAGGCTCGACGAGGGAGCAGGAACGCTTGAGCCGATCCGCCAGGACATCGGGCAGGAATGGGCGGGCCAACCTCCGGCCGGAGAAGCGCGTCATCTCCCCCAGGGCATCTAGCACCGCATCACCGACGACGTCAGGGTAAGGCCGCCACTGGTTTCCAGTGGCGTCGGCCAGAACCTGGCTGCAGCGGCAATACTTCTCCGCGCGATGCCGGAGCCATCAACCACCGAGGGGCGGTGTATCCAGGGAGAGCTCAAGAATCTCCTGGAGGACGCCGCGGTCCGACGGGCCGAAAGCTCCGCTTCCCGAAGGCAGGGGTACCCCTCGGAACATCGCGCCGCGACTTCCCGATTCATGCGGGAAGCCTCGGTCCACACCGGGCGCACGCGCAACATAGCGCCTGCGGCCCCGGGTCGCCTCGGCAATGAGCACCATCACCACAGCCGTCGGGCCCACCTCGATGAGAGGGTGCGCCGAGGCTACCACCCCAGGCGTGGGGGATGCTACGACAGCGGGGAGGATCGGAGTCCTTCGCCCGAACCACCCGGTCCGCAGGCTTTCAGCCACGCCATACGACGGGCGCCGTTCCCGACCCGGTTCCGAACCCCGACTACTATCACAAAGTACTCGGGGGAGACAAGACCGGAACTGTGGCTCACGGACTATCGGCTGGCCTGCCAACTGGGTGGAACAGACGATGATAATCTCATCATCCGCAACCTCCCCCTGTTCCTCTCCGACACCGCTCAAGCCTGGCTGGAGCACCTGCCTCTGGGGCAGATCTCCAACTAGGACGACCTGGTCCAAGCCTTCGCTGGCAATTTCCAAGGCACGTACGTGCGCCCTGGAAACTCCTGGGATCTCCGAAGCTGCCGCCAGCAACCGGGAGAGTCTCTCCGGGACTACATCCGGCGATTCTCGAAGCAGCGCACCGAGCTGCCCAACGTCACCGATTCGGATGTCATCGGCGCGTTCCTCGCCGGCACCACCTGCCGCGACCTGGTGAGCAAGCTGGGTCGCAAGACCCCCACCAGGGCGAGCGAGCTGATGGACATCGCCACCAAGTTCGCCTCTGGCCAGGAGGCGGTTGAGGCCATCTTCCGGAAGGACAAGCAGCCCCAGGGCCGCCCACCGGAAGATGGCCCCGAGGCGTCAACTCAGCGCGGCACCAAGAAGAAAGGCAAGAAGAAGTCGCAAGCGAAACGCGACGCCGCCGACGCGGACCTTGTCGCCGTCGCCGAGTACAAGAACCCTCGGAAACCTCCCGGAGGTGCCAACCTCTTCGACAAGATGCTCAAGGAGCCGTGCCCCTATCATCAGGGGCCCGTCAAGCACACCCTTGAGGAGTGTGCCATGCTTCGACGCCACTTTCACAAGGCCGGGCCACCCGCGGAGGGTGGCAAGGCTCTCGACGACGCTAAGAAGGAAGATCACAGGGCAGGAGAGTTCCCCGAGGTCCGCGACTGCTTCATGATCTACGGTGGGCAAGTGGCAAACGCCTCGGCTCGGCACCGCAAGCAAGAGCGTCGGGGGGTCTACTCGGTAAAAGTGGCGGCGTCAGTCTACCTAGACTGGTCCGACAAGCCCATCACCTTCGACTAGGCCGACCATCCTGACCATGTGCCGAGCCCGGGGAAATACCCACTCGTTGTCGACCCCATCATCGGCAACGTCAGGCTCACCAAGGTCCTCATGGACGGAGGCAGCAGCCTCAACATCATCTACGCCGAGACCCTCGGGCTCCTGCAGATTGATCTGTCCTCGGTCCGGGCGGGCGCTGCGCCTTTCCACGGGATCATCCCCGGGAAGCGCGTCCAACCCCTCGGACAACTCGATCTACCCGTCTGCTTTGGGACGCCCTCCAACTTTTGAAGGGAGACCCTCACGTTCGAAGTGGTCGGGTTTCGAGGAACCTACCACGCAGTGCTGGGGAGGCCATGCTACGCCAAGTTCATGGCCGTCCCCAACTACACCTACCTCAAGCTCAAGATGCTGGGCCCCAATGGGGTCATCACCGTCGGGCCCACGTACCGACACGCGTACGAATGCGACGTGGAGTGCGTGGAGTACGCCGAGGCCCTTGCCGAATCTGAGGCCCTCATCGCCGACCTGGAGAGCCTCTGTAGGGAGGCGCCAGACATGAAGCGCCACGCCGGCAACTTCGAGCCAGCGGAGACGGTTAAGTCTGTCCCTCTCGACCCCTGCAACGACGCCTCCAAGCAGATCCGGATCGGCTCTGAGCTCGGCCCTAAATAGGAAGCAGTGCTCATTGACTTTCTCCGCGCAAACGCCAACGTTTTTGCGTGGAGTCCCTTGGACATGCCCGGCATACCGAGGGAAGTCGCCGAGCACTCGCTGGATATCCGAGCTGGAGCCCGACCCGTGAAGCAGCCTCTACGCCGATTCGACAAAGAAAAGCGGAGAGCCATAGGCGAGGAGATCCACAAGCTAATGGCGGCAGGGTTCATCAAAGAGGCGAAAGGCGTGAAGCTCATTCTTGAAAAGTGTGTCTTTGGGGTCCCCCGAGGCATGCTCTTGGGGTTCATCATCTCCGAGCGGGGCATCGAGCCCAACCCGGAGAAGATCGCGGCCATCACCAGCATGGGGCCCATCAAGGACTTGAAAGGCGTACAGAGGGTCATGGGATGCCTCGCGGCTCTGAGCCGTTTCATCTCACGCCTCGGCGAAAGAGGCCTGCCTCTGTACCGCCTCTTATGGAAGGCCGAGTGCTTCGCTTGGACCCCTGAGGCCGAGGAAGCCTTCGGGAACCTAAAGGCGCTCCTCATGAACGCGCCCATCTTGGTGCCCCCCGCTGCCGAAGAAGCCCTCTTGATCTACGTCGCCGCTACCACTCAGGTGGTTAGCGCCGCGATCTACTTCATCAGTGAGGTACTGTCCGAGACCAAGATCCGCTACCCACAAATTCAGAAGTTGCTGTATGCGGTGATCCTGACGCGGCGGAAGTTGCGACACTACTTCGAGTCTCATCCGGTAATTGTGGTGTCATCCTTCCCCCTGGGGGAGATCATCCAGTCCCGAGAGGCCTCGGGTAGAATTGCAAAGTGGGCGGTGGAGATCATGGGCGAGACGATCTCGTTCGCCCCTCGGAAGGCCATCAAGTCCCAGGTCTTGGCGGACTTTGTGGCTGAATGGGTCGACACCCAGCTCCCAACAGCTCCGATCCAACCGGAACTCTGGACCATGTTTTTCGACGGGTCACTGATGAAGACGGGGGCCGGCACGGGCCTGCTCTTCATCTCGCCCCTCGGGAAGCACCTACGCTACGTGCTACACCTCCACTTCCCGGCGTCCAACAATGTGGCTGAGTACGAGGCTCTAGTAAACGGGTTGCGAATCACCATCGAGCTAGGGGTCCGACGCCTCGACGCTTGCGGTGACTCGCAGCTCGTCATCGACCAAGTCATGAAGAACTCCCACTGCCGCGACCCGAAGATGGAAGCCTACTGCGATGAGGTTTGGCGCCTGGAAGACAAGTTCTACGGGCTCGAGCTCAACCACATCGCCCGACGCTACAACGAGACTGCGGACGAGCTGGCTAAAATAGCCTCAGGGCAAACAACGGTTCCCTCAGACGTATTCTCCCGAGACCTGCATCAACCCTCCGTCAAGACCGACGACACGCCCGAGCCCGAGAAGGCCTCGGCTCAGTCCGAGGTACCCTCGGCTCAGTCCGAGGTACCCTCGGCACAGTCCGAGGTACCCTCGGCACAGTCCGAGGTACCCCCGGCTCGGCCCAAGGCACCCTCGGCTCAACCCGAGGTACCCTCAACTCGGCCCGGGGTACCCTCGGCCCCCGAGGGTGAGGCACTGCGCATCGAGGAGGAGCGGAGCGGGGTCACGCCTAATCAAAACTGGCAGACCCCGTACCTGCAATATCTCCACCGAGGAGAGCTACCCCTCGACCAAGCCGAGGCTCGGCGGTTGGCGCGGCGCGCTAAGTCGTTCGTCTTGCTGGGAGACGAGAAGGAGCTCTACCACCGCAGCCCCTCGGGCATCCTCCAGCGATGCATTTCCATCGCCGAAGGCCAGGAGCTCTTACAAGAGATACACTCGGGGGCTTGCGGCCATCACGCAGCACCTCGAGCCCTTGTTGGAAACGCCTACCGACAAGGTTTCTACTGGCCGACGGTGGTGGCCAACGCCACTAGAATTGTCCGCACCTGCGAAGGGTGTCAGTTCTACGCGAGGCAGACCCACCTGCCCGCTCAGGCTCTGCAGACCATACCCATCACCTGGTCGTTTGCTGTGTGGGGTCTCGACCTTGTCGGCCCCTTGCAGAAGGCAATCGGGGGCTACACGCACCTGTTGGTTGCCATCGACAAATTCTCCAAGTGGATCGAGGTCCGACCCCTAAACAGCATCAGGTCCGAACAGGCGGTGGCGTTCTTCACCAACATCATCCATCTCTTTGGGGTCCCGAACTCCATCATCACCGACAACGGCACCCAGTTCACCGGTAGAAAGTTCCTGGACTTCTGCGAGGATCACCACATCCGGGTGGACTGGGCCGCCGTGGCCCACCCCATGACAAATGGGCAGGTAGAACGTGCCAACGGCATGATTCTGCAAGGACTCAAGCCTCGGATCTACAACGACCTCAACAAGTTCGGCAAGCGGTGGATGAAGGAACTCCCCTCGGTGGTCTGGAGTCTGAGGACAACGCCGAGCCAAGCCACGGGCTTCACACCGTTCTTTCTAGTCTATGGGGCCGAGGCCATCTTGCCCATAGACTTAGAATACGGTTCCCCGAGGACGAGGGCCTACGCCGACCAAAGCAATCGAGCCAATCGAGAAGACTCACTGGACCAGCTGGAGGAGGCTCGGGACATGGCCGTACTACACTCGGCGCGGTACCAGCAGTCCCTGCGACGCTACCACGCCCGAGGGGTTCGGTCCCGAGACCTTCAGGTGGGCAACCTGGTGCTTTGGCTGCGACAAGACGCCCGAGGGCGGCACAAGCTGACGCCTCCCTGGGAAGGGCCGTTCGTCGTCGCCAAAATTCTGAAGCCCGGAACATACAAGCTGGCCAACAGTCAAGGCGAGGTCTACGGCAACGCTTGGAACATCCAACAGCTACGTCGCTTCTACCCTTAAGATGCTTCCAAGTTATTCGTACACCCCGTTCACACACAATGTCTGGTCATCAAGGAAGGGTCAGCCTTGCCTCGGCAAAGCCCGACCCTCCCTCGGGGGCTAGAAGGGGGGGACCCCCTCCGCGTCGAAATTTTCCTCGAAAAAAGAAAAAGATCTTTTCTGCCAGAATACCTTTCGTGCTTTTCGACTACTTCGAAAGTAGATCCTGAAAACGACGGAGTACACGTAAGCCGTCAAGGCTGACCGAGCCGAGGGACTCCTACGCCTCCGGGATACGGATACCTCACTCATCACCTTCTGCGATAAGTAACTCGCGCTCGGATAAGTGATTCCGCGGACCGAACAAGTCTTCACGCTCGAAAGCTCCTCTGCCGGAATGATTTTTCGGGCCTTCTCGACTGCGTCGGTGACAGAACCCTATGGACGAGTAAGAGTGCGCGTAAGCGGCAAGGCCGACCGAGCCGAGGGATTCCTACGCCTCCGGGATACAGATACCTCACTCATCACCTTCCGTGAAAAGCAACTCTCGCCCGCACAAACAATTCTGTTACCGACAAATAAGTGCGGATACTTGAAACAAGAGGAAAAGAAATGCAGCTTTACAACACGACGATGGTATGTTTGGGCCTCGGCGGCCGCAGAAAACATACACATACTACAAGACAACCCGATCCTGCAGGCTCGGACGTCGACAGTTGAAGGGGGCAGCAGCACCCTCGGCGTCAACTACACCTTCGGCGGGGTCTGACCTAGCCTCGGACGGCGACGCGGTCGGAGGATCCCCACTCTGAAGGACGACATCAGCACCACACCCGGGCCATCGCCGCTAGGGTCTTCTCTAGGAATTCGGCTCGAGCAGACGGCTCGGCCGGCCACCCCGAGGCCTCGGCCAGCTGTCCCCCGAAGACATTAGCCCGGCTTGTGGCCTCAGCAACTCAACTCCGGCGTCGGTCCCACCAGTGGACGACCCGGCCAGGCTCTGGCCGACCAAGTCTTCTTTTCGAGCCAACTCTGCCTCTGTCCGTGCTGACACCACTACCTCCGGCTTCGGCTCATCGAAGAGCGGCCGAGGGGTTCCTTTAACTAAGCAAGAGAAGCCTCGGACAGCAAGGCTGACCGAGCCGAGGGACTCCTACGCCTACGGGATACGGATACCTCACTCGTCACCTTTGCACGAGGCGACTCACGCTTGGTGAAGCGGTTCAGATAACCAACAGGCGAGTCTTAGTGCTCGAAAATGAGGAAAAAACACGGCTCCGCGCCGAAAATACATACATGTTCAGGCCCCGACAGCCACAATGAACAAAACACCGGCACTCAAAGTGCCATTACAAACACAACTCCGGTTCCACCTCCACAGGTACGAACAACCCCACACGATAGGGGGGCCTGCGGAGCAACAGAAGGCCGACGGGTGGCTCTCCGCCACCCGCTCCGGCAACGACGACGACGACTTCTGCTCCGAGGGGCCGAACAGCAGCAGCGATGACCTCAGGGCGGATGCTGCTGCCATGGGGCCCTCGCCCACTTCCTCACTCGAGAGGCAAGAACGAGCAGAAGGCCGTAGAGTTGGAGGTCAGCCCGGAGGCGGCACCGGCTATCTCGTCGGCGGCGAAACCTCTTCCGGCTGCCGTGGCGGAAGGCGACGCCGGAAGTGGCTCCGAAGCCGCTCGGGTCAGAGAGCCGGGCACGCGGCAGCTGCCAGCGCCACGAACGGCGAACGCCCTACCCCCTGATCACTGGGGGAAGGCGCGGGCCGCTGCCCGCGTAGGGACCGACCCCAACTCGGCACACTCCCCTCCCCAGCACTGATGATGAAAATCCTTGAAGCTAAGGGAGGGGCAGAGGCCGCAGCCCGGTTTGCTTCTCCCCGCCATCAAGCTGGAGGTCACCATCTTGGGTGACCACCGGTGAGGGGATGCGGCCGGGCTGCCTGATGAAAATCCTTGAAGCCGAACGATGGCTGAAAGGTACCAACTTCGTCGAAGTTGCGTCCCTCCAATGACAAGGCGGAAGGATTGCGGGCGTCCCCCATCCGGGGGCTCGAAAGGTGGAAAGACACGACGCATAAGGGAACGCGAAGACATGGTCGCCTTTCAAGGGGGTCACCCTCCTTTTAAAGGCGACTCTCCCCACTTGCGTCCTCAGCCGTTGCGGGCTGAGTCTTCTCCGACACGCTCCAAGGTCCTCCCCCTACGACACGGGGGCTGGGCCCCACGCGTCATGCAAGCTGGTCCAAGGCAGAAGGAGCCAAACCGCCGTGCGCAGGGCATGCAACTGCCCAGCGGTTACAAGCATTCCTCCACTTTCGCCCAGACCAGCGGGTGAAAGGGTGGACAGCCATGCAGTCGGCATGCAACCGCGCCAAGTGGGTGCGCCCCTTCGACTCCAACGCGCCCAGCATGGAGGCCTAGGCCCACACGTCATGCAACCGGCGCGCCGGTTAATACGTGCGAGCAACTGCACCGCCACTCGCACCACTACCACGCCTCCTCGACTGCGGAACCAGTACCGCGACTCGAGGCAACCCTGCGTATGACCCAGCAGTGCCAGCCAGGCGCGACGGTCAATACGGCCAAAAATGGGCCGGCAGTAATGGCGGTGGCAGGCGGGCAGGAGCAGCGGTCATGTCGTTAGCCAAGCTTACGTCCCATCCAGGGGCAGCGAGAGAACCCTCTCTCACGGCGTGAAGACGGCGCGCCCGTGTTCTGTTCCTCGAATGGCTCGCACACGCGCAACGGCCGCCTCGCGAACCACTCACCCCGTCGCATTAACTCCACGGCGGGACAGGCGGCGCCTCAGGCAGGAGAAGCAAGCGACGCTTCGCCTTCGCCATAATGACCGCGTCGAAAAAGGTACGCCACGTCATTCGATTTCGTATCCTTTTCCTTTTCCTCTTTCTCTCTCTTACAACAGTGACCGGGAAAGGGGGATACCTCGAAAAGGACCCTTCTCCGTGAAGGAAACAGGCCCCAAGCCTCCCTACTGATCAGAGGTTCGAAGGCTGGCCCCTCGGAGGGGTTCAACGGCCGCCTCAGAGCGCTTGGGTGCTGCGCCCACTACTGGTCAGAGGTTCGATGGCCGGCCCCTCGGAAGGGTTCAATGGCCGCCTCAGGCCACTCGGGCTCCACGCCCACTACTGATCAGGGGTTCGTAGGCTAGCCCTCGAAGGGTTCACAGTCGCCTTAGACACAGAGCGAGGGATGACCCTGGGTACGTTTGATACATAACCAAGGCTCGGGCTACGCTCCCGAGGTACCCTAGGACATTTCCGAGACCAGCGGGAACGATCTTGTAACGGAATCCCATCAGAGGGAGGCATCAAGCCCTCGGACCCCGTCAAAAGGGGACCGGGTCCGGCAGATCACCCGCAGGTACTTTTGGAGCGCGCCTCCAGGCCTCTAGCCGACCCCTAACAAATGGGGCACGGGCGTCCACTCGGATTACCCGCCAGCAGCTCACCGGAGACACCATGTTCGGCGCCCTCCGAGGGCAACATGGCACTTTCCCCCTCCTCCTTACGGAAAGGCGACAGAGGGGCGTATGTAAAAAAGTCGAGTCTGTCCTTGACCGTCCTCTCGCCCTGTGCAGAGGCTCGGGGGCTGCTCTCGCAAACCCGGCTCCGGCCAAACCGTTGACAGCGTCAACATACCAGCCCGAGAACTTGGGACCCGACCATGCACCCGGGCTACGGCCAGCTCGCATGAGGGAACAACCAGACCAGCCGAAGTGTTGCGAAATGCACTAAGACCTCGAAGGAGTCAAACTACTCCTCCGAGGCCTCGGGGGCTACACCCGGCGGGTGCGCTCGCGCGCACCCACCGGAACAAAATGCAACCAAAAAAGGCTGGTCCCCTTGCAAAAAAGTGCGGCAAAAGCCTCCAAGAGAGTATTAACACTCCCTTTGAGGCTCGGGGGCTACTGTCGGGGACCATAATTAGGGGTACCCTCAAGACTCCTAAATCTCAGCTGGTAACCCCCATCAGCATAAAGCTGCAAAGGCCTGATGGGTAAGATTAAGTCAAGGATCGTTCCATTCGAGGGACGCAATCACGCCTCGCCCAAGCCCAGCCTCGGGCAAGGGCAGCCGACCCCGGAGGATCTACGTCTCGCCCGAGGACCCCCTCCAGCAACGGACACACCTTCGGCTCGCCCGAGGCCCAGTCTTCACCAAGAAGCAACCTTGGCCAAATCGCCATGCCAACCGACCAAATCGCAGGGGCATTTAATGCAAAGGTGGCCTGACACCTTTATCCTGACGCACGCCCTCCAGTCCACAGAGCCGAAGTGACCGCAGTCACTTCGCCGCTCCACTGACCGGTCTGACAAGAGGACAGCGCCGCCTGCGCCGCTCCGACTGCTGAGCCACTCGACAGAGTGAGGCTGACAGCAGCCAAGTCCGGCCCTAGGCGCCATGGGAAACTCCGCTTCACCCGACCCCAGGGCTCGGACTCGGGCTCAGCCCCGGAAGACGACGAACTCCGCTTCGCCCGACCCCAGGGCTCGGACTCGGGCTCAGCCCCGGAAGACGACGAACTCCGCTCCGCCCGACCCCAGGGCTCGGACTCGGGCTCAGCCCCGGAAGACGACGAACTCCGCTGCGCCCGACCCCAGGGCTCGGACTCGGGCTCAGCCCTGGAAGACGACGAACTCCGTTCCGCCCGACCCCAGGGCTCGGACTCGGGCTCAGCCCCGGAAGGCGACGAACTCTGCTTCGCCCGACCCCAGGGCTCGGACTCGGGCTCAGCCCCGGAAGACGACGAACTCCGCTCCGCCCGACCCCAGGTCTCGGACTCGGGCTCAGCCCCGGAAGACGACGAACTTTGCTTCACCTGACCCCAGGGCTCGGACTCGGGCTCAGCCCCGAAGGACGACGAACTCCGCCTCGCCCGACCCCAGGGCTCGGACTCAGCCCTGGCCTCAGCTGACGGTCTCCGCCTTGTCCGACCCGGGGGCTCGGACTCGACCTCGACCTTGGAAGACAGACTCGACCTCGACCTCGGAGGAGCCTCCACCTCGCCCAACCTAGGGCACGGACCGACCACGTCAACAGGAGGCGCCATCATTACCCTACCCCGAGCTAACTCAGGCTACGGGGAACAAGACCGACGTCCCATCTGGCTCGCTCCACTATACGAGTAATGATGGCGCCCCGCACGCTCTATGATGACGGCGGCTCTCAGCCCCCTTACGGAAGCAAGAGGACGTCAACAAGGACTTGACAGCCCCGACAGCTGTCCTTTCGCCAGGCTCCAGCGCTCCTCCGACGGCCACGACACCACACGAACTGGGTGCCAAAACCTCTCCTGCTGCCACGATGGCATGTACTTAGGGCACTAGCTCTCCTCCGCTAGACACGTTAGCACACTGCTACACCCCCCATTGTACACCTGGATCCTCTCCTTACGCCTATAAAAGGGAGGTCCAGGGCCCTCTTACAGAGGGTTGGCCGCGCGGGGAAGGACGGGACGGCGCTCGCGCAAGGCCGCTCGCTCCCTCCCGCGTGGACGCTTGTAACCCCCTACTGCAAGCGCACCCGACCTGGGCGCGGGGCTAACACGAAGGCCGTGGGTTCCACCTCCCACGCCTGTCTCCCTCCGGCTGCTCTCCCCCCTTCGCGTTCCGCCTCACGCCGACCCATCTGGGCTGGGGCACGCGACGACAATTTACTCGTCGGTCCAGGGACCCCCCGGGGTCGAAACGCCGACAGTTATTATATATGTTGTCTTCTTTGGCGCATGTATACGATGCACCCGGCTTTGTCCCTTAAAACCGGTTGTGACAACTTCGGGCCGGGACGCCGTGGTCCCGGTAATACTCCTCCCGGTGCCTTATCTCGTTTTTGTGTCGTCGGTCGCGTGAAGCGTTGATGGAGCTCCGTGTGTCCCGCCAACTGTTGATGGCGTGTCGTAGGTCGCTCGGGGGATGAGCAATAGGTAGAAGGTGGTTAGCTGCCCGAGTAAGCAGCTGTCGATAGCCTTCAGCGTCTGGAGTTTGCGGGATGCTGTCGACTATCTAGGCCAGCACTCCTTGGACTTTGCTCGGCGTGTTCATAGCGCAAGCGAAGTCAGGGTTCAGGTTTCGAGCGAAGAGGGGATTCTCTCGACGCAACCTTGCACCCTGCTTGGCTTGTTCTCGCTCTCGGTCTTGAGCTTGTCAGCGATAACGCCAGTGAGAATTCCGCCTTTCTCGGTATACTTGCTCGTCAGGAGTTTCTCCGACTTCTAAAACTTCATCACGAGATACGGACTGCACCGGGTCCCGCTCTCCGGCCTTGTGATGTCACCGAACATTCCGATGTATATTCCTTCGTCGCCATGCTTCACGCTGGGGAGGTTCTTCCCCTTGCACGGTCGGCTCATTGTTAGAGATGGGAGACGACTCCAACCTCCCCCTGATGAAGAGGATGTCGGGGTAGAAAGGAGCTGTTGCAATGACGTGTTCTCCGTCCTTCTTTGAGGGCAAAGGCACCGGAAAGATAACTCGGGGAGGCTCCGCCCCTCTTCTCGGGACGCTTGCCTCTTTCTTTCTTGTAATCCGTGTCCACCCCTTTGTGGGCGAGGTGGGCAGCGGAGTTCTTCGGGCGGGTAAACTCTCGAGTTTTGGCTTGTAATAGGTAATCTTCGCCTGAGACACAGGAGGTCGCGCTATCTGTTGTCTTGCTCCGGCTTTCCTGGGGATTTCTGGGGAAAACCTCTTCTCCTGTGGGTCTGCTATGCGGTGTAGAGTTCCTTTCTCATCTGCTATGGACGAGATGGTTCTGAAGCAGAACATGGATCCAGGGCGAAGAGCGATCTTGCACTGGGAAATAACGACCATTGAGCTAGCTTGGGTCAACAACACATCCCCTACCTGGCGCGCCAGCTGTCGGTGTTTAGAGTCCGATCGCACACCTAGGGTTACCCCTCGCGGTGCTTTTGGATAGGACGGTGTTGTTAACTGTAACTCAATGGTTCGTGTGGGATGCACGAGAGACGACAAGCAATTTTCTGCAGGTTCGGGCCACTTAGAGAGGCATAATACCCTACTTCCTGGTGTGGATCTTTACGTGGCAGGTTACAAGGGAAGTCTCCTGGGTGGAAAAAAGCTAATGAGGCGAGTAGGTGACCGATCTAGATGATGGGGTACCCTCTAGGCCTTATATACTCGACCATGGGGCACTACATGCGTATGCGATGACCATGTATACCCTAAATAATAGTGAATCGACTAAACTAATCTTCTTACAATGTTGCCGACTTATCCCTAATCCGCCCCAATATTCATGGGCGCTGCATGCGGGAAAGTCGGGTGGACGCTATGGATAGCGCTCGAGTCTGACGGGTTGCT
Organism: Zea luxurians; assembly: GCA_029449295.1. Classification (NCBI taxonomy): domain Eukaryota; kingdom Viridiplantae; phylum Streptophyta; class Magnoliopsida; order Poales; family Poaceae; genus Zea; species Zea luxurians. Next base: position 210,524,009 of record JAOPSE010000001.1, read on the forward strand.
TGGGCCTGAGTCTGCTTCTTTCTCGTGTCAGCCCATTCCATCAGCAGTTCTGTCCCGGCCCATGAAGGGATGGCCTTACGAGGTATCTAGCCCAAAACTTCTCGCGATATCCATCCCCCACAACCCCCCTCTAGGCGACTTTCACCACCAGACTGTCCGGTGCGCCATAGGACAAACAAATCCAACGGTCGACTCCAACGGACGATTGACGTGGTAGGCACCGGACACTGAACAGTGCCATGTCCGTTGTGCACCGGACTGTCTGGTGTGCCCATCGATAGAAAGCTGTTGCTTTCTGTCCAACGGCCATATGAGGGGTTGGAGCCTAAAATACCACCCCAACCGGCCATTTCAATGTGTGGGAGCCTAAGCAACATATCAAGGCATATAGTTGACGTATCCAAGCCCTCCCAACCACCTCCATTCATTGATCTATCTCATACATAAGAGTTAGGCGACATCAAAGCCTCATAAGTGCCACAGAAGAGAGATCAAGCAAAAGAGAGCTACTCGTGTGAGTTCAGCGATAGTGCCTTGTGAGAATCATTGAGAGAAAGTGTGTGCTACATCTTGTGATCATTTGAGCGTGGAGTTTTGACTCCCATTCATCTTCCTCCAAACTTTTTGGAGACTTGTAAAGCTAGCAAGAGACACCTAAGTGTGTGGTGGTCCTTACGGGTCTTAGTGATCCTTGAGATTAAGAAGAAGCACTCACCAGTATTGGTGGTCGGTGGAGCGAGGGAAAGGGTTGAAAAAGACCCGTCCTTAGTGGACTTCTCAACGGGGATTAGGTTCTTGGTGAACCGAACCTCGGTAAAACAAATCACCCATATCACTTGTGTTTATTGCTTGTGATTTGTTTGTCTCCCCCCCTCTAAGTTCTCTAGCACTATTCTTTGTTGATATCACTTTGTGTTGCCTCAAGTTAAATTTTCATTTATAGAAGCAATGCCTCGCAAGAAAAGAACTCGTGTCATTTCTCTTCTCATTTAAGCCCTCTTGCATCATTCTCCATAAACATTTTAGTTGTGTTGCTTTTGTTAATTCCACATTACTTTTAAGCAATACTCTTTGCAAGCAAAGGACTTGGTTTTATACTCCGATAAATTGCGCATATTGTTCTAACCACTAATCAAGGGATCAAGTCTGGCTTTAGAGTTATAATTTTCAGGTTTCGCCTATTCACCCCCCTCTAGGTGACTTTCAATTGGTATCAGAGCTAGGCAGTTCATATTGAGTCTAACAACTCGAAGTGATGGCTCGAAGAAGATCCCAAAAAAAAGAAGAGACATCCAAAGAAGAACAATGAGGTAACTCTTGAGATATTACTTTTCGATTGTTCTAATTATGCTTCATGGTCTACTAGTGTGATAAATGTTTTTAGAACCATAGACTCATAATTAGAACAAATCTTAGACAAGAGTATTATACCTTCTAATTATGATAAGAAAAATGATTCCGAGGAAGATCGAAGATGTTTACGCTTAAATCATCTTGCTTTTGACATCTTAGGTAATTCTCTTAACAAAGAAGATTATCATGCCTTCATAATTAGATATAATGAACCTATTCATGATGCGCATGACATTTGGACTAGAATTAAAAATAGATTTGATGAGTACAAACATGTTAGTTCATATGATGCTTCTGCTTCCTTTAGTCCTTGTGAAACTAACCCTTTGAAGGAAGAAGAAGAAAATCAACGTTGGAGACCAAACGATGAATCCACCTCTCCAAAAGGTTTATCTTCCAATTTTGATTCCCACATATGTTGTGCGGCTAATGAAAATGATAGCGGAAGCACAAATGAGGATGAGGATGATGAAAGAAGCTCCATGCAACTCTACGCTCATCTAAGCCTAGAAGATAAGGCGGTCATGCTAAAACTTTTAAAAAGAGCGAGAGAGCAAAGCGAAGCTCTTCACAAGCTAGAAGATGTCCTCATCACAAAAATCCAAAGCTTGGAAGAGTTGACTAAAGAACATGAGGAGCTAAAGTGCTCTCATGTTGATTTGGTCCAAAGGTATGAAACTATTTCAATTGAGCAAGATAACTCTTTATTCTGTGTCGCTCAATTAGTAAATAGGAATACCTTACTTAAGGACCAAGTAGAAAGGCTAAAAATTGAAAATCTAGCTTTTCATGAAAAACATGATATGCTTCTATGTTCTCATGAAAATCTTATGGATGATCATATCATGTTAAGCATTTCTCATGAGGTTGTGATAGAAAATTTAAAACCTCAATAACCTCACTCATGCACAAGTGTTCAAATTGAAACTATATTGCCATGTGCTAATGCTTGTTGCTCGTCAGCAAGCAAATCCTCCTTTGAGCTAGAATTTTTAGGAATAAAAGATGGTACATGTCAAGAGCTCAAGGAAGAAAATGAGAGGCTAAGAACGAGCTTGACACAACTAAAAGGAAAGTGCCCTGCTCAAGCTTCTCGAGATATCCGTGATTACATGGTGAAGAAGCTTGAGACAGGAACAACCGTGGCATGCACAAAATCCCTTAAAGAAAATGTCAAGGACTTGAGGAATGTCAAGAGGAAGGAACAAAAGAAGAAAATCAATACCTCTGCCATGCCTCCATGCAAGGTAACATCCAAGGTAATGATCAAGCCACACTTCACACTAAGAAGTAAGAAGTGTAGTGAATGCTTTGAAAAGGGGCACTTGATTAGGTCATGTCCCTATATTAAAGAAAATGGCTTGATTATTAACAAGGATGATAAATATTGTTTTAGATGCTCTGAGAAGGGACATTTAGTTAAGTTATGTCCCTATGTAAAACAAAAAGGCATAATTTTAGAAAAGAAAATATTTACTAACCATGTAGCAATCAAGAGACAAGGAAAGAAGAAATCTTCAAAACATGAAGATCGCCTTTGCTACATATGCCGAACGAAGGGACATCTATGTAAGGATTGTCCTATTGGTAACTATTCCACTCCTAGCTTGTCAATTGATTCATATGTAACTAGGCAGCCCAAAATTGCAACTCGTGCTAGAAAGGTAATGAGCTTACCAAGTGCTAGCACAAAGGACATTTGGGTTCCTAGATCTTTGTTGACTAACCTTGATGGACCCATCAAGAGATGGGGACCAAAATATGCTTGACAAGCTTTGCAGGGGAAGGAGATGATATGAAACTATGGAGGTGCTTGAGTGGGTTAATTCAATTCTTATTAACTCAAGCTATCAAACCTTGCACTGTTTTACATCTCTGAAATTGATCCAAAGTTGTTTTATTATATCTAAAACTCATATCATCTCGAGCAATATATTGATGTTGTATGAAATAAAGGATTATCCTGTGTGGAAAATCAAAGCCTACAACATGGAGGAAAGCCAAAGGATGGTAACACTTATGTCTTTAAGTGCAAGTATCTTCAATTATCAATTCTCTTGTGTCTTTTGTAGTCACATTGAAAATCAAAGCACTTAAAAATGTTTTTAAATTATGTCATCATTCTTTGGAGAAAATTCCTCTCATATGGTAGATTGCATATTCATCATTTCTATATTATGGCAATCCACATGCTTTAAATTATTGTAAGTACCTCATGGCATGTTTTACACTAATCATCCTATTATTGCCATGTTCTAGACATAGAGAGATATTCCAAGTTCTTAAAAGAATAAGGTGTCATATAAGGAATTCAAATCCTTAGGACACTTATAAAGGGAATCTCTCTTTATGACTAGAATTGTGAGACTAATGCTTTTGTCTAAATGACTTAAGTAGTCTCACATCTAGAGAATGAGTTTCTCTATGGAAATGCGTAATCTAACATAAAAAGAAAATCAATCTAATGATTTATGATGTATTTCTTCTTGCTTAAATTGGATATGATTCTTCTATATTAATCGCTCTCCATGTTATGAATTAGATATGTTCCCATGATCTTGAGAGATTAAACTGTGCCTGTTTTATGAGTTAATACTGAGCATAGCATCATTTGTGGGATAATCTAGTTCATATTATGAAGTTTTCATGTTTTAGTAATCTAGCTGTCATTCCTTCTCAAAAGGATTACTAAAAGGAAAACTAGTGCTTGTGTTACTAATGACATATCTGTTGAGCATATTTATGAAAATCTACAAGAGAGTGATTGCATGTTCAATTTATTAAAAGACACAAGCCTCAAGGTTGCTCTTCACCTAAAGGAAGAAAGGTAAAAGCAAAGGTATGGGAACTCATCTCCTTAATTAATAATAGTTCCCATCAATTGGTATTTCTTCTAAGCTATCATAATCCACATATGTGAAGATTAGATTCCTTATTAAATCAGCTAAAAGTGCTTACAATCTCACTTTCATATGTGCACTAGTCCATTAGAATCTATTTCATGTCTTTGCTATATCTGTGCTCATATTGATATGCTTCCAAAGAATGTTAATCAATTCTATGTGAAGAAACATCAACATAAAGAAGTAAATTTTCTTTGATTTGACTATAAATGTTAAAAGGTGCATATTCCTCTTTTCTGTCGCTATGCACTACTATTAAGGATTTTACTTCATGTCTATGTGACTTATGGATGATGATTTATCTGTATCTCTTATCTAAAGAAATAATCATTCATCGTATACTCCCTTGTGCTGCTAATATCTCTTTTTTCGAGTATTGTCAATAAGTTTGAAAGGAAAAAAGAGACAACTATAAAGGGAGGACACTCAAATGAAAAGAAAGATGTCAAGAACAACAACACCTGCTTAGACAATAAAATCTTCAAATTAATCAATGGTGTAGTTGTAAGTATTCTAAACCTTTTTCATTTTGAGAATACTAGGCATAAGCTGATTATTGCAAATTTTATATGCCTTAATCAAGATGTACTATGCTTCCCCCTATTTGTCTTTAAAAGAGAATGCATCTAACCAAGTCATTCAAATACTTGATGCACATCTTAGGGGGAGCTCATTTCTATATCTTGATTATGTTAAAACTAACACTAAAGTATGTGCATATGATTTGTGCAACCTTCATTATTATACTTATGATCTACTTGATATATGATAATAATGCTTTGTTTAAGGAAAAGGATCACTAGTTGTAAAATTCTCTCTTGTGCAAAATAATCCTATACTTTGTCTTGAGCTTAGGATTTAAGTAACCAATACTAAGGACAAGCACAATGAAGAGAGTGTCTCTATGTGAAGGTACAAAAGGGTAAGCTACTTCCTATCCTTTACACTTGTACCTATATTCCCTCTTATACATATATTGCATATCTTTAAGTTACAAGAGGAAGAAAAAGCATGTCTATGCATAACCCTGCTTCATACCTAGTTTAAACTCTCAAAATTTCATTCTGCTTTGATGCATTTTTTGTTAAAACTGGATGAAGTGATATTCTTGTCAAAAAAACTTAAAGCTTACCTTGTAACGAGGATAAGCTACCTTTTTCCAAAGGTGGAAGTTCCTTAAGTTTCTTTGAATCCTGAAGGGCAAATGCATCAAATATTTATAACATGCTTTTGTCAGTTCATAGTCTGTCATAAGCATCACATTTATATTATGACACATTGCACTTCACAATTTCTATGATATAGATATGTTCTCAGTAACCTCATTATGTGCATTTGGCATTTAAGGCCAAAATATGTATTCCTCTCAAGGCACATACTCAGGGGGCAATCTATATTATTGAACTATGATAAATCTTAATTGACATATCTTTTGATCTTATATATCTCTTTCAGTTGGTACTTGCTCTCATTTCATATTTTTGCTTATATCAAGGTTCAATGCGTAGAACTTGCATTCTCGAACATCACATGTTCTAAAGTGCATTAATCTACAAATATTCATCACTTGTATGCACAAGTTCAGGGGGAGCAATTCTCTATACATTAAATCTTTGAGACTAACTATTCTTCCAGTATATGTTGTGCTTAGTCTCAAATTGAAAGGAAAATGGAGTTTTGAGCAAAGGGAGCGCTTCCACTTCATATTTTTTTGGTATGAAACAACCTTGCTAAAACTCATACACTTCAATTCCAAATCTATTGATAAGGCCTCAAAATTTCTTCATTTTTGGTGCTTAATTCCAAAGGGGGAGAAAGCATTAGGCCAAAGCAAAAGGACCGCACCACTATGTTGAAATTCAATTTTTTCAATTGGTATTTTAATTGGTATAATTTTATTTGGCATCTGTTTTCAAAAATTGGAAATTATTTCAATTACAAAAACCCTCTTGACAGCTAAGGGGGAGAATTTTGTTTAGCCAAAGGAAAAACATTTGAAATAGGGGGAGAATTTTCAAAATCTTGAAAATGCTTTTTGAAATCACATCCTTATACCATTGGCTATCTGCAAAAGAATTTGAAAAGACTCTTACAAAAGATCTGCAAAAACAAGCAAAGTGGTGCAAATGTGGTCCAAATTTACAATTATGTCAATTTCACTTATATTCACTTAGAACAACTTTCATTTCAATAGCTTATGAACACCAAAAAGGGGGAGATTGAAAGGGAAATGGCCTTAACACCATTTCTTATTTTTTGGTGCTTGATGACCATCACAACCATTCGGACTGACCAGTTTGCCTAGTCTCTGATTCACAGGTTCATAAGATCAACAATTCAGTTTCTAAGTCAGAATCAGCTCAGTTCCAACCAAATAGGGGTAATACATGGAATAGATGAACTACCAATAGTTCTACTCTTTGGACAAATTCTAAATACCCCGAGGAACCTTTTCAACACGTCTAGAAAGGTTGGAAAGCTCAAAATCAACATACCACTATTGTGGAGCTAGTACTGGGCAAAAGAAGATATATGAGTGAAAGAATCAAAATGCAAAGAGGATTGGACTAAGGAAATGAAGATGCAACACCTCAATAGAAGACATAAAAAGAAGCAAAAAGGTCCAAGTCTCAAGATCATAAGAAGCCCAAAAGAGTCAGCAAAGAAATCCAACAACAGGGCAAGACAGGCTCTAGCCTACGGCACACCAGACTGTCCGGTGCCCAGGCTGGCACGCCCCATGAACTGGCCGCTCTCGGGATAATAAAGAGCTCCGTGGCTAAAATTTACTAGACTGTCCGGTGTGCACCGAACTGTCCGGTGAGCCCAAGGCCAACGGTCATCTTCACCAGCGGTCGACTGCTACATGGTCAGAAAGGACAGAAAGGCAGAAGCGGTCAGAGAAAGTCAGTCGCACCGGACTATCCGGTGTGCCACCGGACTGTCCGGTGCGCCACAGGGCAGACAAATCCAATGGTCGACTCCAACGGGCGACTGATGTGGCAGGCACCGGACACTAAACAATGTCGTGTCCGGTGTGCCCGTCGACAGAAAGTTGTTGCTTTCTGTCCAACGGCCATATGAGGGGTTGGAGCTTATAAATACCACCCCAACCGGCCATTTCAATGTGTGGGATCCCAAGCAACATATCAAGGCATATAGTTGACATATCCAAGCCCTCCCAACCACCTCCATTTATTGATCTATCTCATACACAAGAGTTAGGCAACATCAAAGCCTCATAAGTGCCACAAAAGAGAGATCAAGCAAAAGAGAGCTACTCGTATGAGTTTAGTGATAGTGCCTTGTGAGAATCATTGAGAGAAAGTGTGTGCTACATCTTGTGATCATTTGAGCGTGGAGTTTTGACTCCCATTCATCTTCCTCCTAACTTTTTTGGAGACCTGTAAAGCTAGCAAGAGACACCTAAGTGTGTGGTGGTCCTTATGGGGTCTTAGTGATCCTTGAGATTAAGAAGAAGCACTCACCGGTCTTGGTGATCGGTGGAGAGAGGGAAAGGGTTGAAAAAGACCCGTTCTTAGTGGACTGCTCAATGGGGATTAGGTTCTTGGTGAACCGAACCTCGGTAAAACAAATCACCCATTTCACTTGTGTTTATTGCTTGTGATTTGTATGTCTTCTCCCTCTCTAAGTTCTCTAGCACTATTCTTTGTTGATATCACTTTATGTTGCCTCAAGTTAAATTCTCATTTATAGAAGCAACGCCTCGCAAGAAAAGAACTTGTGTCATTTCTCTTCTCATTTAAGCCCTCTTGCATTATTCTCCATAAACATTTTAGTTGTGTTGCTTTTGTTAATTCTGCATTAGTTTAAAGCAATACTCTTTGCAAGCAAAGGACTTAGTTTTATACTCCGATAAATTGCGCATATTGTTCTAACTACTAATCTAGGGATCAAGTCTGGATTTAGAGTTATAATTTCTAGGTTTCGCCTATTCACCCCCCCTCTAGGCGACTTTCAAGAACCTACTCCCCGTTGAGTAGTCCACGAAGGACACGTCAGTTTCAACCATTTCCATCTCTCAAACGGTCATTTACACTAGATGACTTCTTCTTCTTAATCTCGAGGGTCATCCCACAAGGATCAACATGCACTTAGGTGTCTCTTGTTATCTTCACAAGTGAATGAGAAATATAAGAGGAGGAAAGCATGATCAAGAAAACCAAGCCAAAAGAGCAACAAGAAAATCACAATGTCACACTCTCTTGAGTCTCCAAAGCATTAATCACTAATGATCTTCAAACACAATTATGACACTTAGAGAGGACTCTGATGCTTTGAGTGTGGATGGAGTAAAGCCTTGCTCTTTCCAATGAATATGGGCGTTGGAAGCGCTTTGGTGCCATTGAAGGGGATGGTTGGTGTGGCGGAACCTCCCAAGTCATTAGGCCCACCTACAGTTGTCCTTGTCCAACGGACCTCAGATAACCCTGCAGGTGTTCCTGAATCACTTGACAAGTTCGGTATCTGCTTTCCTTACCTTCCCAAGAGCGTTTTACCCGTCACGCAGACATTACAAATCATCGGAGATACGAAAATGCGGAAGCGATTACATAAACTTACCTTTATTTAAAAGTAAGACAAAGTTATATATTACAGACCAGGATATAATTAACTGAGTGCAGAGTCTTCATAACCGCGAAGGTACGGCGATCCGAATCGATTATACTCAGCTGAGGATCTCCAATCACACGACATATGTAGCACTTAACCCTTGCATATGTCAACCCGCCACCGGGGTTCTTAAGACCAGATCAGGTTCACGTTAACCGAGAGCACAGATACACCACCGTCCAGCCTCTTGCCACGGAGGGTACACGCTACTCTCGCCACCGCTCCACGCCCATTGCGTGTTATCTTATTCTGGCCTTAGTCTGCCTGAGGCAAGGCTTACCCATGACGAGGCATGTGACTAGTTAAAGAGTCCTCAGTCAGCAGGCCTACATCGAGACGGTCCTTAATCGACTCAGACGGAGACACTACACCGAGACTCCTTTCTCGTGCAAGTCACCCGCCCGGTCTCAGCTTAATCATTTCAAACCCAAAGTTTGGTACCTGGCAGAGGTACATCTTTTCCGATGTTGAACCCATCACGGCCATGAGGATCCACCATCAAGTTTTATTTTCGAAAACATCCCACCCACTTTTTTGCCACATCATATTTTGTAAAAACAAAACATTTTGTTTTTATCAGGCAAGGCTAAGCATCAAAAACCTTTTGTAAAACGGTGATCAAGGAAGGTAATTAATCTCAAGGAAGGTAATGCAGGAATTGTTTTAACGATCAACTCCTATCACCTAATGCATCAAGCAAGTGAAAAAGATCTTTAAATCACAAGGTGGTGGAAAATGCACCGGGGCTTACCTTCGTTTATAGGTGAGTCAGGCTTGGATCCGCAGATGTCAAAGTAAAAACAATTCCCTGCCTAAGGTTCCGCAGGTGGTGGTGGTGAAGTCTTCTCCTCTTCTACCTCAACCTCTTCTTCGTTTTCTAGATATAACCATATATATACATATATAAGAATGAATGTCATGTAATGCTCATAAGAGTGCAAAGATAATAAGAATTTATTATCTAAAGTCTTGAATACAATTTTCCTTCACGGAACTCCGAGAACTTAGGGTTTCCAGAGTTAACAGTGATGTTCAAAGAGCAGGGGGTGGGGGTTTTGGGTTCTAATTATCAAACAAGGTCCAAATCAAACCAAATTCTACCTAAGACTCCTAAATAATATTTAGAGTTCAAATAAAAATTTTGGGCAATTTTGGAATTATTGTCTATTTTTTAAAAAATCCAGAACCAATGACTTAAGCTATTTTAAATGCTCCAAAATTTCCTATTTGTCTTAAAAATCATAAAACTATTTTTATTAAATACTATGGAAAATAAGGAATCTAGGAAAATTGGTTAGAGATTTTTAGGATTTTTCTACAATTTTCTACAGATTTCCAAAGCTTGATAGAAAAAGAAAAAGAGAATTAATGAACAGTCTCGGGCTGAAACCAGCCCGAGCCGACCCAGCTAGGGCAGAAACGCGCCCGCGGTGACTTTGCGAATAAGGCCCTGCAGTTTTGAATAACCCAAAGGAATCCAGAATACTATTTCAAACAGTCGCTGACACTTTATAGAAATGTCCTCGTACTTCTATTTCTTCTCCACAAACGTCACTGGCCACGGCGCGCTCGCCGTTCGCCTCTGACGCGACCCGTAATGGCCATGTCCGGCGATGGATACTCGGTCGAGCGACAGAGGAAGCATAACCGTCCCAAAGCGACCTAGGAACGAGCTTTATCGTGGCATGAACACTTAGAGAATGTACTGCCCGCGTGTATGGCGAAAACCGTGATGTTGGTCCCGCGTTCCCAGTCACTTACGCTCGGATTGGTCAAACAGCCACTACGAGGAGCTTTACGAGCACATAGAGCTGCTAAAACAACGGTTGAATCGGACAGGGTCTTACCAGAGGGGGCTGGCCACGGAGCGCGGAAGACTTAGGCTTGCTGGTGACAGAGAAAGGGGAGAATTGGTGTTGCGGTGGCTCTGGTTGAAATTGGGGGTGGGGATTGAGGCTACTCGGCCGTAAGAAACTATAGCTTCACCGTGCAGACACAATTTGAGAGGAGGGGTCAGAGACAGTGTGAATTTGGGCTCCGATCCAACGCTCTGTGTGTGATGGTCACACCTCGCCGTGGACCACAGGGCTATTTATAGCCACGGCGCACCGGCGATCATCTCACGATCACGGACAGCATCGCGAGCGCATGCCGACCACGTCGGTAGGAGGCACAGTGAGGGAGATCACGGCATGAGTGCCACCGCGGCGAAATTTACTGGCCACGGTGGCCGCCGGTGAAGACTCCGGCTAGGCTCTAAAGATGGCGCCACGTACGAGCAATCCCTCCTCGGAGTTATCTGTTCCACGCCGAACACGAATCAGAGTGCGCGCGGCACGAATCACGGCAGAGGGGTCGTCGGCGGTGAGATTTTTGGGCGCTGGCGGTCTGATCCAGTTCTGGTACTGTACAATGGGATTCCTGATTCAGTGTGCCTGACAGTCATAGTTTAGGGCCAAATTTCTCCAGATTTTCTATGGTACCAAGCCCAAACATCTATAGCAAAGTTGTTCTACTATAAAGGATCTACAACTTTGTTATATTGACTTGGGGCAAATTCCTTGAAGTTCTTGATCTGTAGAGCTCCAAAGATGACCTAGTACCACTGTTAGTCTGATTTCAGACATTAAGTAGTCTGACAGCACGACTTCAGACTCATTTTTCTTCAATTTCTATTCAGCACTAGTGCTTAATTACTTAATAAAGATTGTTCTCCTTATATAGCTCTATAGATTTGATGTGGTGACCCAGGGCAAATTCACCATAGTTTTGGATCTACAGAGCCTTAAAGTCAGCCCTTTAACACTGTTTTCACACTTAACCATATGGTTACACAAGTGGTGTTTTTGCAAATTAGTCCAAAATCCAAGGTTTAACTTGCAAATCTTCATAAATGTGATCCATATGACTTAGGACACTTCATTATCATGATTTTTGCACTTTGGTCCATAAGTGGACTAATTTTGCACTTAACCCCCTAGGGTTTGGTTTTAGGGTTTTCTAGGGTTTCAATTAGGGTTTCTAGTATTTCAAGGGTGTAAATGTAACTCTAACCCATCCTTAGTAATATTTTATGACTATTTCACTTAGTCTTTGGGGTTTCTCTATGTAGTCCCTGTTCTGCCCTTCTAATCCCCATTTAGGGCTAAGTACCCTACACTAGGGTCTTATTTGCAAAATGCTATAACAATACAACTTGTTTGAAATTTTTGCCTAGTGAATGCACCCTAGGTGTGTCAAACATATGCAAATGCCAATGCTCATGATGTTATGCTCAAGTTTTAGTAACAGTAACACTAGGGGTGTTGCACAATCGGTCCCAGGTTGACCACATATGGTACCCTAGAAGGTTTGGATACGCCCTTGCGAAAGCGCTCACCGTAGCGGGGGTCGCTAGGTGGATCGAAGCTGAATCGAAAGGGAACAAGGTGGAATACGGACGGTACCTCTTGGTCGATGGACGGTGGTGAAGTCGCGTCGGGGACGGAACGCACCGTCATCTCATGTACGAGGGTGACGTCTAGCAGGTCCTTTGCGAGGGTGCTGGCGTCGTCAGTTCGCTTGGGGCTGGCATGTTGCGGGGAAGCGGCACTCGTCGTTGTCTTAGGCGTGAGGACAACACCCGACATGTCCCCCGGAGGAGTGCCGGCGTCGTTGACTCGATCCAGCTTGACAGCCGATAAGGTGTCGCCTCCTGCGTGGCCACGGTTGCCCCGTCTCTGTCTCCTCCGGCGAGGAGGGTGGCGGAGACGACCCGAGTGCTCCTCTTCCACCACGGGGAGATGCCGTCGTGGAGGTCGCCTCCACCGGGTGAGTCGTTGACTATCGTTGTCGTCGTGCCGCGAAGGGAGGAGTACCATGTCGTAGCTGCCGTCGAGGGACATGAACTCGAGACTCCCGAAGCGGAGCACCATCCCAGGCTGAAGAGGTTGCTGAAGTCTACCCATCTGGAACTCAACGGGAAAGTGTTCGTTAACACGCAGCAGGCCCCTACCTGGCGCGCCAACTATCAGGGTTTCGGACCCGGGGAGTCCCTGGACCGACGAGTAAATTTGTCGCTGCGTGCCCCTGCCCAGATGGGTTGGTGCGAGATGGAACATAAGTGGGGGAATGAGCCTTGTATTATCCTGCACCAGGGTGCTCGTAGTAGGGGTTACAAGCCTTGCGAGAGAGCGAGGGCAAGAGAGAGCGAGTAGGAGAGAGCGAGGGTGAGAGAGAGGAGGGGTCCGGCCCCTGCTCGTCTTCTTCCGTCCCTTTGTCGTGCGTCTACTCGTCTATCCTGCCGCACGTTCATGTGTTTGTATGCTCGTATGCTTGTTCGTTTTTCCCTCTCCCCTCCTCCTCCTCTCGTGGGGCCCTGGACACCCCCTTTTATAGACGTAAGGAGATGCCCAGCTGTATAATGGGGTGTAGCTGGGAGCTAACGGGGCTAGCAGGGAAGTGCCCTGAGCCCTGTACAGATAACAACGTGGTCGTCGGGGGGGGCGTCTCGAGCCCTGTAGATGTAGTATCGTGGTCGTCGAAGAAGTGCCTTGAGCTCTGTAGCAGTACAGCTGTTGGCGCTGCATGGATCCTGCTGACGTCTCCTTGCTTCCGTAGGGGGCTTGAGAACCGCCGATGTCATGGTTGCATGCGGGAAACCACCATTGCCTGTTACCGGGGTAAGCTGGATGGGACGCCGGTCTTGTTCCTTCGTAGCCTGAGCTAGTTAGGAGTAGGGTAATGATGCATCCCTTGTGGCGCGGTTGATCCGAGCCTGAGGTCGGGCGAGGCGGCGACTCCTCCGAGGCTGAGGCTGGGGCCGAGGCCCAGGGTCGAGCGAGGATGTGACTCTTCCCGAGGCTGAGACCGAGGCCGAGCCCTGGGGTCGGGCGAGGCGGAGCTTCCTGTTGCACCCGAGGCTGAACTTGACCGTTATCGGTTTCGCCCGGGTGGTTGGCACAGCAGCCGGAGCGGGGCGGGCGGCACTGTTTTCCTGTCAGATCGGTCAGTGAAAGGGCGAAGTGACTGCGGTCACTTCGAACTTGCCGACTGAGGCGCGCGTGTCAGGATAAGGTGTCAGGCGATCCCAGCATTAAATGCACATGCAATACGGTCGGCTGATAAGGCGATATGGCCAAGGTCGCTTGCACGACAAGGCTTGCCTTTGGCTGAGCCGAGGGCACGCTCACCGCCTGAGGAGACCCTCGGTCAAGACGTGAACTCGTCCGGGACCACTGTTCCGCCCGAGGCCGGGCTCGGGTGGGGCGAGATCGCGTCCCTTGGTAGACGAAGTTTTGACTTTGACCCGAACTGTCAGTCTTCACGGTTTGCTCTGAAGGTGTTTACCAGCCGTGATTAGGAGTGTTGGGGGTATCCCTAATTAAGGTACCCGACACAAAGATAATAAGAGTTTATTATCTAAGGTCTTGAATACAATTTTCCTTCACGGTTCTCCGAGAAACTAGGGTTTCCGGAGTCAGTAAAGGAATTCAAAGGGCAAGGGGTAGGGTTTTGGGTTCTAGTTATCAAACAAGGTCCAAATCAAATCAAACTCTACCCAAGGCTTCTAAATGATGTTTAGAGTTCAAATAAAAAGTTTGGGCATTTTTGAAATTATTATCTATTTTCTAAAAATACAGAACCAATGTTTTAAGCTATTTTAAATGCTCCAAAATTCCTTATTTGATCTAAAAATCATGGAACTATTTTTATTTAATATTACGGAAAATTAGGGATCTAGGAAAATTGTTTTGACATTTTTTCCATTTTTCTGCAATTTTCTACAGATTTCTAAAGTTGAACAGAAAAAGAAAAGAGAAAAGATTAAACAGTGCTGGGCCAAAAGCAGCCCGAGCGGCCCAGTCTGCACAGGAAAGCGCGCGCGCCCGCGCCCGCTGAGCTGACTTTACACCGGAGTCCTTAGGGTTTTGAATAACGAGGAATAGGCCTGCGCACTATTTACTTCAGTCGCTGACATTTACACCGAAGCCCTCCAAGTTCTATTTCTTCGCACGCCGAGGTCCCCGACAGCGCACCGCACAGGGAGCCAAGCTCCGGCGAGCTAGACTGGTCGGAGGGGGCCAAGACCAGTGCTCCCGAGTGTCTGACACTGAATTGAACCCTTCCCGAGCATTTTCCCTAACTTAATTTCAGAAATGGCTAACTGGTTGACTCTGGCCACGACGACTGCGAGCGGAGCAGAGGGTTGAACGCGTTCCTGGCGATTAAGGGGGACTCAGTTCAATTGGGTTGGTTGAGGAGCATCAGGGGAGTACACTAATACTGAAACAAGGTAACAGAGGGCGTTGTGGGGGACAGATATCCCCCGGGTCCACTAAAAGAGTAAAAGACCTCACGAAAGGCCCAAGGGCCCAATAAATCGCGAGGCCATTCTTTCGTGGGCCTAGGGAGGAATAATCAGCAGAGCAGGTTGACATGAGGCCGGATCGGTGCAAACCTGGACGGTCCACAACGTCGAGCGAGCGACCACAATAGAGATCTGACTTTCCCGCGCTGGAGCCCCCATGCAACGGAGCCACGCGAGGATAGGTCGGCGGAACTACAGGGAGATAAACTCAAGCGAGTACCGATCCTTTAGCTAGGCATTGTTATCATATCCACGTGTATTGCCCCACGGTCGAGTATATAAGGCCTAGGGGGCACCCCTTCAGATCGATCGACCCTATTACTTAGCCACCCACCTCAACTCTCTACATTCTCAATTCAGAGAGCTCCCCTGTAACCTCATTCACCCAGCATACTCACCAGGACGTAGGGTGTTACGCGTCTCTAAGCGGCCCGAACCTGTAAACATTGTCCATTGTCCCTCGTGCAACTGGCACGAACCATTTTGCTACAGTCGTCGACACCATCCTACTCCTAAAAACACCCTGAGGGGCAACCCCGGGTGTGCGGTCGGATCCAAAACACCGACAGCTGGCGTGCCAGGTAGGGGGTGTCAACGATCTAAGCTAGCTCAATGGCCGTCACCATCAACAGCAGGATCACCTTCTGTCCTGGATCCATGTTTTGCTTTGGAACGATCTTGTCCATAGCCGACGAAAAGGGAATTCTACACCGTGTTGCAGATCTGCCGGAAAAGAAGTCTCCTCCAACAAACTCCGAAAATACCGGGGAAGCATTACCCTCAGCTCTCCGAAAGAAGATCACCACGACAGCCACGCCGTTCTACCCCGACGTTCTCTTCATTGGAAGGGCGGAGTCGCCTCCCGTCTCTGACGACGAGCCGACCGCGCCTGGGGAGGAACCACCACAGCGGGAATCCCGTCGACGAAGAAATCAGCGCCAAAACATCCGGAGACATCACCAAGCCGGAGAACGAGATCCGGAGCAGCCTGTCTCGCGAGACGAGGTCTCGGAGATGGGAGAAACTCCGGAAGAACGCGTCTTCAGGGAACGAAGGAACTCCCGACGACGTGATCGTCGACGAGCTCAGGAACAAGCCGAGCAAGACGCGAGGCAGCGCCGAGAAAATCCACTACTCGGCCGTAACCTGAACCCCGACTTCGCCCGAGCCATGAACACGCCGAGTGAAGTCGGAGGAGTGCTAGCTCGGATAGCTGACGGACTCCCTCGGACTCCAGACGCCGAAGGCTATCGACGCCTGCTCACCCAGGCAGCCAACCATCTTCTACCTCTCGCTCACCCGCCGAACGACTTGCGGCACGCCATCAACAGTCGTCGGGACGCGCGGAGTTCTATCAACGCTTCGCGTAAACGACGGCATGAGAACGAGATACGCCGCCGGGAGGAATACGACAGGGATCATGGCATCCCCACTCGGAGTCAAGCTACCAGAGCCGAATCAACGACGGCCTCGACTGGTGGAACTGCCCGGGGACGGTCGAGGAACCACAACAACTACTCCCCTCCCTGGGACAGACATCATCCCCGACGACAGGAGGACACATGTGGAGTGTCAGCCCTTACTCCACGCCTTAGGGCCATTCAATGGCCCCCTAACTTCAAGGTATCCAATGTCGATAAATATGAACCTAAGCAGGACCCAGGAGGCTGGCTGGCCGTCTACACTACCGCCGCTCGAGCCGCCGGAGCATCCGAAGATGTGATGACCGCGTACTTACCCATTGTCCTTGGGCAAGACGCGCTGCAATGGCTGCGACATCTACCCCGACACTGCATCGACGACTGGAGCGACTTCAGTCGGCGCTTCACTGCCAATTTTCAGTCCCTCTCCGACAAACCGGCGCAACCATGGGACCTCAAATCCATCAAGCGCCGGGGGGATGAAACTCTCCGATCGTACCTCAAAAGGTTCCAGACCATGAGAAATCGTATCCCTGAGGTCACGGAGGCGGCCGTGATCGAGGACTTCTACAGAGGATCCAATGACTCGGCCTTCGTCCGAGCCATACTACAAAAGGCACCAACTACCTCCGAGGAGCTGTTCCGGGAAGCCGACATCTACATCACCGCCGACGAGCGAGCCCAGGACCTCATCGGAGGAGCAAAGCCTGCACCGGCAGCACCACGACGCGACACGAACCAGCAACCTGACAAACGCTGGGAGAAGAGACCGCGCGAAGAGGTGCACGCCGCCGGACCACCTGCCTCTCGCGCCCGGGGAGGACCCTGCGGAGGTGAGCGCACGCTGGACGACATCCTCGATGCCCAGTGCCCGTACCACAAGGACATGCGCCACACTCTTCGGAACTGCCGGGACTTCAAGCATTCTGTTGGGCACGGCCGACCCTTCCAACCTCTACCCCCTCCTCCGCCGCAGGGAGGACCAGAAGAACCACGACAACCCCAGCAGCAGGAGGAGGGAGGAGGAGCCTTCCCGCGCGTTGACAGGGAGGTCAACGTCATCTTCGGCGGACACGGATCGCAGGAGAACAAAAGACAGCAAAAGCTCAACGATCGCCAGATACTGGTGGCGACCACCAGCCCTCCCGCCCCATACCGGTGGTCGGAGCACCCGATCACCTTCACTCGGGCGGATCAATGGCTCAACTTCGACCATCCGGGCAAATACCCGCTCCTCGTCGATCCGGTGATCCGAGAGAGCCGGGTGAAGAAGGTGTTAGTGGACGGGGGGAGCAGCATCAGCGTCACCTTCCCCCGGACACCTTCTTCACCCGGCTCTCTCGGATCACCGGATCGACGAGGAGCGGGTATTTGCCCGGATGGTCGAAGTTGAGCCATTGATCCGCCCGAGTGAAGGTGATCAGGTGCTCCGACCACCGGTATGGGGCGGGAGGGCCGGTGGTCGCCACCAGTATCTGGCGATCGTTGAGCTTTTGCTGTCTTTTGTTCTCCTGCGATCCGTGTCCGCCGAAGATGACGTTGACCTCCCTGTCAACGCGTGGGAAGGCTCCTCCTCCCTCCTCCTGCTGCTGGGGTTGTCATGGTTCTTCTGGTCCTCCCCGCGGCGGAGGAGGGGGTAGAGGTTGGAAGGGTCGGCCGTGCCCAACAGAATGCTTGAAGTCCCGGCAGTTCCGAAGAGTGTGGCACATGTCCTTGTGGTACGGGCACTGGGCGTCGAGGATGTCGTCCAGCGTGCGCTCACCTCCGCGGGGTCCTCCCTGGGCGCGAGAGGCAGGTGGTCCGGCGGCGTGCACCTCTTCGCGCGGTCTCTTCTCCCAGCGTTTGTCAGGTTGCTGGTTCGTGTCGCGTCGTGGTGCTGCCGGTGCGGGCTTTGCTCCTCCGATGAGGTCCTGGGCTCGCTCGTCGGTGGTGATGTAGATGTCGGCTTCCCGGAACAGCTCCTCGGAGGTAGTTGGTGCCTTTTGTAGTATGGCTCGGACGAAGGCCGAGTCATTGGATCCTCTGTAGAAGTCCTCGATCACGGCCGCCTCCGTGACCTCAGGGATACGATTTCTCATGGTCTGGAACCTTTTGAGGTACGATCGGAGAGTTTCATCCCCCCGGCGCTTGATGGATTTGAGGTCCCATGGTTGCGCCGATTTGTCGGAGAGGGACTGAAAATGGGCAGTGAAGCACCGACTGAAGTCGCTCCAGTCGTCGATGCAGTGTCGGGGTAGATGTCGCAGCCATTGCAGCGCGTATTGCCCAAGGACAATGGGTAAGTACGCGGTCATCACGTCTTCGGATGCTCCGGCGGCTCGAGCGGCGGTAGTGTAGACGGCCAGCCAGCCTCCTGGGTCCTGCTTAGGTTCATATTTATCGACATTGGATACCTTGAAGTTAGGGGACCATTGAATGGCCCTAAGGCGTGGAGTAAGGGCTGACACTCCACATGTGTCCTCCTGTCGTCGGGGATGATGTCTGTCCCGGGGAGGGGAGTAGTTGTTGTGGTTCCTCGACCGTCCCCGGGCAGTTCCACCAGTCGAGGCCGTCGTTGATTCGGCTCTGGTAGCTTGACTCCGAGTGGGGATGCCACGATCCGGCTGTCTTCAACAAACCTGGGAGTGGCTGACCGCGGCGAGGTGTTCTTCGCGGTGTGATGAACCGATTTGGGGAAAACTCAAAATTGGTGAGCTCTGGCGAACGATTGAGGGTGGGAGCAGGTGCTTTGGTTTCGTGATGACATAGCGTAGCTGACCCGACCTTCAATTTATAGAGGGCTTAAGTGGTGGTGCTCAATTCGGCCGAGCAGTGCTGGCGGCCGGAGGGGAGAAAGAGTACTAGCGCAACGAATTCGTGTCCCACGCCGTGGCAGTTACTCCGGTGATCAACGGAGAGCGAGAGCAGGTCACGGCGATGCGATGGAAAGGTATAGGCACGCGGCATGAGGCCGAGAGGCGGCGGTCACCGGCGTGCTTATCGGATTTCACTGCAGCGAGCCTGGTACGGCGACCGGATTTACTTACTAGCCGGAGTTATCCACGGCGATGATCTTTACACGACTTCAAGCGTTATCTAGTCGATCTAGTCACGAATCACGGCGGCAAGGGCACGAATCTACACGCGGAGAGGTCGCCGGCGGTGAGATTGCCGCTGGCGGTCTGATCCACTCCGGTTTACTGTACCATCGAATCACCATCAGACGACCTGACAGAGCAAGTTCAGGTCCAGATTTCTCCATATTTTCTATGGTACCAAGCCCAAACATCTATAGCAAAGTTGTTCTACTACAAAGGATCTACAATTTTGCTATATCGACCTAGGGCAAATTCCTTGAAGATCATGATCTGTAGAGCTCCAAAGATGACCCAGTACCACTGTTAGTCTGAATTTCAGACTCCAATAACCTGACAGCTCGACTTTGAGTGTGTTTTTCTTCCATTTCTTCATAACAACTATGCTTACACTCTTAAGCAAAGTTGTTCCCCTTTCATAGAGCTACAAAGTTGATGTGGTGCCCTAAGGTGAATTCTCACTATTTTGAAAGTTATAAAGCTCCAAAATTGAGCCAAAATACTGATTTTCAGACTTAGGTGTATAAGGTTTAAGTGGTGCTTTTTGCAATTAGACCCAAAACTTAGGTTTAACTTGCAAATTCACATATTTGTGATCCATATGACTTAGGACACTTTATTATCATGGTTTTTGCACTTTAGTCCAAAAGTGGACTAATTTTGCACTTAACCCCCTAGGGTTTGGATTTAGGGTTTTTGGTATTTCAAGGGTGTGATGTAATGTAAGTCCCTTCTTAGTAACATTTTATGACTATTTTTCTTAAGCTTAGGGTTTTCTCCATTTGGGTCCTGTTTTACCCTTCTAACCCCCATTTAGGGTTAAGTATCCTACACTAGGGTCTTATTTGCAAAACACCATATCAATACAACTTGTTTGAAATTTTTGCCTAGTGAATGCACTCTAGGTGTGTCAAACATATGAAATGCTGATGCTTATGATGTTATGCTCAAGTTTTAGTAATAGTAACACCAGGGGTGTTACAGTTGGGATGGTATTTATAGCCCTCAACCACCACATAGTCGTTGCCTCTTCTCTGCCACTAGCGAACGGTCCGCGAGCCTGGTCCGGATGGTCAACACCTGCAAGATCAATGGCTAGATTACAAAGGTCAATTGTAATGTCTATATCAATGACTATAATCGCATTATATGCGTCGTCAGATGTCAGATAAAGTCTGTCATGGACGGTTCGGTCGTGCCTCGGGACGCTCCATGTGGACATTATAACTCATTTTGCCGAACATGCCACCTTCGGGTTGGAGAGATCTTCAACGAGCGAACAGTCCGCATGAGGTGCATGGGTTGGAGAGATCTTCAACCATCACCATGGACACAGAGCACCGCATCCCCCCCCCATCACGCCTAGAGGCCTCGCCGGCGACCTCACCACCGCGGAAGCACCCTCGCCATGGACTGGTCATCCCAGGCTTCCTCTGACCAAATTGGCCCCGCCACCGTAACCGCCTACTCCTTCTCATGCTAGCCCACCTACCCGATTTCTAGAAACCGGACCACCGACGGGGAACCACCGTCGAACCCACCGGCAGCCGGTTTTTCCCCGAGGGTGGACCACTGCTCCCCCTAACGCCGTCCTCCTCTCCCCCTCGCTGGCACGTGGGCCCGCGTGAAGCGTCCCGATCCTTTGGGACTCAAATGTGAAACAATTACTAGTCCCAGGAGGCTAGTAAACACATTTCTTACTTCAAATAGTACAGAGCTTTAGATAAATTTATTACAATATCGGGGTACAAGCTCGAGAGAGCCAAATAGAGAAGCGTAGCAGGAAAAATACACTAGTCCAAACCACAGGCAGAACTGGGTGCAGACACAGCCCTCTTAATCAAGCATAGCAGAAAGGAAGTCCTCGGCTGCTGAAAAACATAAATAAATCTGGGTGAATACACTAGGTATTCCGCAAGTCCACCCCGCTCCCGTAGAGAGAAAGAGACCTATGATGTACATGCTCAATTTGGTGGAGTTGTAGTCACTCATTATTTTCTCAGAGAGAGACAGTTGCTTGAAGGTTTTCCCATGCTATTATAAGTAACCAAAAACTCAACTACCACTGAGCTTCCCGCTCCAGAGGCTTTATCTCTTTTTCAAAACCCATTTAAACACACCTTTCCCTTGATAAGAACTTAGAGAAAAAGTTCTAATTGCCATACCATACCAGACTCATCCATACCAGTGGACACGGACTATTCGAATAGGTTTCAACTCTGCGCAGAGGGGTACACTTTACCCACTAGCCCGGTTTCTGCGATCTCACCGTCGTGAGACCCGAATGCCGGATCTCTTTCCTTACTCGTGCATCCTAACCTTAACGGTTATCCGGAAGGAGTCAGGCCACCACCATGCCCAAACCGGACAAAACTTTCCCCCTCCTTATCCTCCGGTGCTCCCCAGCCTTCTTAACCCTGGGGTCGGACCACACGAGTTCGGATCGAGTGACTGCCCACACAGTCTCGAGTGGTTGTACGACAAAGGAGTACAGGTAGTGAAGATGACAAACCGGTCCTTATATGAGGGGACAATCCTTCTGCTCACGCCTAAACCAGCTGAGCCAACACCTTAGGCCCTCCCCTAAACCAGGGAGTCCCTGATCATCCCACTCTCAGGTGATGAGGGTGAGTACCCTTCATCGCATAATTTTTCAAAAGAGATTTTATTTGGAGATACACATAGCCTTTCCTCCCAATCCACTTTACGTATCCAGAAAGTGTATGATAATGCGGGCCATCTCTCACACACAATGCAATATTCCCCATAATTACCGGCCTAGGCAGTGGTAGAGAGAATAGGTAATTTATGCATCAAGGGAAGGATGGACTTGCCTTCGTCGAAGCTTTCCTGGCACAGAAGATCTACTTCCGGAAGTTCGGGTTCTGGCCCTTCTTCCGGGGCTAAGGGTTCCGGATCAACGACCCCTGCTTCTTCTAGGAAAACAGGCAATAAAACAATACATCAACAGGGGTTTACAAATTACAGTGTGTCATTTTCTAACATTATTGTTGTAGGGGATCTTTAGAAATTATTTGGATAATTTTTGGTGTATAAAATATTGAAGAATACTAATTAAATGGGAAAAGGTGAAGAAAATAAAATAGAAAAGGATTTTTCTTCAAACGGGCCGGGGGGGGGAGAAATTCGGCCCAGCTCGGCGCGGGGCAGGCGCGCGGGCGCGCTTTCGGCCCGGCAGCGGCCCACGGGGAGGGGGCGACGGCGCGGGCGCGCGGGGCGACGGCGTCATCGCGGGGCCCACGCGACAGAGAGAGGCAGGGGGAAACGGCGCGGGCGCGATTGATGACGGGGTGAACCGGCCGAGGGGGGGGTTCGACGGCGGCTTGCCGCCGGTGGCCCGGTTCTTGGGCAGTGCGCAGGCGCCTAAGCATGGGGAGGGGATGGCGGACCTAGAGATGGGCTCAATTTGGTCAGAGGAGGTCGGGAGGGAGCTGCCCGCGGGGAGGTGGCGGAGCTTCGCGGCGGGGGTTGCCGCCGGTGAGCTCCGGGCGAGCAATCGGGGTGGGGGAGTGGTGTAGTGTGCTTGCGGCAAGGCGAGGAAGCTGCTAGGCTAATTCAATTGCTTGCTGGGCTAACAGAGAGGGAGAGAGGAGAGGAGGAGGGACTCACCGGAGAGGGGGAAGAAGACGGCGCTCCGCGAATTGGGCTCGGGCGAGGGGAGGAGGGTAGCGGTCGGGGCTGGTGCGAGAAAGAAGGGGCTCGGGGCGAGCTTTTTATAGGCGCGCGGGGGCGAGGGGGGGCGGTGGAGCTCCCTGGCTCCGGCGAGCTTCCCAGTGCCGCCATAAATGGCGCACAGCGCCGCCGAGGGGACGCTACGGCGGGGGCGGTACCGACGAGGACGCGGTCAAGGGGAGGAGGACGGAGCGGTGCCAAACTTCCCTGTGTGGCCGGACGGCAGGGGGAAGGACGGAGGCGACGGCGGAGGTGACTTCGGCGAGGGGACGGCGGACGGATGACGAAGCGGCTGACAGGCGGGGCCGCTTGGTCAGAGGGAGGGAGCGAGCGAGCGAGCGAGCGGGCGAGCGAGCGAGCAGGCGAGTGGCTGACAGGCGGGGCCGCTTTGTCAGAGGGAGGGAGCGAGCGAGCGAGCGAGCGAGCGGGCGAGCGAGCGAGCAGGCGAGTGGCTGACAGGCGGGGCCGCTTTGTCGGCGAGAGAGAGGGCGAGGTGCGGGCGCGGCTGCCGCGCGCGCGGAGGCGGGCCGCAGATGGGCCGGGGAAGGAGGAATGCGGCGCGAGGGAGAGAGGGGGGGGTCGCGGCCTGGGCCGAACTCGGCCCAGCAGGGAGGGGGGGAGGTTTTCTCTTTTTCTTTTTATTTTCTAATTCCTATTTCCCAATTTGCATCTTTTTCTTTGGAACAAATTATTTTGTAGATACTCTAAGTGTTTAGAAAAAAAATAGAATCTAAGTGAGGTGCTTTTGTGGTCAAACAAGATGTATGCATATGATGAAGGAAAATTTTGGGGAGGATTTTAGAATTAGAGGATGAAGGGAGGGGTAGAAGGTGGATTAGGGTTTCAAACCTAGATTAGGATTTTTGGGATGCTACAAACCTACCCCACTTAAAGGAATCTCGCTCTCGAGATTAGACGGGGCTCGAGAAAAGGTAAGGGTACTCCTTCCTCAGAGAGTCCTCACTCTCCCAGGTGGCTTCTTCTTCTCCATCTCTGCTCCACTGAACCTTACAAAGCCTTACTTCTGAATTGCGGGTTCTTCTGACTGCTGAGTCGAGAATCTTCACTGGCTTTTCCCGGTACTGGAGATCTTTTTGAATCTGAATTGTCTCTGCCTCGATACGGGTTTCTGGTACTTTTAGGCATTTGCGGAGTTGAGATACATGGAACACATTGTGAATATCTGACATGGATTCTGGTAGCTCAAGACGGTATGCCACGGGTCCTATTCGGGAAATGACAGGGTAAGGACCGATGAAACGGGGTGCTAGCTTTCCCTTTAACTGGAACCTTCTGACACCACGCATTGGAGAAACTTTGAGATAAACAAAATCTCCCTCCTCAAATCTGAGTTCCCTTCGCCTAGTGTCTGCGTAACTCTTTTGTCGACTCTGAGCTTCAAGTAACCTTCTGCGGATCAAGGCAACTTTCTCTTCGGCTTCTTTAACGAAGTCGGGCCCTTCTAGTGTCCTTTCCCCTACATTGGACCACATTAGGGGAGTTTGGCATTTTCTTCCATACAGTGCTTCGAATGGTGACATTTTGATGCTGGCCTGATGGCTATTGTTGTATGAGAATTCGGCGTACGGCAAACTAGACTCCCAATCCCTGTTGAAGGCTAGTATGCAGGCTCTGAGTAGATCTTCAAGGACTTTGTTAACTCTCTCTGTTTGACCATCTGACTGGGGGTGATAAGCAGTGCTGAAATCTAGCTTGGTGCCCATTGCTTGCTGAAGGCCCTTCCAAAACTTTGAAGTGAACTGCGTTCCTCTATCTGATACTATCTTCCGTGGAATGCCATGTAGCCTGACTATCTCTTTAAGGTATAATCGGGCGAGGGCTGCTCCTCCGAAAGTGGTCTTTACTGGAACGAAATGGGCCACTTTGGTGAGACGATCGATTATTACCCATATGGAATCATTTCCTCTTTGTGATCTGGGTAGTCCGGTTACGAAATCCATGCCTATTTCCTCCCACTTCCATTCGGGTATTGGGAGGGGTTGAAGCAGGCCTGCAGGCTTCTGATGTTCGGCCTTTGTTCTCTGACAGGTGTCACAACGGGCCACATACTGTGCTATTTCCTTCTTCATCCCCCTCCACCAATACCTGGTTTTGAGGTCCAGGTACATCTTGGTGGTCCCTGGGTGGATGGAGTAAGCTGAGTTGTGGGCTTCATCAAGCAGGGTCTCCCGTGCCTTTCCAATTGGCACGCACAAACGGTTCTTGAACCAGAGGACTCCTTGCTCGTCTGTTCTTAGGTCCGGAAGTTGCTCTTTGCGTGCTCTTTCCTTAAGCTTGGTTGTTTCTGCGTCGAGGCATTGGGCCTTGTATATGAGATCTTCTAGGTTTGGCTTGACTTCCAGGCCACCGTCGTCTCCCAGACATGCATTCAGCTGAGCTGATTCTTTCTTCCAATCTTCTAGGAAGTTTGTTCCTCTAATCCCGAAAGGTTTTCGGCTGAGGGCGTCTGCTACCACGTTGGCCTTTCCGGGGTGGTAGTGGATTTCGAGGTCATAATCTTTGATCAATTCGAGCCACCTTCGTTGACGGAGGTTGAGGTCCGGTTGCGTGAAGATGTACTTTAGACTCTTGTGATCAGTGAAGATGTGGCATTTGTTTCCAATCAGATAATGCCTCCATATTTTTAGAGCGTGCACTATGGCTGCCAATTCCAGATCGTGGGTAGGATAGTTCTGTTCGTGCGGCTTGAGTAATCGGGATGCATAAGCAATGACTTTCTCATTTTGCATTAAGACACACCCTAAGCCTTGCTTGGAAGCATCACAAAAGATGACAAACTCCTGGTGTATGTCTGGTAGAGTCAAAACTGGCGCGGTTGTGAGCTTCTCTTTGATGATTTGGAAACTTTCTTCACAATCGGGAGTCCACACGAACTTATTGTCCTTTTTGAGAAGTTCCGTCAAGGGCTTTGCTATGCTGGAGAATCCCTTGATAAAGCGGCGATAATACCCTGCCATTCCTAGAAAGCTTCGAATTTCACTGACGTTGGAAGGTTGCTTCCAATTTGAAACAGCTTCCACCTTAGATGGGTCCACTTCTACCCCTTCAGAAGTCAGGATATGCCCTAGGAAGGCTATCTTTTCTAACCAGAACTCACACTTGCTGAACTTAGCATAAAGTTGATGTGCTCTGAGTCTTCCGAGGACGGTTCGAAGGTGCTGCTCATGGTCCTTGCGACTCTTGGAATAGATGAGGATGTCGTCGATAAAAACTACGACAAACTTATCTAATTCCTCCATAAATACCTTATTCATGAGGTTCATGAAAAAGGCAGGTGCGTTGGTTAGTCCAAATGGCATTACCGTGAATTCATATTGCCCGTATCTGGTGACGAATGCAGTTTTCTGAATGTCTGCTTCCTTAATCCTGAGTTGGTGATATCCTGACCTGAGGTCTATCTTGGAGAAGTATTTGGCTCCTTGCAGCTGGTCGAAGAGGTCATCAATCCGGGGGAGGGGGTACTTATTCTTGATTGTAACTTCGTTCAAGGATCGATAATCAATACACATCCTCATACTCCCATCCTTTTTGGTCACGAAAAGAACGGGTGCTCCCCAGGGAGACGAACTGGGACGGATGTACCCTTTTTGCTGTAGTTCTGAAAGCTGAAGTTTCAGTTCTGCCAATTCGGTGGGGGCCATGCGGTATGGTCTTTTTGCGATGGGCGCAGTGCCGGGAATGAGGTCTATATAGAACTCCACTTCTCTTTCTGGTGGCATCCCGGGCAACTCTTCTGGAAACACATCTTCAAATTCCTTGATTACAGACATGCTTTCTACTGCCAGACTAAACACCATTGGATCTTTTGCAGGCGGTTGGGCTTGACAGGAAACTGACTTTCCTTGGTGATCTATGAGAAGGATAGTTTTGCTTGCGCAGCTGATAACACCCTTGTGCTTAGCTAGCCAATCCATTCCTAGGATTACATCAATGCCTTGGGATGGCAAGATGGTTAAGTCTGCCAGGAATACTACCCCACTTAAAAGAATTCTGACTTGTGAACACCTGATTTTGCATAGGAGGTCTGTTCCCGGGGTTCGGGTGACCAAAGGGATAGCTAAAGGTGTAGAGGGTATGCCATGCTTCTCTACAAACTTAGCGGCTATAAATGAATGGGATGCTCCCGAATCAAAAAGCACAGAAGCGGGAGTAAATTCGACGAGGAACTCACCGAGCACTACTCCCGGGGCCTGCTGGGCTTCCTGAGCGTCGACGTGGTTGACTCGGGCCCTGCCCTGGTACTGAGCCCTGCTCTGCTGGCTGCTGGGAGGAAGCGCCTTGGAGGTAGGAGCTGATAGAATCTTGGGGCCATTCACCGAGTTGGAGTAGGTTGGCCCGGGTGCCTTCAGCTGAGGGCAGTTGTTTTTGAAGTGCCTGGGGTCTCCGCAGTGCCAACAGGCGTTTGCTGGCGGCTGGTTGCTTGCGACGGAGGGTGCCTGATGGGAGCTCTGACTTTGTTGACTGTAGCGCGATGGAGAGGGTCCAGATTGTTTATCGAAGCCTGGACCCCTGGGTGGGAGCCCAAAGGGTCGAGCTCTCTGGTGACGCTCTTGCTGTTGAGCTCGCAGGACCTGGAACTTTCTCTTGATGTGCCCTTTTTCCTCCTCTTTAGCTCTTTCCACTTGAATAGCCTTGTTGGAAAGGTGAGAGAAGCTGTGGAAGTCCTGGCTGGCGAGGATGGTCTTGAGCTCGGGTCTTAACCCTCTCAGGAAACGGGCCATTTTCCTGGCCTCGGTGCTGACATCCTCAGGCGCGTAGCGGGCCAGCTCTGTGAACTTGTGCACATACTCACTGACTGATCGCCCACCTTGGGTTAGCTCCCGGAATTCATCCTCCTTGAGTTGAACTATCCCTTGGGGTACATGGTGCTCACGGAAAGCTGTCTCGAATTCTGCCCAGGTAGCATCTCTGACGGCTTCACTGAAAGTGTCCCACCATGCTAACGCCATTCCTGAAAGCTGATGAGCTGCCAGCTGAACACGTTGATTCTCAGGGCAAGCGATGGCTTCTAACTTCCTCTTGATCGTGCGAAGCCAGTCATCTGCATCGAGGGGATTGCTGGACCCCGCGAATGTGGGAGGCTTGAGTCTCAGGAATTCTCCCATCCTGTCCTGGGGTCTTCCACCACCTGGGCGCTGGTTCTCCAGACTTCGAGTGAGGACTTCAATGAGTCTGGTTTGATGGGCTAGAACTTGGGCCAGATCTAGTGGTAGTTCCGGAGGTGCGGGGAGGTGGGTCCCATCCCCTTCTCCACCGGCTCCTCCTTCAGCTCCTAAGGGAAAACCTGCTCCAATCCCGGAGGCGGTAGGCGTGGTTTTATCCGAAGCCATCTGCCATGGGAAGAGAGTTACTATTATGCACATGCCATTTTTTTTAACTGGTTATTTTATTCATTACATCAAGCCATTACATGACACAACACCCTGCTACCATAAGTTCACACGCGAGTGCTATCTAGGGTACTCCCGCACTCCTTCTCTAACGTGTCCCCAAATTCCTTGAGAAGGTCATCAAGGCTAGCCAGGGACATCTCATCGGTGTCGGATAGGTTCCTTGGAGGGTTTTCTTCCTTCTGCTCAGTCTGGCATCCTTGGCTCTTGGTCTTCTTGCGGATTTTCTTTGCGGGGGCAAGCTTCTTCAGTTTCTTGTCGTAGTCCATCTTCAGTGTGCGGTAGGCTTCTCGGGTATTGGTTTCCTCACCTTCAGCTATTGCGAGGCTCTCTTGAAGGGACACTTTTTCTTCTGAGAGTTCCCTGACTTTCTGCTCCAGGCTTTCCACCCGGGAGGTTAGAGAGGTGCAGTGGAGGGTGAGGTCATCATATTGGTTATCAAGGGTATGAAGGTATCCAGCCATGTAGACAATGGTGGGATCGTTCTCAGTAGGATCTCCTCCTGATAGGGTCTGAAGTCTTTTCCTCCAGGTGGGGGTATTCTTGTTGCTGGGTGGAAAGTAGCGAAGGGGGGTTTCAATGATTACTTTGTTGTAGTTTTGACATAGCTGACGGAGGGCTTTTCGGGCAACATTTTGGCAGGCATCTAGGAAATGAACTCCGGTAAAAGTGACTTGGAAGGAACGTTGGTTTGGATAGCTGTGGCTTTCCCCCAGGTAGACTGCCATAGAGCATCTTATCATCCCGCCCTCGAAATGTTCCGTCCAGACGTATTCCGGCTTCTTGCGGATTCCCATGCGGAGCGCACAGCTTCGCAAGAGGCGTGGGAACCCTTCCACTTCTGAGCAGTAGGATGTCTTAATGGCCAGAGAGTCTTCCATCTGGAATAGGAAAAGAAGGGTCTTGTTAACACCGGGGAAGGGAAGAGAAAACTTTTCTTGAGGTAAGAGGTATTTTCTTTTTAAAGTAGGTTTTAGGGTCAGGGCTGCGACCTACGGCCAGTCCTATGGCTCTGATACCACCTGAAGCGTCCCGATCCTTTGGGACTCAAATGTGAAACAATTACTAGTCCCAGGAGGCTAGTAAACACATTTCTTACTTCAAATAGTACAGAGCTTTAGATAAATTTATTACAATACCGGGGTACAAGCTCGAGAGAGCCAAATAGAGAAGCGTAGCAGGAAAAATACACTAGTCCAAACCACAGGCAGAACTGGGTGCAGACACAGCCCTCTTAATCAAGCATAGCAGAAAGGAAGTCCTCGGCCGCTGAAAAACATAAATAAATCTGGGTGAATACACTAGGTATTCCGCAAGTCCACCCCGCTCCCGTAGAGAGAAAGAGACCTATGATGTACATGCTCAATTTGGTGGAGTTGTAGTCACTCATTATTTTCTCAGAGAGAGACAGTTGCTTGAAGGTTTTCCCATGCTATTATAAGTAACCAAAAACTCAACTGCCACTGAGCTTCCCGCTCCAGAGGCTTTATCTCTTTTTCAAAACCCATTTAAACACACCTTTCCCTTGATAAGAACTTAGAGAAAAAGTTCTAATTGCCATACCATACCAGACTCATCCATACCAGTGGACACGGACTATTCGAATAGGTTTCAACTCTGCGCAGAGGGGTACACTTTACCCACTAGCCCGGTTTCTGCGATCTCACCGTCGTGAGACCCGAATGCCGGATCTCTTTCCTTACTCGTGCATCCTAACCTTAACGGTTATCCGGAAGGAGTCAGGCCACCACCATGCCCAAACCGGACAAAACTTTCCCCCTCCTTATCCTCCGGTGCTCCCCAGCCTTCTTAACCCTGGGGTCGGACCACACGAGTTCGGATCGAGTGACTGCCCACACAGTCTCGAGTGGTTGTACGACAAAGGAGTACAGGTAGTGAAGATGACAAACCGGTCCTTATATGAGGGGACAATCCTTCTGCTCACGCCTAAACCAGCTGAGCCAACACCTTAGGCCCTCCCCTAAACCAGGGAGTCCCTGATCATCCCACTCTCAGGTGATGAGGGTGAGTACCCTTCATCGCATAATTTTTCAAAAGAGATTTTATTTGGAGATACACATAGCCTTTCCTCCCAATCCACTTTACGTATCCAGAAAGTGTATGATAATGCGGGCCATCTCTCACACACAATGCAATATTCCCCATAATTCCCGGCCTAGGCAGTGGTAGAGAGAATAGGTAATTTATGCATCAAGGGAAGGATGGACTTGCCTTCGTCGAAGCTTTCCTGGCACAGAAGATCTACTTCCGGAAGTTCGGGTTCTGGCCCTTCTTCCGGGGCTAAGGGTTCCGGATCAACGACCCCTGCTTCTTCTAGGAAAACAGGCAATAAAACAATACATCAACAGGGGTTTACAAATTACAGTGTGTCATTTTCTAACATTATTGTTGTAGGGGATCTTTAGAAATTATTTGGATAATTTTTGGTGTATAAAATATTGAAGAATACTAATTAAATGGGAAAAGGTGAAGAAAATAAAATAGAAAAGGATTTTTCTTCAAACGGGCCGGGGGGGAGAAATTCGGCCCAGCTCGGCGCGGGGCAGGCGCGCGGGCGCGCTTTCGGCCCGGCAGCGGCCCACGGGGAGGGGGCGACGGCGCGGGCGCGCGGGGCGACGGCGTCATCGCGGGGCCCACGCGACAGAGAGAGGCAGGGGGAAACGGCGCGGGCGCGATTGATGACGGGGTGAACCGGCCGAGGGGGGGGGAAACCGGTCGCCGGGGGGGGGGGGTTCGACGGCGGCTTGCCGCCGGTGGCCCGGTTCTTGGGCAGTGCGCAGGCGCCTAAGCATGGGGAGGGGATGGCGGACCTAGATATGGGCTCAATTTGGTCAGAGGAGGTCGGGAGGGAGCTGCCCGCGGGGAGGTGGCGGAGCTTCGCGGCGGGGGTTGCCGCCGGTGAGCTCCGGGCGAGCAATCGGGGTGGGGGAGTGGTGTAGTGTGCTTGCGGCAAGGCGAGGAAGCTGCTAGGCTAATTCAATTGCTTGCTGGGCTAACAGAGAGGGAGAGAGGAGAGGAGGAGGGACTCACCGGAGAGGGGGAAGAAGACGGCGCTCCGCGAATTGGGCTCGGGCGAGGGGAGGAGGGTAGCGGTCGGGGTTGGTGCGAGAAAGAAGGGGCTCGGGGCGAGCTTTTTATAGGCGCGCGGGGGCGAGGGGGGGGGGCGGTGGAGCTCCCTGGCTCCGGCGAGCTTCCCAGTGCCGCCATAAATGGCGCACAGCGCCGCCGAGGGGACGCTACGGTGGGGGCGGTACCGGCGAGGACGCGGTCAAGGGGAGGAGGACGGAGCGGTGCCAAACTTCCCTGTGTGGCCGGACGGCAGGGGGAAGGACGGAGGCGACGGCGGAGGTGACTTCGGCGAGGGGACGACGGACGGATGACGAAGCGGCTGACAGGCGGGGCCGCTTGGTCAGAGGGAGGGAGGGAGCGAGCGAGCGAGCGGGCGAGCGAGCGAGCAGGCGAGTGGCTGACAGGCGGGGCCGCTTTGTCAGAGGGAGGGAGGGAGCGAGCGAGCGAGCGAGCGGGCGAGCGAGCGAGCAGGCGAGTGGCTGACAGGCGGGGCCGCTTTGTCGGCGAGAGAGAGGGCGAGGTGCGGGCGCGGCTGCCGCGCGCGCGGAGGCGGGCCGCAGATGGGCCGGGGAAGGAGGAATGCGGCGCGAGGGAGAGAGGGGGGGGGGGGGTCGCGGCCTGGGCCGAACTCGGCCCAGCAGGGAGGGGGGGAGGTTTTCTCTTTTTCTTTTTATTTTCTAATTCCTATTTCCCAATTTGCATCTTTTTCTTTGGAACAAATTATTTTGTAGATACTCTAAGTGTTTAGAAAAAAAAATAGAATCTAAGTGAGGTGCTTTTGTGGTCAAACAAGATGTATGCATATGATGAAGGAAAATTTTGGGGAGGATTTTAGAATTAGAGGATGAAGGGAGGGGTAGAAGGTGGATTAGGGTTTCAAACCTAGATTAGGATTTTTGGGATGCTACACCGCGCCCATGGTGCCATCTCCACACTGCGTGTGCCCTGCCCCGCTAGCGGGCCAAGCTGGGCTGGCTTGCCAATGTGGCCGCGCGCACCTGCGCTCGGCTGGACCGAAATCTCCCCTCGATCCGATTAACCAGAAATTCCTTATCTTTTCCTTTTCCCCTTTTTCTCTCATATTTTTATATGTTGATAATTTATGCACAAAAAATGATCCCAACACTTATTAAATCACAAAATAATGAAGATTAGGAACTTGACACACTTTACTTAGCAAGCAATGTTTGATGTATTGTTTATTACCTGATTTTGCAAGACGAAGAGGGGTCCAACTTCCCGGAACCCCTAGCTCCGGAAGAAGGGCAGGAGCCAGACCTCCTAGAATTAGACCTTTCGTGCCAAGAGAGCTTCGACAAAGGCAAGTTCATTCTACCCTTGATGTATAAATTACCTATTCTTTCTACCCTACCTAAGCCGAGATATGGGATGGTCTCGATGCATTGTGAGTCGAGCGATAGCCTGCATTAAAGAATACATTTTTGTTACAAAAGATGTGGGTTAGGGTAATGGTTTCAAGAAGGGGAATGTTTTTTTCAAAATGAGTATGATGAAGGGTTATCACCCTCATCACCAATCGAGTGGGATGATCAGGGACTCCCTGGTTTGGGAGGGCCTAAGGTGATGGCTCAGTCGGGTTAGGTGTGAGCACGAAGATTGTCCCCCTCGTTTAAGGATCGGTTTGTCAACCTTCACTACCTATACTCATGATAAGTACAACCACTCGAGACTGTATGGGCAGTCACTCGACCTGAACTTGCACGGTTCGAACCGCAGGGTTATGACGGCTGGGGAGCACCGGGAGGATAAGGAGGGGGAATGTTTTTTCCTGGTTTGGGCATGGTGGTGGCCTTGTTCTTTTAGGTATAATCGCTAAGGTAAGGTCGTGCAAGGAATGAAAGAGTTTCGGTGTCGGATCTCATGGCAGTGAGATCGCAGAGCCAGACTAGTGGGTATAGTGTACCCCTCTTCGCAGACTTTGAAACCTATTCGAATAGTCTGTGTCCACTAGTATGGACGAGTCTGGTGTGGTATGACAATTAGTGTTTTTATCTTAAGAAAAGGGGAAATGCGTGAGTATCTTTGGAAATAAAGACGAAGCTACGGGAGCGGGAAGCCCAATGGTGGTTGAGTGTGAAAAGTGCTACATCTCTCTTTTCTGGGTAAAAACATCAAGTATTGCCTTTCTCTAAGAAAAATAAAGAGTGACTACAACTCCATCATACCAAGCATGTACTGTGTAGGTCTCTCCCTCTCTACGGGTTTGGATGGGCTTGCGAAATACGTAAGTATTCACCCAACTTTATTTATGTTTTCAGCTACCGAAGACTTCCTTTCTGCTATGTTTGACTAGAAGGGGGCTATGTCTACACCCAGTTCTTTAAATTCTATCTCTTAAAGGAATATTCCTTGTTCTTTACGGAACACTCTAAAGATCATCATGGATCCCCTTTCTAAGGCTGTCTTCAACAACGTTCCCTAAATTTCATCCTTTAAAGTAATATTCTCTATCTTTTACAGAACTCTCTAAAAGATTCCGTACTCTATATCTTTTCCATCTTCAGCAATATCCCCTAAATTTCATCCTCTATATTAACAGTGTTACCAGATTTGATATTCTATATTATTTTTTACGGCTCATGAGCACGTGAACGCACAGACACATGAATCAACAAAGTGCAAGTACACCCTCTATGTATAGTGGATGCATGCCATCCTCTAAATTTTAGAGGACCTTTTAGAGTCCCTTGTTGGAGGCATAAAGGATGTGATAAACCTCTATATTTAGAGGATTTTACAGGTTACTGCTGGAGTCAAAGGCCTCTAAAGGCTCATCTACCTTAAATATAGAGGATCAAACAATCATCTACGTTCTCCAGCAGCGTCCTTTAAACGGTCCTCTAAATTTAAAGGACGTTGTTTGATTCTCTCTATATAGAGTTTCTTTAAATGTTCCTCTATCCATTTGAATACTTTAAATAACCTGTTTAACAAAACTAAAATATGTATAATAAATTTGAGAGTATGACAAATACATATGTACAAAAAGTAAAAAAATAAAAAATATCTATAATATAAATATTTACGTATCGTAATTTAGAGGACGTTGTTGGTGAGAAAGGAGATATAGAGGATAAAATCTTTTAGATGAGACTATAAAGGAGATATATAGAGAATGGATATAGAGGACGTTGCTGGAGACCGTCCTTAAAGAGGAGAGAATGAACCGTTACACGAAATCCGGTTTAGAGTTTTGTCTAAACCTAAACCGGATCCCCCGATGCCCGGTAAAATTTCGTGTAAAATTTCGTGTAGCCTATACCCAACATTGCCGGAGGTAATAAGGAGAGAATGAACCGTTACAGTGTCTTGTGTAGGCATCTGACAGCAAGGGGTCCTGATTTCTGAACCTGATGGCAGGCGGTGAGACAACTCCCTCGGGAGGCAGCGAGGACCTCCTTGACGGCGTCCCTCGACGGCGTACCGGCGGTTCCACCTCCATTTGGCGGCGCGCGGGGGGCAGCACCTCCTTTGGGCGGCGTGCGCGAACAAGAGCCGCAGCCGCTCCCGCTACCGCTTGTCTTTGGGAGGGAACGCTGGCAGCCTCATCTTCTTTCGACGGTAGATTTGGACAGTAAAGTCCCGCAGTGACTTGCCAGTTGCCACTGCCAGAGCGGTCACCGAATCTGAGGTCTGAGCCCAGCGGGCCGCGGCGGCTATGTCCTCATCCTCCTCCTTCCCCAACTCCCGCTTCCCCTTCGCCGCCGGCGCCGGGGCCTCTGGCGGAAGCGGGAGCAGCGTGCGGCCGTGGGGTTCGAGCGGCGGGACATCGGTGTCTTCATCTGGGAAACGGATACAGAAGGAGCTGCTGGACCTCAACGCCTCCGACTGCTCCGCGGGGCCCAAGGGCGACAACCTCTACCACTGGCTCTCCACCATCATCGGGCCCCAAGGTAAGAGCTCCCTCCTCTCCGCTTCTCCAATTCGTTAGAGGCAGTCCAAAGCTCGTTGAAATTTTACTGCGCTAGACGGCAGTTTCACTTGTTCAACTCAACTAGCTGCCTTTCTTTTCTTTTTTTTCCCCTCTAAAGATATGCTGCTGCAATATTTAGAGTTGGTGCTGTAATTTGAGCTGTCAAATAAGTATGTCTTATAAGCAAGCGTGGGTTGAGTTGACGCATAATTTACGTCTTGCAGGATCGCCGTATGAAGGAGGGATATTTTTCCTTGACATAGTGTTTCCTCCTGATTATCCCTTCAAACCTCCCATGGTAAGAATTCACTTTTTTTTTTTGCTATTAATGTACTTTTATGGGACACTGATTGTTGAATTGCGCTGGGGAATCTCTGCTTATAGTACAGAAAAAACTGATATGCCCTGAAAAGCGAAAACCTAAGCTCTGATTTGACATTTCAACTCTTCTTGTTATGCATACCTTCTACCTAATCCCATGATTCCTGCTTCTTGTACTCTTTTTGAATCGACAAGCTTTAACTAATTTGTATGTCACGCTCAGTTGTGGTGATTGATGAACGTGGCCACCAAAAGTACTAGAAAGTATTAGTAAGAGAAAATCAAGTGGCAGGACTGAACAGTTAGGCCGGTAATAGTTTCTAGTTCTAGTTCTGATTGTTCTGCACTTGGGATCCTGAATTTTCATTATAATTCTTCCTAGGAAACTGAATAAAAAACTATGCAAAAAGAGTGTTAACAGAATATGCTTTATAAAGTGCAGAAGATCGATTGTCCTCGAAGCTTTATACCCATAAAATTTCAATTGTTATCTATCATATTATGGGGGAAACTTGACTAGTTGACTTGAAAAAAGTAGTTTACGAAGATTTACTTTGGCCTAGGCGAATAATAGTGCATTCGGCTCTCTGCCAGTGAAGATAACTCTAGAAGTGCCACATGATCACACCTCATCTGACGATATTGGCAGGGAAGCGTGTCTGATGGCAAGGAATGGAACTAATGAGAAAAGACTACATGCCAAAATATAGTTTTCTTTGCTGCTAACTAAAGTTACCCTATTTCTTCTGAAGCGGTGTTGTTATGTTTTCACGAGAAGTACTGAAAGTGTGATGTTTGTTGTGTTCTTGGTATGATATTGATGTATGAAGAAAAACTATATGAAGTTTTAGTTTACTGGTATTGTTTAAAAAAAAAGAAAGTAGGCTGCTAAGATATTTTTTTCGTCCTAGCTTGCTTTAATATTTTTCTTAGCAAAGATATCCTGCAATTGTTTTTTTTGTCGGTCAAAGCCTTTACCACTACATGTACTTTTGACATCACCTCTTATCACACAATGGCATATTGTTATCTTGGCTTAGAATGTAAGAGAGTCTGCTAACTGAGGGAAGTGATTCTAAATGCATAGTCTACTCTCAGTGGGCTATCCACATTTCCTGTTGTTAGCTAGCTTGTTGAGAGTAAATAAATCCAGTATTGCTCGCCTGTTAGGTGCTCTGGTCGATCGCAGAATAGTTTTGTAATATAAGAGTAATCGGGGAGACTACTTACTTGCATAATCCTAGGCTTACGGCTATGTAAGAAACCTGTAAAACTAGCATTTCCTCTTAATGAAAAACGTGCAACGTCACGGTCACAAAAATAAACAGACTCCACCGGCTCATGCTATTGATATGGTGTCAATCGGCAGCATTGCCACCACTGTTTTAAAGGCGTTGCCTAGGTAGGGCTAGATATCGAGCCGGCTCGGCTCGTCCGAGTTCGAGCTGGCTCGGCTCAACTCGTTAAGCTAATGAGCCATAGAGTCAGCTCCGCTCGGCTCGTTTAGCTCGTGAGTCAGAGCAGAAAAAATAATATGTATATAATAATCAATTTCTAGTTTATTTCAAACTAATTTAATAGTAGAAAATAGTAATTATACTTATAGTTTCACAGACCACATCAATGTAACACCAAATTAACACAACTCATCACTCATCAATTCACAATTCACACACATGTTAATCAGTTTAACCCACATTTATATTCGCAGACCAATTTAACACATAGACACAATTCATCAACCATTAGTTTGACTTGTAGGCTATAAACACCACACATGCATTGATGCATATAACAATAACGTGTTCATCAATGGTTACGTAAATGATATGCATATATTTCAGTTTTGCTGAAATGTGATAGCTTGTTTAGCTCGTGAGCTGGCTCGTTAAGAAACCAAGCTGGTTTGTTAACGAACCGAGTTAGGATGACAACTCAGTTCGTGAAAAAAATTCAACGAGCCAATCCGAGCCGATGAGCCACGAGAGGCGCCGGCTAGGCGTCCAGGCGGTGGTCCAATGCCCAGGCGCCTTGTTCGCCTACCTCGCCTAGGTGTCCAGGCGGTGGTCCAACGCCTTGTCTTGCCATACCACTTTAAAACCCATGGCTGCCACCATCTATTTCATGTTTACTTTCTGACTTTTGACAGGTTGCTTGACATATGGGGGACCAGAAACAGTGGATCTCCATTTTGTCTTTCACCTACCATACAAATCTTCAGTGGCATAGTTTTACCATAACCAGCCAATGGAACTATTCGTGTAGCTAATGCTGTCTACTGCAACTATCATACTAAACTACTAAAACTACTAATGTGATGTTCCAGATATGGTAGTATTAAAATATTTTTCAATGCTTCTGTTCTCGAAACATCCTACGCCAACTTGCTTTGGACTGAAAGGCTTTGCTTTTGTGTGTGTTCTCAAAATATCTTTCCAATGCTCCTTGATGTTCTCGAATCCAAACTTATGTGCATATAGTGTTACAATTCATGTCAATCATGACTTGACATTTCATATGTTAATATTGAAAGTTTCACAAGTTATTTCTCTTCTGGTGAAATCTATTCAAATTGATTACTTTTAGTTTGGATTGGACGATTTAGTTTAACAACTCTGACTATGTGTTATGCTGGTATTCTCCCAGGTAACATTCAAAACAAGGATTTACCATTGCAATATTGATTCCACTGGTAAAGTGCATTTGGACATTCTGAAGGATGGCTGGAGTCCAGCTTTCACTATTTCTAAGGTGTTATTGGCCATCAAAGACATCATCAGCAATCCAGATCCATGTACTTACCATTATCTGTACTACTTTCTGTAAACAATCATGGACTCCGGTGCAGATTAAACATGCTGTCTACATATTTTCTATTTTACTTCAGCAATTGAAAGCCTTGTGTTTTGCTATTAGATTGGCAGGCTAAAGTTATGATCTTTGTTTGTGCAGACTCCCCGGTTATGATGAGCATTTCACGTCAGTATCTGACTGATAGAGCTAAACACGATGAAATAGCAGCTGAGTGGACAATGAGATTTGCAAGATAGGGAATCTGTTTGTATCTAAGCATGATTGACATTGTAAAAAAAACAACTCTTAATGTAGCCTGAGATGGTGAATGTTGGCAAAGGAGCCATGTTTCGTTTGATGTGATGTGACATAAATGTGTACTTTATGCTTGAGTATTATTTAACTGCTCCTTTTAGGTGAAGAATAATCTTTTAGATTTTGTACTTATGCCAAGTTGTACAAGCATCTATTCAGAACCTACTATCTGAGTTTATTTCTTGAAATGATTTCTATTGAAACTGGCATCAGGTCCTGGTTGATGATGTCAGTTTCATATACTGAAAGGAAATAACATAAATCAGGGAATGTTCAGAAACCAACAACCTTTAGCGTTACAGCTGTAGAAATGTTCGATTAGTTTTCTACAGTCAAAGTATGTAAAGCATGCCATTCATATCTTTCGCTTGAAACCAAATCCTGCGGGTTATCATTCGGGTGTTGTTGTTGGACAAGGCTTCAGTTACACAGGTAAATTTCCTTGGTTCCAGAACTTTGTCCCTAGTTCTTGGGCGTTCCTTGGACAGAATAGATGTCATACTACCATCCAGCAAAGCACATAGATACCAGATGTTTATGGCAGAATATTTGTCACTTGCCTACTGCTGCTAACTTGGATCTCACTTCATGTAGGGGTGATAAGAGCTGCCACGACAGGCACTCTGATCTTACAAATGACCAAACTGGACTTCACCTCTGAAGTTGACGCCTCACTAGTTCACTGATTCCCAGTACGGACTGCTGAGTTGATCACATCTGGGGACCTTATAACTCCACCCAGAGAAGATGCAAAATCCACACCTTCTGGTGCACTGGTGGTCTTCTCAGACCATAGACAATGGCCACCGAACTAGATGTGAGCAAGTCTCGCCGCTTCGACATTGCCATGTCGAGGCGAACCCGGCGATCGACAAGCCTGGTAGCCTGCTTTGAAGATCAGTATACACCATCCCTGGCACAGCATCGCCACCAAGAGCTGAAGGCGTTTCTGCAATGCCAGGATGAAGAGCTGAAGGCACTCCAGCGATGCGAGGATGCAGAGCACAAGACACTGTGTTTGAATGAAGACGAGGAGCTGAAGATTCCACAAGTACCACTGCAGTATGAAGATGACAAGCAAGAGACGCCAGAGCAATATGAAGATGGGCAGGAGGAGGAGTCGCAGCAATATCCAGACGATGAGAAGACACCGAACCAGTATCTAGACGAAGGGAAGATGCTAGAGCAGTATCAAGATGAAGATGATGAGCTGCCATCACAATACCAAGACCAGGAGCTGGTGACACAGAAGCTACCTGAGAAAGATGAGGGGACTGCATCAGCGCGATTCCAAGACGAGGAGAGGAAGGAACTTCATCAGCACCAAGAGGCAGATGAGCAGACGTCACAGTCTGAGGACGAGGAGGAGCTCAAGTCTCAGCAGGAACGCCATGACGTCGAGCAGAAGGCACCGGAGCAATTCCAAGTCTTGAAGAAGGTAGCCGCGCCACCACGTCCTGTGGAGAACGTGCCCCGGTTCTCCCTCCAGGAGCTTATACGGCAGAAGCAGCAGCTTCCAACCGGCGAGGCGATGGCTACCAGCAAGGTAGGCGGCCGTGGGGAGAGTGTCCTCGCTGATCATATGGTTTCAGGAGCAGGTGCAGCAGCCGCAGAGGGCACGGCACTGGCGATGGTGATAAAGCGACCCGAGGGAGGGAAGAAGCCCACGGGGATGATACGCCGGTGCGTCAAGGCCCTGAACCAGATGATCAAGGCCAAGCACGGGTCCAAGAAGAACCTGCATTTCTAGTGTTCAACAGAGTTCAGGAGTACATACATACATACACACTAATGAGTAAGTGCGGTCCAGAGTTTCTTAGTAGATTGCACATCTCTGAATAATGCACGCGCAGTTGCGGAGAACCAAAATTTTGGGCATGGTGCAGGGTGTGAAAGATCTGGCGAGAAACTTTTTACGCTCTGGTCTATACTGTCTTCCTATAGCAATAAACTGTGGAACTTTTAATAGCTGAAGATCACAAATCTGCTACTCCTATGCGAGAAGATGGTCTACTCAGTGATGCTCTACGCGATTTGCTGAACGATGTAACGGGTGACGAGTCCAAGAACCAAGACCAGGCTCTGATCTTGTGTTGTTGAATTCCCCTGCAATAGCTTCTTTGCTTTTAGAAGTATATGATCGCGAATAGAAACAGCCGACACCTGCCCCCCAGACCGGCAGCGGTATTGGTGCAGACTCCTTTTCTGCCTTTCTGTGCCGCGTCCCGTCTGGGTTTGGTGTGCAATACTACTAAGTGCTGAGAACATAAGTTGGTGCAAAAGAAAAGGTGAAAGAGCTGAAGCCTGTGAAGCGTCTTGAGTTATCGGTTGAGGATGCAGCCGCACGGTATGCCATCATACATCTCTTCTTCGTTTATGATCACTTTCGTTTTAAAGATCTGAACGCGTGTGTTGTTGGCGTTGGCACCTGGGACTGGAAGCCATGTTTATGATCTAAACATTTGATACTGTATTCTTGTGGAACTGAAAATTGAACGAGTAGTTTTTCTTCATCTTCATGAGGTGACTTTTTTCTTCTTGTTTTACCTAAGGAAAAAAACAAGATGTGGCTTGGTAATGGTATCCACACAACACTCGTTACCCTGGTGCTTTACTTGTAGGAAATAGGTGGGGGTGAATTAGGACTCCTAAAACTTTTACTAAACTAAGCCACAAATAAATCCCTAGAGCAAAACCTATGCAAATAATCAAACTAGAATGTGCAAACTAGTTTTTGTCTAAGTGTTGCTATCTCTACCGCAATGGCTAAGTTTCAATCTACACTATATAAGTATGACATACAAGATTGAAACTTAAATGCTTAATATAAATACGGAAGTTAAAGAGCAAGGTAGAGATGCAAACTCTCGTGGATGACGCCAGTATTTTTACCAAGGTATCTGGAACCGCGCAAGGTCCTGACTAATCCTCGTTGGTGCCCCTACGCAAAGGGAAGCTCCACGCGAGGGCCAAACACCTCGGTCGAGTAACTCCGTAGAGAGCCGCAGGCCTTCTCCACGCGCAAGTGGTGCTCCGCTTCCGGCTCCTCTCAGACGCTCCCCGCCGTCTCCACTATCGAGCTTCCGGCCGAAAACGTCGTGAGCCTTGTTCCCTCCGTACACGGTAGCGGCCGTGACACAAACGCGGTTGTCACGGTCTCGCAAGACTCTCGCCTCACTCGGTACAATTACAACGACTCGAGCAAGAGCCGAGGGGTTGTGTGGTTTTACAAAACTCACTCAACTAATTAGGGTTCACCTAGAGCAAGCGCTAAAGCGGTCTAACTAACCTAAGCACTTCGCAAAGCACCTACGCTAATCACCGAGTGATCTATTAAGCACTTAGGTATAAGAGCACTTGGGAATGTCTACTATATGTCTTGGTATGTCTCTTGGGCTCCCACACTTGAGCATGCCCGGTTGGGGTGTATTTATAGCCCCCCAACATAATTGTAGCCGTTGGAGAAAAGGTGCTGCTCTCTGCAGCACACCGAACAGTCCGGTGGTGCACCGGACAGCGCACTGTTCAGTGTCTGGTGCGCCTAGCCGTTGCCCTGCCACAGTAGGTGACCGTTGGCGCTGCAGGCTTTTCACACTGGACAATCCGGACTTCACACCAGACAGTCCGGTGGTCTTTTCTGCTCAGTGCCACCTGGAACTAGCCGTTGGGCTGTGGTTCCCTAGTGCACCGGACAGTCCGGTGCTCCACGCAGAGACAATCCGTAGGCAACACATCTTCTTTGTTCTTGGATTTTTCTTTGATCTTCTTAATGTCTTCTTTTGAAGTGTTGCTTTCCTCAATTCCTTGGTCCAAGTAATTCTAGCATCATGTGAACTACAAACACAAACACTAGCAAACACATTAGTTCACAGATTGTGTTAATCATCAAACACCAAAACTCATTAGGCCAAATGGCCCGGGGTCCATTTTCCTTACAATCTCCCCCTTTTTGGTGATTGATGACAACACAACCAAAGCAAGCAAATAATACAATCATTTGAATAAAAATA
The DNA here is from genome assembly GCA_029449295.1 of Zea luxurians. NCBI lineage: Eukaryota > Viridiplantae > Streptophyta > Magnoliopsida > Poales > Poaceae > Zea > Zea luxurians. The sequence continues at coordinate 210,567,311 of JAOPSE010000001.1, forward strand.
TACAATCTACTTGCTAGGATGCATGTTTGTCCCCACAATATGATATTATGGACTTAAGCCTCCCCCTAACTCCATAATTCACTTACTTCTATTTTGGACCAAAGAACCAAAACTACTTGAAAAGCTACTTGAAGAAATAAAAATTTTAAATTGGTGGTGTTTGGTGCTTGATACATTTTTCATTGCTTTGGTCCCTAAACTTCTCCCCCTTTGGCATCAACCACCGAAGAGGAAGACATTAAAAGCAGTTAGGAAGTAAATAAGACTTGCCCTCATATGAAATTTTGTCAAAAGATACTAATTGTAGGATACTAAATCAAACCACATGTAGGGTACTAGTTGAACCATCTAATAGATACTCCCCCTAAATGAGTATTCTCTACTTAGGAAAAAGCATGTGAAAATTAGAGGCACAAGACATGATTTGATTAGACTAACTTCTTTATGCATAGGTAACATAATAAGATTTAACCACTTATGCATGTATAGCAACATGGAAGTATAAGATATGAAAATATAGTCTAATCAAATATTGGAGAAGACATGTAAATGATACTAAGTGTAGTCTCAAAGATACCAATTGTAAGTCAATTGCAGACCAATTGAAGACCAATGGCAGACTTGTGAGACAAGAGAGTTCTTAGAGATTTTGTAGTGGAAGATTGTTGTCTTTCTCCGGGGACTTTATTTTCCTTACAATGAGACTATCACATGAAATAGACTTGAAAAAGATATTAGTCTCAAAGTCTTAGATTATAGAGTAACCTCCCCCTGAAAGTGTGCATACAAGTTTTGAATACTTGTAGGAGACATGCACTTTGATTTGATATCAAGAGGGGCAAATTATCTATAATCCGAACTTTGGCACATATAAGTTAAATGATACAAATTGTAGAATATGAGCATTTTTACCACTTGTAGCATTAAAAATATCAATTGGTGTATCATTTACTATGGAGTGATAAAGAAGCTATGTGCCGTGCTTAAATAAACATTTTAAACCATGTAGGTTTGCTTAAGTGTTTGAATTGAAAACAAGCAATCCTACCATGAGATTTACCTAGTATGCATGCATTTAAATAAAAGTAAATATCAATTGCAATACTAGGCATGAAAGGTAAACTAGATATAAGATAAATAGATACGCATATCTTAAAAATAAGAAATATAGTCAATCTAGTTACCTTAGTCATGGGTGGGAAATTTGGGTCCAAAATGTTCACTAACTCACTTGGCAATAAACTTGATCCAATATGATGTATCCCAAGATATACATCCCAACTTCGCCAAGTCTCCAAATTTCTCGTTGTCCTTTGGACTACTCACTTCCCTTTCGGGATCCAAACCTTCTTGGTGCTTTTCATGGTTGAAATTATTTCCTTTGGCACCCAGATGCGTTTGTCTCCCTTTCCTTTGTTGGCTTGCTTGTTGGCCTTGATTGCTATCACCTTTCCATTCTTTTTCTTCTTGATCAAATATGGTGTAGCAGTCTTTTTGTTCACCTTGTTGATGTAGGTGTTGGAGATTTTGCTTGTTGGCTTTTGCTTGAGCTTTTGCCTATCCCCGATCATCGGCTTGCATTGGAAAGACATATGGCCTTCCATGTGGCATAGCCTACAAATCACGGTTTCTCCCTCCATATGCTTGTTCACTCCCGCAGTGGTGTTATCCTATAGAGGTCGGATTTGTTTGGCTTTGCCTTTCTTGTCATACAAAGTCTTGCCAAGGCGAGCCACTTATTGCTTTAATTGCTCATTTTCCTTTGCATCCTCATCCGAACATGTTTCTACAATAATATTCTCAACAAGAACTTGGTTGCAGGGGTTAGAATAATTAATTAAATCAAAGAAGGAAGTAGAAGCATCTTTCTTAATAATTTCAGGAATTTCAATTAAAGATGCCCTAGGGTGCTACCAATATTTTCTAGCTTAGTAGTTAGCTCATTATTGTGTATGCTAAGAATTTCCATTTTTCTAGCAAATTTTCAATAGCTTCTTGGGAGCTAGCTAACTTAGCCTTAAGTTTTTCATTCTTTTTAATAATGCCATCATAGGTAGCAGTGGATGGAGCACTAGACTCTAACAGCTCAATTTTAGTTGATAGCTCACTATTTAAGTTTGCAAAGGTTTCAAATTTTTCTAGCAAACCTTTATAATCATTTTGAGAGCTAATCAACTTATTTTTTCAAAGTTTTAAGTTGAGCTTTTTGCTTAGTGCAAACATCCTGAAAAAAATTAACGGCTTCCGCAAGCTCATCTACGGAGGGCTTTCCCTCACCTTCATCATCACTAGAGGATGGAATGCTCATTTTACCTCTTGCCATAAGGCATTTGTGTGACGACCGTGATGAGCGTGATGAGGACCGGTGGCTGCGCGTCCTTGGAGGTTCATCTTCACTTGAAGAATCATCCCAAGTTCTGACACTTGTTAGCGCCTTGCCTTTGCTCCTCTCCTTTTTGGTTTCAGCCATAGTTGGACAGTTGTCCCTGAAGTGGCCCTTCTCCTCGCATGCGAAGCATCCTCTCTTTCTTTGTTTTTCCTGTCAATGTTAAAGAGAAGATCCTCTACCTACAGGGGCACACCCATTAGATTAATCTTGCGGATCATCCCCATTACCTTTTCGACGCGTCGGATTGTTTCTTAGTCCTCGGAGGATGATGTTGATGGTTGATTATCTTCTTCATCATCACTTTCTTCTTCTTCCTCTTTTTCACTTGAGGAACTTGGAGTGGAAGCCTTCTTTTTACCGTTCCTTTCATCACATGCAAAAACATATGGCCTTGAGGAAGTTGGCTCCTCTCTCCGACACATTTTTCGCGACATCTCGAAGGCCGCGATTTTTCAATCACAATGGTCGGGGTCATTGTACCCAAGTCTTCCATGTTGTGAAGAATAGTGATGATGCTCTCATATCTTTGTTGTGGTAGCAGGGAGATAATCTTCCTCACAATTTCTGCATCACCTAGCTTATTTATACCAATAGAATTGAACTCATTGATGATTAGATTCAAACGAGAATACATGTCTCTAACAAGCTCGTTATCCTTCATAGCAAAAGAATTATACTCATTTAAAACTAGGCAATGTTTTTGCTCACGGACATTGGATGTGTCGTCATGGAGCTCATGCAATTTTAGCCAAATCTCATTAGCAGTCTTCAAAGTAAAACTTGATTGAAAATATCTATGCTAAGAGATCCATATAAGCAATTTTTGGCTCTAGCATTTAAATGAATTTCTTTTTCCTCACTCGTGGTGGGTTTTTCGGGATTCTTGGGGGGTTTCATCGCATCACGAGTGACTCTCCAAACACCTAGATCAACGACCTCTAGGTAACAAGCCATTCTAGCACTATAATATGGGAAGTTAGTGACGTCGAAGTGTGGTGGCCTATGGGTATCCATCTCTTCCTCTAAAAAGTGTCGGCTCTTTTAGCGGTGAAGCTAAAGCGTTTCAAATGAGCCAAACCAGGCTTTGATACCACTTGTAGAAAAAGGGTGACGCCTAAGAGGGGGGTGAATTAGGACTCCTAAAACTTTTACTAAACTAGGCCACAAATAAACCCCTAGAGCAAAACCTATGCAAATAATCAAACTAGAATGTGCAAACTAGGTTTTGTCTAAGTGTTGCTATCTCTACCGCAATGGCTAAGTTTCTATATAAGTATGAAAGACAAGATTGAAACTTAAATGCTTAATATAAATGCGGAAGTTAAAGAGCAAGGTAGAGATGCAAACTCTTGTGGATGACGCTGGTATTTTTACCGAGGTATCCAGAACCGCGCAAGGTCCCGACTAATCCTCGTTGATGCCCCTACGCAAAGGGAAGCCCACGCAAGGGCCAAGCACCTCGGTCGAGTAACTGAAAGTCGCCTAGAGTGGGGTGAATAGGCGAAACCTAAAAATTATAACTTTAAACCTAGACTTGATCCCTTGATTAGTGGTTAGAACAAGATGCACAATTATCAGAGTGTAAAACTAAGTCCTTTGCTTGCAAAGAGTGTTGCTTTCAAAGAATGCGGAATTAACAATACAACTAATAAGTTTATGGAGAATGAAGCAAGAGGCCTTAGATAAGAAGAGCAATAAAACAAGTTCTTTCTTGCAAGGCGTTGCTTCTCTAAATGAGAATTTAACTTGAAGCAACACAAAATAATATTAGCAAGGAATAGTGCAAGAGAAATTAGAGAGGAAGAAAATAAACAAATCACAAGCAATAAACACAAGTGACATGGGTGATTTGTTTTACCGAGGTTCGGTTCACCAAGAACCTAATCCCTGTTGAGGAGTCCACTAAGGACGGGTCTTTTTCAACCCTTTCCCTCTCTCCACCGATCACTAAGACCGGTGAGTGCTTCTTCTTCTTTGTCGATAAAAGACCAAAGTCTCCGCAAGGCCAACCACAAAGATAAGGGGCTCTTGCTAGCTTTACAATGAATCGGAGTCAAAACTCCACGCTCAAATGATCACAAGATGTAGCACACACTCTCTCTCAATGATTCTCACAAGGCACTATCGCTAAACTCACACGAGTAGCTCTCTTTTGCTAGATCTCTCTTTTGTGGCACTTGTGATGATTGTGGTGGTCTAAATCTTGTGTATAAGATGGATCAATGAATGGAAGTGGTTGGGAGGGCTTGGATATATCAACTATATGACTTGGAATGTTGCTTGGGCTCCCACACCTTGAAGTGGCCGGTTGGGGTGATATTTATAGCCACCAACCATCTTGTAGCCGTTGGGGAAGGCTGCTGGCGATGGATGCACCTGACAGTCCGGTGCGCCAGCCACGTCACCCAATCGTTAGGGTTAAGGAGCTTCTGATCGTTGGAGGCTTTGTCTTCTAGTGGCACCGGATAGGCACTGTTGAAAGCTCTCTTATGGGTTTTGGTGGTTTGGATGACAACCTAATTAGAAGCCTAACAAGTGTGCTAAGTGTTGAACAGGTGCTTAATGCAAAGCTAACAGGGTTCAACACAAGTGAACAAGTGTGATGGTCCAAAGACTGGATTATCTATAGATAATGGACATCACAAGTAAGATGGACATTGCTTAAGTGAGACTCGATGTGCGTAACTTAGAGACAACCGATCAAGCAAAGGATGGAGGCAAGAAGAGCTTCGAGGTACCGAGTGCACGGGAGAAGGTCAAAGAGGCCGAGGAACCCAAAGCTAGGGGTGAAGAAGAAGACTTGCAAAGTCAAGGTTCATTGAGTTAAGAAGAGTTATGACGCACCAGGGATCACTACATAAGGACATGACTTACAACCAATGAGGTAACATCTACATTTATGTGGTGTAAGTCATAAGGCTCAAGATCAAGCTCAAGAAGTGAACAAGGTCACTAGAAGGAGGAGCAGTGTCAAAACCAGAACTAGAAGCAGCCCAAAAGAGCTAAGTTTACCTTGATCTTTAGTTTGGGTTGTTACTATGTTTGGATACATTCTATGTGACCTTTGCAGGGTGTTGGAGCTCAGATATGTCACTCTAGATCAAGTCAAGTTTACTTGATAGTTTAGATGTCCAACACATGTCATATGTGCTAAGTGGTTAAGAGATGAAAATCAAAGAATCAAGGTATGTCTCTGGCCTTAGTGAATTGTTTTAAGAGCTAACATATTTCTCTAAGTACCAAGGACCAATTTGAGCCAAATCCAAAAGAGCAAAGGAAGTCCAGCTGAAAAGCTAGTAGAGTACTTGCTGCGGGTGCGCCGGACTGTCCGGTATGCACCGGATAGTGTCTGGTGCCCCAGCTGCTCGGCTGGCGAACTCGCCGCTCTCGGGATTCAATGGGGCGCTACGGCTAAAATTCACCGGACTGTCCGGTAAGCCATCAGCGCCCGCGGCCAACGGTCGGCAGCGCGATCAACGGGCGACACGTGGCCTGAGCCAACGGTCACTTGGTCGCACCGGACTGTCCGGTGTGCACCGGACAGTGTCCGGTGCGCCAAGGGGACCGAAGGTCCAACAATTGGCTTCGCTAGAAAAGGAAGGAGATTGGGCACCGGACAAGCACTGTTCATGTCCGGTGGTGCACCGGACTGTCCGGTGTGCCACCCGACAGAAGCCAAGAATTGCCTACCAAATGGAGTTCCAACGGCTCCTAGCTGCCTTAGGGCTATAAAAGGGACCCCTAGGCGCCTCCAACAAGAACACAAGAGCAGCCAACAAGTGTATACATCATTTGGATCAATTCTCTCTCTCCCTCTCTTGTGTATCTCTCTAGTTTGTGTAGAGGTGAAGTTATAAGCCTTTAGAGAGAGGGGAAGTGCTGCTAAGAGCTAGAGCAAAATCTTGAGCGCATTGTTACCCAACCGGAGTGCTGTCAAGAAGATTGTAAGCAGCCATGGCATCGTTGTAACCGACATCAACATAGTGGAAGGCTCTGTCTGTCACACTGACAGATTTGAGCAAACGGAGGAAGGAGTTGAAATAGACTCCAAGCCAAGGTGTGGCTAACTCCAACGAGGACTAGGCAAGCATTTCAGGCTTGGCCGAACCTCGGGATAAATCCCTGTGTCTATGTGCTCTACTCTGTGTTGTGTGCTGTTTCTCTGTCTTATTTGTTGTTTATACTTGCACTTCTATATTTATATGTGGTACAAGCTGTCTTCGAAGTGTAGGGTATTTTAAGACAGGAACTTCAATTCCGCTGCAACCTACTCGAAGGGTCTTTCATTCCACTGCGATCTAGCCTTCGAGTAGAGTAAGAATTTCCAGTTTTAAAGTGATAATTATTATTCGCGTATTCACCCCCCTCTAGGCGACATCCAGATCCTGTTCCCGGGCATAGGGAACTTTCAATTGGTATCAGAGCTAGGCCTCTCCAGTGTGGGCTTAGCCGTCCAGAGATGACGATGTCGTCACAAGAGGTAACTCTAGAACTTCTTCTAGGCGATGGTTCTAATTATAAATCTTGGTCTGTCTCTATTTATAATGCTTTCATGCATATTGATCCTGATTTGAGACAGATCTTTAGTAGAAGTATTTTTCCCTCTGATATTAGTAAAAAACCTTCTAATGCTGAACTAAGATGTTTATCTCTCAATCACCATGCTTGCAACATCTTAATTGACTCTCTTTCTAGAGGTGCTTATTTTGCCATCATGAGTAGTGATAGTGATTTATTTGTTGATGCTCATGATCTATGGACTAAAATTAAGTTGAAATTTTTTAAGTCCATATGCACTGCTTCTGCTCCCTCTATTGTTGGTGGTACTAACTTGTGCAAGGGAGAAGAACAAGAACGATAGACACCAAGCGATGGATCCACCTCACCGACAGGTTCATCTCCCACTAGTTATACATGTCTTGTTGCTAACGATGATAGTGGAAACGAAAGTGACGATGAGGAGGAATATGAGGACGATAGCAAGGATGAGTCTTCATCACTACAAGGTACATGTTCTTGTATTGCTTCCACTGATAATAATGACAGGAAAAATGAGACCGACGATGTGGAAGAAGAGGAGATTCGTCAATTCTACACCCATATCAACAAAGAAGACAAAGTGCTCTTGGTTAAGCTGTTGAGAAGGAACAAGGAACAAGGCAAGACACTTCTCAAGCTAGAGAAGACTCTCATTAAAACCAACAGCAGCCTGGAGAAGATGACCAAAGAACATGAGGAGCTAAAGTGCTCTCATGATAATTTGGTCTAATGGTATGAATCTGTTTTATTTGAGCAAAGAAATAATCATGATGTATTATCTGATGTTGCTCAACTTAAAACCGAGAATTCTATGCTTAAGAGTCAAGTAGAAATGATAAATTAAGAAAAACTTGCTCTAAGTGAAAAGTATGATATGTTGTCTTATTCTCATATTGAATTAGTTGATGACCATATCATGCTCGATATTGCTCATGAGGTAGTAATTACTAGTTTAAACTCATGTGAACCACATTCTTTCACAAGTGATCAATTAGTTAAAATATTATCATGTGCTGACCTCTACTGCCCCAAGGAAGGTCAATCTTTGATTGAGCAACAAGTAGTAGGATCAAAAAGAAAATTGCTTGGGAACAAGAAACAAAGACAATTGAGGAGAAGACACCATGCTCGACTTCCTCAAGATATCTATGAACGCGTGGTGAATAAGCTTGAGGAAGGAGAAACTGCAGCAAGGGTCAAACTCCACAAGAAAGAAGTTCCTAAGGTAATAAGTGAAGCAATCAACATGAAACAAGAAAAAGGTAAAGATTCAATTAGTCATATTGTTTGCACTGATCATCTCTCTATGTCATCCAAGAGCAAAAAGGGAAGAGGAAAAAGGAGGTGCTTCAAGTGCAAGGAATTAGGCCACTTCATTGCGTCTTGTCCGTACAAAGACAAGGATGAAGGGATGAGGAGATGTTTTGGATGCAATGATAAGGACCATATGATCACTTCATGTCCGCTCATGAAGAATCAAAGACGTGAACCCTCCAAGATGACCCTCACTAAGAAAAAAGACAAACAACAAGCGTCATGTCAGGTTGAGCGACGCTTCTGCTACATGTGTGGTGAGCATGGTCATCTACCTAAGGTATGTAAGAAGGGTAAGGTTCCTAAGCAAGTAAATTTATCTCAATCTTATTCGCTTAGGAGACCCAAATCATACACTTGTGCTAGATCAGTAATGAGATCACCTATAACTAGCACAACTGCTATTTGGGTACCAAAGGCTGTTTTAGATGAACGTTATGGACCCATCCCGAGATGGGTACCAAACTGTGCCAACTAGACCATGCAGGTGCCTCGATATGGACTGGAGACCCTGGGAGAGCTTAAGATGGTTAATTTAAACTCTATGCTTAAACTGTCAATTTTATTGTCCATTTATTGACCCAAGGTTGAATTATTGTGCAATACTAATCCCATGTTCATCTCGAGTTAAATAAGTTGTAGAGGTCCTTAATCATTATTGGTGAATCAAGCAAAAGACTTTGATGAGAATCTGTAACTTGCTCTCCAAAGGACGGTACCCGTGTATCTTAAGTGCATTATTTCCAATCAATATTGCTCTTAAGTTGGATTGTCGTGCTATACATATCCTTGGAGTAGTTATGCCTTTGAGATTGCTTGTGTTGAATAACTTTCAATTAATGATCCATGATTTCCAAGATCATACTCATGCTTGCTCAATCATGATTGTGTGCTTTATAGGTTATATCTCTCGAATCATTCAATGGGTAGCTTTTCATTAGATATATCTACCATGAATAACTCTCTTGGTGTATGTCGCTAAACCTGTATCTTTTTGTAAATCATGTTGTGTGGATTTTAATGATTATGTATTAACCTATGTGCAAGCATGATAGTTTTGTTTAGTCCATGTTCACATGGTGTTGGGGGCCTTCGTCCTCCGAAGGTCCTCAAAAACATGATTTGACAATGTTTTCCAAGTGGATTATATGAACAGGCACCTTCAGACTCAGAATTATGAACACGAAGTACGATCAGGACGAAGCCTGAACCAGACGAAGAGGGATTGAAATGGAGGACGGGCTGATTACCAAGCCTTACGAAGGGTGGTGCACAGCCGAAGCTGTGCGCAGGAAGGCTTCGTCGCGATAGCAGAAAGGGGAACCGACTTAAAGATGAAAAGACTACTTAGGCCTTGACAGATTTCCATAAGTCATTAGCAAATGTAATGGACATGAATGTAATTTTACATGGGATGTGTCTCACGCCTATAAATAGATGAACAGTACCCCCGTACTGTTCACGCTGACTTGTATTCACTCGCGCGTCACGCTTTTTGCCTTCTGTCGAGCCGAAGGTAAAAATGTAATTCAATATTGTCCAAGTACATTCATGACTATATGATTAAATGATATTAATGATGACACGTGACTATTCATGTTATTTCTCATGTTTCGTATGCTTCTCCTTTCATTGAGATATATTGTAATGTCGAAGGTATGTCCTTCATGACCTTCGTCTGAAGATCATTATGTCCCAAGGGAAATAATGCTCTGAAGAACGAAGGGCTTTAATCATTAACCTTTTTGTGTTGCCTTGTTCTTAATTCATAGCACTTGAGAACAAGTCACCAACATTGGCGCCCACCTCCGATGAACTCACTTCCACTTTGAGTTTCTTTGAACACCTTCGGAAGCCATAGACCCTCGCTATGGCGCCGAAGAAAGCTTCAGCGACTGGGGCTGCAGCACTGCAACCGCTGGACCCCAACCAGGAGACCGTCTCTCTTCGGGAGGCCCGAAGCCAGAAGAGGAAGGCTGTCAGCCCGACGCTTCAGGAGGATGAACTAGACCAAGAGATCAGGGATATGGAGATGCTTCATCAACAGGTGCAGAGAAAGAAGGAAAAGATGGCCAGGCTAGCTGAGCTGCAGAGGCAGATAGACGAAGCTTCTGAAGAAGTTCATCATCTTACTCACGATGAGCAGAACAGAAGGCCTCAACAAAAAGACCTTCATCAGGAGGGCTTCTTCAACGAAGATGACTGGTATGACAATTTCCAACATGGAAATTTTGTTTTCGATGATGCTTCTCCCCTGTCCGCTGAGCTGCAGGCTACACCTTGGCCTCCATCCTACAAGCCACCCCAGCTTCCCATGTTCGATGGCCATTCAGACCCGAAGCAATTTTTGATGAGCTACGAAGCAACAGTGTCTTCGTATGGTGGCAATGCTGCAGTCATGGCAAAGTCTTTTGTTATGGCTGTCAGGAGTGTTGCTCAGACCTGGTATTCCTCCCTTCGACCAGGAACGATTACTTCATGGCAAAAGCTGAAGGATATGTTGTTAACTAGCTTTCAAGGGTTTCAGACGAAGCCGGTTACTGCTCAAGCCTTGTTTCAGTGCACTCAGGATCATGAAGAATACCTTCAGGCGTATGTCAGAAGGTTCTTACGTTTGAGGGCGCAGGCACCAACGGTGCCCAATGAAATTGTCATCGAAGCCATGATCAAGGGGCTCCGGCCTGGACCTTCAGCTTAATACTTCGCCAGGAAGCCTCCTCAGACTTTGGAGAAGCTGCTCCAGAAGATGGATGAGTACATTCGTGCCGACAATGATTTTCGCCAAAGAAGGGAGGAGGCTTTCAGATTTTCTGAAATGACCAGGGGCTTCGGAGGAAGATTCTATCCGAGGCATGTCAGGTCCATCCACAACTCTACTCAAAATGATGATAAGGGGAGTCAGCAGAACAGGCCGCAGTGCTCCTCACAGGCTTCAGGGCAACAGCAAACTTTCTTCCGGCCACCAGCTCCAAGAGGCAGAGGCGCCAGGGGCTTCGGTGGAAGATTTGGAGATCAACCAAGGAAACTGTTTTGCTTGTTCTGTGGAGAAAACAAGGGCCATACCACCAGGACGTGCCATGTTACAATCCAGAAGCAAAAGGAAATAGCCGAAGCTGCAGCGCAACAAGCTCAGCCGAAGCAGGTCATGCATACTACTTCGTATCATCCGCCTTACATCCCACAATACATAGACAACCACCCTGCAGCTTCTGTAGCTTCGGCAAGTCAACCTCAAGCTTCCTGGCAACAGCCTCCGCCTCCACCTCCATTGCAACAAGGTCAACAGCCAGAAGGGAGTCAATATGCCCCACACCAAAGGGACTTCAGAGAACAATCCGAAGCTCGCACAGTCAACAGCACTGTGCCAGAGTCGAAGCACATTTATTGACACATATCCTACCTTTGATAGCAGTCTTTTCTATTCAGTTCTATTTTCTGTGTAACAAAGAACATTGTTAGTTTTCATGTAATAATTTCGTTGTTTCCCACGAGGAAAACCTATTTTCTCCACAGGCTTAAGTTGCTGAAGCTTAAAAAAATTTTGCGTTAACAAGGAGGACCTTTGAATTATCAAAAATCCTTCGAAGCAACAGAAAGTCGTTCTAAGGAACGCAGAGTAAGTTGATGAAGTCACAAAAAGCCGTTCCAAAGGGAGCGCAGTGTAAGTTTTCTGCTCAAAAGTCGTTCCTAAGGGAATGCAGAGCTTACAGCGAAAAGTGAACGCTGATACCGCCTAAGTAAAAGGCGAAGAAGCTCAAAAGACGTTCCTAAGGGAATGCAGAGCTTACAGCGAAAAGTGAACGCTGATACCGCCTAAGTAAAAGGCGAAGAAGCTCAAAAGACGTTCCTAAGGGAATGCAGAGCTTACAGTAAAAGATTGTGTGTTTCACGGGCATATGCGTGTATCTTCGGAATCAAATTCATCTACATAACATAACATCATCACATCATTTTGCATAGCATAAGCATCATACATCATATTGCATATGGCAAAAGAAGGGAGGACAGTATCAACCTTCGGAAGAGTGCTTTGAGAAAGTAAAAATCTTCGGAATATAGCTTCGGAAAATGTTCTCACGAAGTTTGGATATTTTTCATCAGAGCGCTACGGGTTTTGTGACGCCTAAAAGTTTTTCTATCTTCACGAAGCATGAAAAGAAGGGAAGGTGTTTTTTCGCCGAAGGCTTAAAAACGGTACGTATGTAAAGTTTCATGCATCGTAAAGAATTGAATAATGAAAAGAAACTTATATATTACATTCAAATGTACAAAATGTTACACAGATCACATTCCAAATGTTTTTTCTAATACCATCTAGTCTTCTCTTAGTACTACTTCGGCAGCCTCATTTAGAAGTTGTTCAACAACTTTATCCATGATAGCTTCGGCCATTTGTTTAATTTCGTCATCCTCTTTCGTGTGAGGGTCAGCAGATGATCCAGTAGGTTCTGAGGGAAGGGAATATGTCTACATTACTATCACAAACCGCGAACAAAGTTTGAAATAAAAATTACAACACAACAAGAACGACTAGTTAATACCTATTTGCCCTTCGGGCTCTGTACTTTTTTCAGCAACTTCTGTCACTTTCCTAGCATCATGGATGCCTTTTTCACTCCTTTGAATAATTTCCTGCGCCATTTCTCGGCCGCCGTTGTCCCAGATATCAGTAAAGAATTTACCGCCAACTATGCTTGCTTCGGTCGAGGGGTCTTTGATGTCTTCGGAGGACAAGGCAGCTTCGGACTGAGCTAAGGATTTTACATGCTCACAACCTTTCTTCTCTAAAACAGTAGCAACTCCTCTGGCGCCCGAAAAAGCGCAGATGTCACCGCGGCTACTCAGGATTTCCTCGAAGGCCTCTGCTTCGTGACTGATCCAATCCAGTGGACCTTCGGGATTGCCTCTTAAGAAATTCTCCTCACTAGAAAATGCGCCAACGCTGGCGAAGCTGGATTTTATCTTTTTGACGCATTCTATAGATTTAACATAGCATTTCCTCTGGGATGCACGAAGCTCCTTAACACTTAACTCTAAATGATTGACCAACTGATCTCTAAGCTCTCGTTTTGTTTCCTCAAGCACACGTTCCTCTTTAGCTCTAGCTAGCTGTTTCTGAAGATCTTTAATTTCACGTTTTTGGGCTTCGGCCTGGACCTTTGAAGCAGCTTCGTCCTTCTTTACCTTATCTACCAATGTAAGCAGAATTTTATCCTTTTCTAGAGCTTCGTTTCTCAGTTTAATAACTTCTGATCGAAGGTTGTTGAACGCAATTTCATAGCTCTCATCTTCGGCACTCTTTTGTGCTCTTAATGCGTTGCTTAGGATTAAACCCTATATGTAAAAAGTTGGTATAAGAATAAAAGAATGAGTTACGAATTAAAAAAATTTTCAAGCGCTTAATTCCCATACCTTTAGGCTATTGTACGCAAGACTGTCCGCGAGATCCTCCTTCGTCATAGCACATAATCCAGCTTCGAGCTTCGGGAAACCCATACTTCTAGCCATCTCCCGGCAGACAGATAATTCTTTGTTATCAGGAAGGCAGTATAGGAAGTCATCTTCATTTGTCCCATTGAACACTACTGCCCCCTTCGGATACTTTAACTCTCTAGCATAGTGATTGGCTTCATAAGTCTCTTCTTCAGATAATTTCTTCCCCGAAGCATGTCACACGATGTAATCGCATATGCTGGAGGGAGCTTCGGGGGCGGCAGTGTCAATTTCTTCAACCAAAACTGGTTCTGATATTTTCTCGGTTTCCAAAGATTGTTTCTTGGTGGGCTCTGAAGGCCCAGCTTCAGCTTCAACTTGTTGCTTCGAAGCTCCAGTAGACGCTTCAGCAAGTTCAACAGTCTTCTTTGGAGTTGTGCTTGAAGACTTAATTGTCTCCAAGACATCTAGTACGTTCACCATTCTTTTTCTTTTTGGGGTCACCAATGGGCCCTTCTGATTTTTTATTGTTTCGACATTTGCTGAAGGACTTAAGATTTCTGATATTTTTGGCCCTTCAATCTTCGGTTTTTCTGCTTTTTCTGCTGAAGGTGCTTCAGTTTTCTCTTCTATCTTCGGCACTGGAGCTGGTTCTGTAGCTTCAGAGGCCAAAGAGACTTCACCAATAAATTCTGGCACTGTGGCCGGCTCAATAAAACGCGCTCGGTGGGTGAGCACCTTCATCTTTTTCCTTTGCGGCGCTGGCTCACTAGTGGCACTCGTGGTAGCTTCTGTCGCAGGAGAAGTATTTTTTCTTTTGCGACCCAATACCGGATAGTGATAGTCAGGGTAGACAAACCCGACTGCGTCAAATACCCGGTTGAGTCTTTTCTTCTTTCGGCCTCCGAAGGCTGCTGATAACGCAGTGTTCTCGGCCTTCGAATATGCCCCAAGTAATTCGTCACTTAATGTTTCAATGCTTTTCAACCAGTCGTCATCAGGTTCAACAAGCTTATCCCCGTATTTGAATGTGTATTTCAGCCTGACCAGTCCGCCTTCGTCGGACTCTTTGATGGTCTCCTTCGGCATTTCCCACTTTCCTGCAAGTGGCCACACCCTGAAGGCAATGTGCTCTTGGACCAAGTCCCTTGTCCCAATGAAAGAGCAAATTACGCCGAAGGCTCTTTGGCATTCCTCGGCTGCTTCATCCATTTCAACCTTCGGCCTTCGAAGTCCGAAGCGTTGCCAGATGGGGCGCATAATGATACTCTTGACATCTTCTTGCGCTGTTAAGTCATTCTTTACATAGAACCACTCTGTCATCCAGGCTCCGGGCCACCTCTTCCGAAAGGTTGGCACAGGGCGGCTTGACCCGGAGCGGGCACCAAAGCTGTAACACCCAAAGTTGTTGTGATATTGTTCTTTCCCCCAGGGCTTCGTCTCATATAACAACTCATGAATGTTGCAAAAGCTTTTAGCATTTGGTTCTAAACCTTGGCTTCTCGCAGCCCAGACAAACATCCCCATTCTTATGATAGCTTCGGGAGTAATTTGATGAAGGTAGACTTGAAATGTCTTCAGGACTTCAACAACAAAGTTGCTTAGGGGGAATCGAAGCCCAGCCTTGAGAAAGCTTCGGAAGATTACGACTTCATCTTCTTCGGGTGTGGGAGAAGTCTTTTCTCCAGCATCAGCCCTCACAATAGATATATCTCGAAAATACCTCCCCCTCATATTATCAATATGACTCTGGTTAATAGTGGTTTTCCCGAAAACCGTGTGACTTGGCCGCCATGGTCGATCTTCGGACTCTTCCCCACCACTTTCTACATCATAACTGTCGCTGTCACCAGTATCTTCAGACAAACCTTCCAGAATCTCCTTGGTAATTTTTTCCGTGTTGGTCTCCGCCATCGCTATAAGGAACCCCAAGTTCTTCTCTTCGTCAAGGCTCAGCTTCATCTCAGCAGCAACCTTCTTATCTTCAGACATCTTCGGAAACACTAAAAAACTGTTTTCAAAGCCGAAGCTTCAAAACCAAAATATCAGCAAATCTTAGCGAGCAAGAGCTAAAAATTTAGTGAGCAGAAGCAGATGGCAAGTATGCGTATCAAATGAGTTTGCGGCATGATCTTATTTATACGCCCAGGGCGTTGAAAATTGAAAGACCCCGCTTGTCAGTGAATGTTGCTATTCTAGCAAAGGGAAGGTGTTTTTTCGGACCTTCGGCTCAAGGCCTTCGTCCATATCGCAATCTGAATTTATCATCAACAAATTAATATTGCGAGGGGCTACTGTTGGGGGCCTTCGTCCTCCGAAGGTCCTCAAAAACATGATTTGATAATGTTTTCCAAGTGGATTATATGAACAGGTACCTTCGGACTCAGAATTATGAACACGAAGTACGATCAGGACGAAGCCTGAACCAGACGAAGGGGGATTGAAATGGAGGACGGGCTGATTACCAAGCCTTACGAAGGGTGGTGCACAGCCGAAGCTGTGCGTAGGAAGGCTTCGTCGCGATAGCAGAAAGGGGAACCGACTTAAAGATGAAAAGACTACTTAGGCCTTGACAGATTTCCATAAGTCATTAGCAAATGTAATGGACATGAATGTAATTTTACATGGGATGTGTCTCACGCCTATAAATAGATGAACAGTACCCCCGTACTGTTCACGCTGACTTGTATTCACTCGCGCGTCACGCTTTTTGCCTTCTGTCGAGCCGAAGGTAAAAATGTAATTCAATATTGTCCAAGTACATTCATGACTATATGATTAAATGATATTAATGATGACACGTGACTATTCATGTTATTTCTCATGTTTCGTATGCTTCTCCTTTCATTGAGATATATTGTAATGTCGAAGGTATGTCCTTCATGACCTTCGTCTGAAGATCATTATGTCCCAAGGGAAATAATGCTCTGAAGAACGAAGGGCTTTAATCATTAACCTTTTTGTGTTGCCTTGTTCTTAATTCATAGCACTTGAGAACAAGTCACCAACACATGGTTACTTTGTCTTGATACTCTGTGTATACCAAAACAAGAAATCCATGTTGTGTCTCTAATGCACCCTCTCGAGCCATGAGGTGCATGAGTAAAAGGAGCCCTCAATTGGTGACAACAGGTGCTCTCACTCCACACTACCTAAAAGAATGGATCTCATGGCATTCAAGTAAAAGGCAAAGGTATGGAGAATGGAACTATGCAATTTCTTTGAATATCTTGAAGTTCCATTGATTGTGATCATAGCTATGTTCTTGCCTTTCAATTGATACTATCTTGGCTAAGGTGCTTTATGCTTTAAAATGTTGTTTCCTTTGGTGTACCTAAGAAAATACTTCTTAATCATGGTGTGCTTAGACATTGTGCTTTATATGCATGATCTTGTCGTTTTTCAATTGGTATATCATCATGTGTGAAGCATGCCTAGGTTGCTTTTAAAATGTTATATATCTTGAGGCATGCATTGTTTCCACTAGTCATAAGTTGTATTATGTCATCTATCCAATTGGTATCTTTTTGTGATGCAATTGATATATTATGCCTAGACCAAGGTATGTTGTGATCCCCTCTAGTTCTGAGGATGCTAGAATGTGCAAGGTGCAAGTCATTCAAATACTTGATGCACAACTTTAGGGGGAGCACACATAACTTGTGTCTTTTGAGACTAATTGTTTCTTGAGTGATCCTATATAGTCTCAAGGTGGAAAAGGGAAGATGAGCAAGAAATGGAGCAATCAGGACTTGGGTACCTCCACAAGTCGAGTAATTGGTATCTAAAGTTGTGAGTAATTGAGTATTTAAAGGTTGCTCGTGCTCTATAATAGTTGGTGATCCTAGATGCTTATCTTTAAATATCAGGGAGCTATGACAGTGATGATTTTTCAATTGGTAGCCTTGGTAGTATGCTTCAATTGGTATCTTTTGGTAATCACTAGAATATAAGCTTTATCTTGTGCCACAATACTATAACTTGTTCTAAGTTTGGTGTCTTAGCAATAAGAAAAGGTCAGGATAAAAGATCAGGCACAAGTGTAAAGGAGCTCCCTAGAGATAAAACTTTCAAGATGGAAATCTTGAATTGATGACAAAAGGAACTCTGCCTACTTAGATGGAAAGTACACCATAACATGGTAAAGGTACAAAAGGAGGTATTGACCTTTTGCGTATTTGTACCTTAGTTTTCCTCCAATGCTTGTGATGCATATGTTTAATGTGTAAGGGGGAGTAATGTTAGTGTGTTGCATTTTCCCTGCTTAATACCCTATTGTCCATTGACATCATCCTATGTTCTTGCTTGAATATGGTTTTGGTGTTTGATGTCAAAGGGGGAGAATTTGTGCATTAAAGCTTACCTCGACCTGAGAGGAAAGCTTATCTTAAGGGTGAAGATTAATTTTTTGTGTGCTAAAGGACTCAAAGGGGTTTCCTTGAGTTCCTTTGATCTTAAAGAAAAATGTGTTAGTTTGTTGATAATACTTATCATATGCTTCTTGTTGTATTATATGGTGATAATGCAAAATTAGTGCTTCCGTTGATATGAATCAATTGGTATCTACTGTGTTTATCTTGTGATAGATATTCATGTGGTTCTAGCGAATACTTATCATATGCTTCTTGTTGTATTATATGGTGATAATGCAAAATTAGTGCTTCCGTTGATATGAATCAATTGGTATCTACTGTGTTTATCCTATGATAGATATTCATGTGGTTCTAGCGCTTTAAATCGGTATCTTAATGGTGAATAGTGGTAGGTTGATATTCCTATGGTATATCCATTAAATTGGTGTTTAACTCTGATTCTGTGCATTTGTGTGTTATACGCATCACAGTTTGATTCTTGATAGAATGCATCCCACAGGTGCTAAGGTGTAGCAATGCTTCGAATTAGCCTAAGTATGTGCATTTTGGCATTTAAGGCCAAAGTTAAGATTTTAATGAAAGCACATATTTAGGGGGAGCATTTTATAAACTTAGAATTCAAAGTTTGTGCTTTAAATCCTATTATTGTGTAAGCTTTAATTGTGTTGCCATCAATCACCAAAAAGGGGGAGATTGAAAGCTCTCTTGTGGGTTTTGGTGGTTTGGATGACAACCTAATTAAAAGACTAACAAGTGTGCTAAGTGTTGAACAGGTGCTTAATGCCAAGCTAACAGGGTTCAACACAAGTGAACAAGTGTGATGGTCCAAAGACTGGATTATCTATAGATAATGGACATCACAAGTAAGATGGACATTGCTTAAGTGAGACTCGATGTGCATAACTCAGAGACAACCAATCAAGAAAAGGATGGAGGCTAGAAGAGCTTCGAGGTACCGAGTGCACGGGAGAAGGTCAAAGAGGCCGAGGAACCCAAAGCCAGGGGTGAAGAAGAAGACTTGCAAAGTCAAGGTTGATCGAGTTAAGAAGAGTTATGACGCACCAGGGATCACTACATAAGGACATGACTTACAACCAATGAGGTAACATCTACAGTTATGTGGTGTAAGTCATAAGGCTCAAGATCAAGCTCAAGAAGTGAACAAGGTCACTTGAAGGAGGAGCAGTGTCAAAACCAGAACTGGAAGCAGCCCAAAAGAGCTAAGTTTACCTTGATCTTTAGTTTGGGTTGTTACTATGTTTGGATACATTCTATGTGACCTTTGCAGGGTGTTGGAGCTTAGATATGTCACTCTAGATCAAGTCAAGTTGACTTGATAGTTTAGATGTCCAACACATGTCATATGTGCTAAGTGGTTAAGAGATGAAAATCAAAGAATCAAGGTATGTCTCTGGCCTTAGTGAATTGTTTTAAGAGCTAACATATTTCTCTAAGTACCAGGGACCAATTTGAGCCAAATCCAAAAGAACAAAGGAAGTCTAGCTGAAAAGCTAGTAGAGTACTTACTACGGGTGCACCAGATTGTCCGGTGTGCACCGGACAGTGTCCGGTGCCCTAGCTGCTCGGCTGGCGAACTCACCGCTCTCGAGATTCGATGGGGCGCTACGGCTAAAATTCATCGGACTGTCCGGTGTGCACTAGACTGTCCGGTGAGCCATCAGCGCTCGCGGCCAATGGTTGGCAGCGCGATCAACGGGCGACACGTGGCCCGAGCCAACGGTCACTTGGTCGCACCGGATTGTCCGATGTGCACCGGATAGTGTCCAGTGCGCCAAGGGGACCGAAGGTCCAACAGTCCGCTTTGCCAGAAAAGGAAGGAGATCCGGCACCGGACAAGCACTGTTCATGTCCGGTGGTGCACCGAACTGTCCGGTGTGCCACCCGACAGAAGCCAAGAATTGCCTACCAAATGGAGTTCCAACGGCTCCTAGCTGCCTTAGGGCTATAAAAGGGACCCCTAGGTGTCTCCAACAAGAACACAAGAGCAGCCAACAAGTGCATACATCATTTGGATCAATTCTCTCTCTCCCTCTCTTGTGTATCTCTCTAGTTTGTGTAGAGGTGAAGTTATAAGCCTTTAGAGAGAGGGGAAGTGCTGCTGAGAGCTAGAGCAAAATCTTGAGCGCATTGTTACCCTGCCGGAGTGCTGTCGAGAAGATCGTAAGCAACCATGGCATTGTTGTAGCCGACATCAACATAGTGGAAGGCTCTGTCTGTCACACTGACAGATCTGAGCAAACAGAGGAAGGAGTTGAAATAGACTCCAAGCCAAGGTGTGGCTAACTCCAACGAGGACTAGGCAAGCATTTCAGGCTTGGCCGAACCTCGGGATAAATCCCTGTGTTTGTTGTTTATACTTCTATATTTATATGTGGTACAAGCTGTCTTCGAAGTGCAGGGTATTTTAAGACAGGAACCTCAATTCCGCTGCAACCTACTCGAAGGGTCTTTCATTCCACTGCGATCCAGCCTTTGAGTAGAGTAAGAATTTCCAGTTTTAAAGTGATAATTATTATTCGCCTATTCACCCCCCCCTCTAGGCGACATCCAGATCCTGTTCCCGGGTATAGGGAACTTTCAACTGTTCAGTGTCTGGTGCGCCTCTGACGGACGGCTCTACTCTGTCGCGCACTGTTGCACACTGTTCCTCTGAATCTTTAGCTTTTTGCAGGCGACCGTTGCGCGAAGTAGCCGTTGCTCCACTGTCACACCGGACAGTCCGGTGGCACACCGGACAGTCCGGTGAATTATAGTGAAGCGCACCTGGAGAAACCGAGAGTGGCGAGTTTGATTTTGTACGACCCTGGTGCACCGGACACTGTCCGGTGGCACACTGGACAGTCCGGTGCGCCAGACCAGGGCACACTCGGTTTCTTTGCTCCTTTGTATTTGAACCCTTTCTTCAATCTTTTATTGGTTTGTGTTGAACCTTTATGCACCTATAAAACATATATTCTAGAGCAAAACAGTTAGTCCAATTATTTGTGTTGGACATTCAACCACCAAAATTAATTATGGAAAAGGTTAACCCTATTTCCCTTTCAATCTCCCCCTTTTTGGTGATTGATGCCAACACAAACCAAGACAAATATATAAAGTACAGAAATGAACTAGTTTGCATAAGGTAAGTGCATAGGTTACTTGGAATTAAACCAATTTATAGTTTCATTAGATATGCATGGATTGCTTTCTTTTTGTCGGGGACCATAATTAGGGGTACCCTCAAGACTCCTAATCTCAGCTGGTAACCCCCATCAGCACAAAGCTGCAAAGGCCTGATGGGTGCGATTAAGTCAAGGATTGGTCCACTCAAGGGACACGATCTCGCCTCGCCCGAGCCCAGCCTCGGGCAAGGGCAGCCAACCCTGGAGGATTTACGTCTCGCCCGAGGACCCCCTCCAGCAACGGACACACCTTCGACCCGCCCAAGACCTAGACTTCACCAAGAAGCAACCTTGGCCAAGCCGCCACGCCGACCGACTGTATCACAGGAGCCTTTAATGCAAAGGTGGTCTGACACCTTATCCTGACGCGCGCCCTTCAGTCGACAGAGCCGAAGTGACCGCAGTCACTTCGCCGCTCCACTGACCGGCCTGACAAGAGGACAGCGCCGCCTGCGCCGCTCCGACTGCTGTGCCACTCGGCAGAGTGAGGCTGACAGCAGCCAAGTCTAGCCTCAGGCACCATAGGAAACTCCGCTTCGCCCGACCCCAGGGCTCGGACTCGGGCTCAGCCCCAGAAGACGACGAACTCCGCTTCGCCCGACCCCAGGGCTCGAACTCGGGCTCGGCCCCGGAAGACGACGAACTCCGCTTTGCCCGACCCCAGGGCTCGGACTCGGGCTCAGCCCCGGAAGACGACGAACTCCGCATCACCCGACCCCAGGGCTCGGATTCGGGCTCAGCCCCGGAAGACGACGAACTCCGCCTCACCCGACCCCAGGGCTCGGACTCAGCCCTGGCCTCAACCGACAGTCTCCGCCTCGCCCGACCCAGGGGCTCGGACTCGACCTCGGCCTCGGAAGACAGACTCGACCTCGACCTCGGAGGAGCCTCCGCCTCGCCCAACCTAGGGCTCGGACCGACCACATCACAGGAGGCGCCATCATTATCCTACCCCAAGCTAACTCAGGCTACGGGGAACAAGACCGGCGTCCCATCTGGCTCGCCCCGATAAACAAGTAATGATGGCGCCCCGCATGCTCCATGACGACGGCGGCTCTCAGCCCCATTACGGAAGCAAGGAGACGTCAGCAAGGACTCGACAGCCCCAACAGCTGTCCTTCCACCAAGCTCCAGCGCTCGTCCGACGGCCACGACACCACACGAACCGGGTGCCAAAACCTCTCCGGCTGCCACGACGGCATGTACTTAGGGCGCTAGCTCTTCTCCGCTAGACGCGTTAGCACACTGCTACACCCCCCATTGTACACCTGGATCCTCTCCTTACGCCTATAAAAGGAAGGTCCAGGGCCCCCTTACAGAGGGTTGGCCGCGCGGGGAAGGACGGGACGGCACTCGCGTAAGCCTCTCGCTCCCTCCCGCGTGGATGCTTGTAACCCCCTACTGCAAGTGCACCCGACCTGGGCGCGGGACAAACACGAAGGCCGCGGGTTTCCCCTTTTACGCCTGTCTCCCCCCGGCTTCTTCCCCCCTTCGCGCTCCGTCTCGCGCCGACCCATCTGGGCTGGGGCACGCGGCGACAATTTACTCGTCGGTCCAGGGACCCCCTGGGGTCAAATCGTCGACACTTTTATTTAATATTTTGGACCACATTTGTACCACATGTTTGTTTTTGTAAAACTTTTGAAAAATCTTTTCAATATATTTTGCAAATAGTCAAAGGTATATGAATAAGATTCAAGAAGCATTTTCAAGATTTGAAATTTTCTCCCCCTATTTCCAATGCTTTTCCATTGACTTAAACAAAAGTCCCCCTTAATGAAATTCTCCTCTTAGTTCTCAAGAGGGTTTTTGAAATAGATACCAATTGAAAGTATGTTCGAAATTTAGATACCAATTTTGAAAATCTATCTTTAAATATACCAATTGGAAATCAACCTTTTGTAAATACAAATTAAATTTTTTATTTCTAAATTTTTGAAATGGTGGTGGTGTGGTCCTTTTGCTTTGGGCTTAATATTTTCTCCCCCTTTGGTATTAATCGCCAAAAATGGAGACTTTGAGAGCCCTTTTTATTTTCTCCCCCATTGGTACAAGTAAATATGAGGGAGAGATTATACCAATTTGAGAGTGAAGAGATGGTGGAATACCGGCAAAGGGTAAATAATACTGATGGAGTTGAGTGGAAGCGTTGTCTTTGCCGAATACTCCATTTCCCTTTCAATCTAAGACTAATACAAGAAATACTCATGGAAACACATTAGTCTTAGCCTTGGCACAAGAAGAATAAGAAATATATATGTACCAAATGAAAGAGATATGATCAAAAGATATGTCAATTAAGCTTTATCATAGTTCTATATAATATAGATTGCACCCTCTAAATATGTGCCTTGAGAGGTGTTGGGGGCCTTCGTCTTCTGAAGGTCCTCAAAAACATGATTTGACAATGTTTTCCAAGTGCTGTATATGAACAGGTATCTTCGGACTTGGATCTAAACCATACACAATGTGAGAAGCATGAATGATACGAAGGGTAATGCAGTTCCGAAGCCACGCGCATGGGGGCTTCGGCATAGCAGCAGGAAAAGGAACCGACTTAAAGGGGAAAAGGAAATATAGACCTCAATGAATTGTCCTAAAGTCAATAGTAAATGTAAAGGGCATGAGTGTAATTTCTCACAGGCTGCGTCTTGTGTCTATAAATAGATGAACAGTACCCCCGTACTGTTCACGCTAACTCGTACTCGTTCTTGCGTCACTCTTGTGCTTTCGCTTTCTGTTGAGCCGAAGGTACAATTTGTAATTTTATATTGTTTTCATTCACTCATGATAATATGATAAAAAATGAATTAATAATGTTACATAATTGTTCACGTTGTTTTTTACATTTTATATGCTTCTTCTTTCATTAATGTATACTGCAATGATGAAGGTATGTCCTTCATGACCTTCATCCGAAGATCATTATATCCTAAGGGAAACAATGCTTCGTAGGACAAAGGGCATTAACATATAACTAGGGGTGGGCACATTTTTACCATAAACCGAAAACCGAACCGAACCGTACCGAATCGAACCGAAATTTTGGTTTTTTTGGTAGTTCGGTTCGGTTTTGATTTTTGTATCTAAGAAGTTCGGTTTTCGGTATCGTAATCGGTTTTCACCGTATACCGAACCGAAAAAATCGAATACCAAACTTTATCAATTCTCAAATTTGACTATTCGATTATGTGAACTAATTGTGTGATACAATTAAATTGTTATTCACTTATTTGTATGTGATGTATGATGTATATCTAAATATTTGTACCTATATAATTTTTACTTTTTAAAATTATATGTAATTTATCATGTAAACTTGTTATATGTATTGTCTTGATTATAAGTTTGGTATTCGGTTTTTAACGAAAAACCGAAGTAAAAAACCGAAACCGAACTTCTCGGTTTTTCATTTTCTAGAAAACCGAACGATTTCTAATGTTTGAAAAACCGAAGTTTTTTAAAACCGAAAAACCAAACCGAAGTTTAGAAAAAAACCGAATGCCTAGCCCTACATATAACATTTTGTGTTGCCTTGTTCTTAATTTGTAGCATTTGAGAACAGGTCCCCAACATTGGCGCCCACCTCCAGTGAACTCTTTCGACCACCTTCGGCAAGCACTGACCTTCGTCATGCCATCGAAGAAAGCTTCAGCGACAGGGGCTGCTGCAATGCAGCCAATGGACCCAAACCAGGAAACTCTTTCTCTCCGAGAAGCTCGAAGCCAGAAGAAGAAGGCCACCAGTCCAACACTCTAGGAGGAGGAATTGGACCAAGAAATCAGGGACATGGAAATCATTCATCAACAAGTACAAAGGAAGAAGGAGAAGATGGCGCGGCTGGCTAATCTTCAAAGGAAGATCGACGAAGCTACTGAAGAAGTGCGCCATCTTGTTCAAGATGAACAAGATCGAAGGCCCCAACATAGGGAACTTCGTCAAGAAGGCTTATTCAACGAAGATGGATGGTATGATGATTTTAATCATGATACCTTTACTTTTGATGACGCTTCTCCCTTAGCAGCAGAACTGCAGGCTACCCCATGGCCCCCATCATACAAACCACCTTAGCTTCCCATGTATGATGGGCATTCAGACCCAAAGCAGTTTCTGATGAGCTACGAAGCAACTATATCTTCGTATGGGGGCAATACTGCAGTCATGGCGAAGTCCTTCGTCATGGCAGTCCGGAATGTAGGACAAACATGGTATTCTTCTCTTCGACCAGGGACTATCACATCGTGGCAGAAGCTTAAGGACATGCTAGTGACCAGTTTCCAAGGTTTTCAGACGAAGCCAGTCATAGCTCAGGCCCTGTTCTAATGCACGCAAGACCATGAGGAATACCTCCAGGCGTATGTCCGAAGGTTCTTACGATTGAGGGCGCAAGCGCCCATGGTGCCCAATGAAATTGTCATTGAGGCCATGATTAAGGGCCTTCGGCCAGGACCTACGGCCCAGTACTTCGCTAGGAAGCCCCCACAAACTCTAGAGAAGCTGCTCCAGAAAATGGATGAGTATATCCGGGCTGACAACGACTTTCGCCAGAGAAGAGAGGAAGCTTACAGATTCTCAGAAATGACCAAGGGCTTCAGAGGAAGAATCCATCCGAGGCATGTCAGGTCAATCCACAATTCCACTCAGAATGATGACAAAGGGAGTCAGCCTCAGAGGTGACAATACACCTCACAATCTTCAGGGCAATAGCAAAGCTCTTTCAGGCCACCAGCCCCAAGAGGCAGAGGCGCCAGGGGCTTCGAGGGAAGATTTGGGTATCAGCCTAGAAAGATCTACTGCTTATTCTATGGTGAGGACAAGGGCCATACTACAAGAATGTGCCAAATCACTATTCAGAAGCAAAAGGAGATAGCAGAAGCCGAAGCTCGGCAGAATCAGCCGAAGCAGGTCTTGCACACTGCTTCATGCCATTCTCCATACATACCAGAGTATGTGGGCAATCATCCTACAGCTTCCGTTGCTTCGGCTAGCCATTCATAGGCTTCTTGGCCACAACTCCCACCTCCACCACCACTACAACCGATTCATTCCCGGACCCAGCAGCCAGAAGGGCACCAGCACTCTCAACAGCAACGGGATTTCAGGGAGGAATCCGAAGCTCGCACAGTCAACAGTACTGTGCCAGAATCCAAGCACATTTCTTGAGCGATATCCTACTCCAAAAATGCTTTTATGGTTTTTTGTCATTTTGTTTTTTAAGAAACAATCAATGTAAACTTATTTTTTTATAATAGTTTTGCTTATATCACAATGAAATATAGCTTTTTCACAGGTTTACGAAGCTCAAAAACAGCCGAAGCTACAAAAAAGACGTTCCTAAGGGAGCGCAGTCTAAGTCTTGCCGAAGCTACAAAAAAAGTCGCTCACAATGGAGTGCAGCGTAAGTTTTTTGCTCAAAAGTCGTTCCCAAGGGAATGCAGAGCCAAATACCACCAAAATATAAGGCGAAGCGCGAAAAGTCAACGCGAAAAATACCGCCGAAATAGAAGGCGAAGAAGTTCAAAAAGACGTTCCTAAGGGGATGCAGAACTTACACCGAAAAATAAACGGTGAAGCTGAAAAATAAACGGCAAAAAGATTCCGATCGTTCCTAAGGGGACGCAGAGATGGTGTGTTCCAGTGTGGATGTGTGGGTGCGTATCTTCGGCATTAGCATCATCCTTTGCATCATATCATCACATCATCCCGCATAACATCGCATCATAGATCATATTGCACCGATGACACGAATTGAATACGAAGTCGGTCTTCGGAGACTGCTTTATAGAAAATGAAAACGTGCCAAGGCACAAAGTAAGCTGAGAAATACTGCTTCATCAGCTCTAATGCAAAAGAAGGGATCCTTTGTTTACGAAGATGGGATGTTTTTACGAAGCAAGGATATCTTCACGAAGCACGAATTTTTTTTCTTTCTTTACAAAGCATGAAAAGAAGGGAAGGTGTTTTTCGCTAAAGGCTCAAAAGCGGTATGTATATAAAGTTTCATGCATCGCAAAGAATTGAACTACAAAATAATTTACATATTAGATTCATAAATGTGCACATCGAATATTACAGTCTTGATACACCAAAGTTACATTGATCATCTAAAAATATTTTTACAATAAGTACTAGTCCTCTTTCAGGACCTTCTCCGCAACTTCATTTAACAACTTGTTAACAACTTTGTCAACAATAGATTTGGCCACATTGATGATATCTATTGCTTCCTTCGTTTCCGGGTCAGCCAGGGGGTCGAACGGTTTCAGTGGAGGAGATAGTTCAGCTACAGTAGAAAAAATTAATTAGTTCGAAGTCACGAAAACAAATGCTGAAGCTAGATGCCGCGGAACAATACCTATGCACCTCTCGCGCTCTGCAGCTTCTTCAGCTTGCTTAGCTTGTACTCAGGCCTCATGGATGTCTTTCTCGCTCTTCTTCATAATTTCGTGAGCTATTTCTCGACCACCATTTGCCTAGATGTCAGTGTAAAATTTTCCGCCCACTAAGCTTGCTTCAGCTGATGGATCTTTTGTGTCATCCACAGACAAGGCAGCTTTGGCCTAGGCCAGAGTTTTGATGTGGTCGCAACCCGCCTTCTCTAGGATAGCTGAAATTCCTCTTGCACCGGAGAACGCGCAGACATCCCCACGATCACTCAGGATTTCTTCAAAAGCTTCGGCCTCTCCGCTTATCTACTCGATAACACCCTCAGGATCGCCTCGTATGAAGTTATCTTCGTTTGAATAGGCGCCCACGTTGGTGAAGCTAGCCTTTGATACTGTTTGTTTCGGCTTCTGGCAGCTTCTAGCCACCAAAAGCTGCTGCGGACTGCCAAACGCTCAGCTTTTTAGTCAGCTTCTATAAAATTCGTTGGGGCAAAAACCATCCAAAATCAATATAAACACATAATCGGTTCAGTCGTTGTAATAGTAGGAATCCGTCACTTTCTAGATCCTGAGCCCTATGAACAACTTTATCTTCCTCCATATATAATCGTAATGATAATCAGATTCTCTCCACAGCCAAATTCTCCCCACAGCCAGATTTTCAGAAAAGCTAGTCATAAAAAAGCTGAACCAAACAGACCCTTTATCTTCTCCACGCACCTTAAAGATTTTTCAAAACATCTTTCTTTGGATGCGCGAAGTTCTTCAACTATTTTTTCAAAATAGTTTTTCCAATATTTGCTGGCCTCTCGGTTAGCTTCTGCGATAGCGCATTTTTCTTTGGCTTTGGCCAACTGTTTCCGAAGGTCTTCGATCTCATTCTTTTGAATTTCAGCTTGAGCCTTAAAATTTGCTTCATCTTCTTTTACTTTATCCACCAATGGAAGTAGAATTTTGTCTTTTTCTGAGGCTTCGTTTCTCAGCCTGATAACCTCTGTTCGAAGGTTGTTGAGAGCTATAGAGCAGCTCTCGTCTTCAGCATTCTTTTGCGCTCTTAGGGCGTTGCTAAGTATCAGGCCTGCAAGAAATAATAAAAGGATTAACATCAAAGTAAAAGACTTCATTCCAGAGTTCATAAGATTCAAAATTCATAATTTCTGAACCTTCAGACTGTTGTATGCAAGACTATCTGCGAGATCAGCTTTCGTCATGGCACAAAGGCCAGCTTCGAGCTTCGGGAAGCCCATACTTCTGGCCATCTCCTGGCACACAGATAATTCTTTATTGTCTGGGAGACAGTACAAGAAATCATCTTCGTTTGTACCATTAAACACTAAGGCCCCCTTCGGGTACTTTAGTTCCTAGGCATAGTGTTTGGCTTCAAAAATTTCCTCTTCGGACAATTTTTTCTCTGTAGCATGCCGAATAATGTAGTCAACATCTTCGATCGGAGCTTCGGGAGCAGGAGTTTCGGTTTTTTCTGGTACATTTTGCCCTGCTGTTTTGTTCTCAGATACGGTAGGCTCCGTTCGGTGGGCATTGAAGGCCCAGCTTCAGCTTTGTTCTGAGCTTTCGAAGCTTCGATATTTTTTTAGGAGCAGGGCTCAAAGTCTTCGTAGTTTCTATAACAGCGTCTAATACGCTAGCCATTCTCCTCCTCCTAGGAGTGGCGGCAGGAATTTTTTGCATCTTTGACAAAACTGTCTTTATCGGTGGGCTCAAGATTTCTGGCGTTTTTATCACCTTTTCCACTTGTAGCTCTTCAGCCTTGTCATCTCTAGCTTCAGCTAGCCCGACTGCAGACGTCTTCGGCGCTACAATCGACTCTTTAGTACTCTGCACAGTCGGGGCAGCGTGCTTTGCTTCGGCAGCAGAAGATGTCCCTGCGCCAAACTCAGGAACCACGGTCGTTCAATGTAACATGGCCGGTGGGTAAGGACCTTCAACTTTTTGCTTACAGCCTCCAGAACAGGCTTGGCTGGGGCAGTCATTGCATCAACTTTTCTCTTTTTCCCCTGTACCCGCAGCGGGTAGCGGTAGCCGGGGTAGATGAAGCCAATAGCATCAAAAACTCTATTCAATCTTTTTTCCCCGACTTCCGAAGGCTGCGGATAATGCATTATCTTCTGCCTTGGTATATGATCCAAGCAGTTCATCACTTGTAACTTCAATACACTTCAGCCAATCATTGTTTGGTTCATCAAACTTATATCCAAACCTGAAGGTGTATTTCAGCCGGACCAAATCACCTTCGCTAGGATCATTGATGATTTCCTTCAGCATTTCCCAGCCTTCCGCAAGCGGCCACACTCTAAATGCTATATGCTCTTGAATTAAATCTCTTGTACCAATGAAAAAGCAGACAGTGCCGAAGGCCTTCTGGTACGCTTTCGTAGCATCATCAATTTCAACCTTTGGTTTTTGGAGACCGAAGCGAGACCATATGGGGCGCATGATAACCTCTTTGATGTCCTCCCTCGCCGTCAAGTCGTTCTTCACATAAAACCATTCTTCCATCCAAGTTCTAGGCCATCTCTTCCGAAATGTTGGCACTGGGTGGCTGGCATTGGCGCGGGCGACAAATCCATAACAACCAAAGTTGTTGTGGTACTATTCTTTACCCATGGCCTTTGTCTCATACAGAAGTTCATGCATGCTGCAGAAGCACTTCACGCTTGGCTCTATCCCTTGGCTTCTTACTGCCCAGACAAAGATTCCCATCCTCAATATGGCTTCGGGGGTCAACTGATGAAGGAAGATTTGGTAGGTTTTCAGCACTTCAACTATAAACCTGCTTAGAGGGAACTGAAGCCCAGCTTTGAAGAAGCTTTGGTAAATCACAACTTCGTTTTCCTCGGGGGCAGGGACCTTGTTGTCTCCGCCAGCCCTAACAATAGACATGTCCTAAAAGTACCTTCCTTTTATATTATCAAGATGACTTTGTTTAATCGTTGATTTCCCAAAGATTGTATGACTTGGCCTCCAGGGCCGATCCTCAGAATCTTTGCCCCCGCTTTCCACATCATAACTATCACTGTCACCAGTATCTTCAGACAAACCTTCCAACATCTCTTTAACAATCTTCTCTGTGTTTGTCTTTGCCATCGATTCGATAAAACCAGCAATATAAGGATTCATATTCTTATTCTCTTCAAATAGCTTCGTCTCTTCAGTCACCTTCGTTTCAATAGCAATCTTTTTTGTCTTCAGACATTTCTCCTTCAGAAATGACCAAAATGTGTCTTTTTAACCGAAGCTCAGAAAACTTGAAAAACTAGCAAGCGTTAGTGAGCAAGAGCTATGAAATTGACAAAACAAAGCAAATGGCGCAGGCAGCGTATCAAATGTGGCTGGTGCGAGTCCTTATTTATATGCTCAGCACGTCCCAAATTGGGGGGTCCCATCTGTCATTGACTATTGCTATTCTAGCAATGGGGGTCCCATCATGTTGCAGTCTGAATTCGTTATCTTAAACAAATTAATACTGCGAGGGGCTACTGTTGGGAGACTTCGTCTTCTGAAGGTCCTCAAAAACATGATTTGACAATGTTTTCCAAGTGTTGTATATGAACAGGTATCTTCGGACTCGGATCTAAACCATACAGAATGTGAGAAGCGTGAACGATACGAAGGGTAATGCAGTTCCGAAGCCACGCGCATGGGGGCTTCGGCATAGCAGCAGGAAAAGGAACTGACTTAAAGGAAAAAAGGCAATATGGACCTCAATGAATTGTCCTAAAGTCAATAGTAAATGTAAAAGGCATGAGTGTAATTTCTCACAGGCTGCGTCCTGTGTCTATAAATAGATGAACAGTACCCCCGTACTGTTCACGTTGACTCGTACTCATTCTTGCGTCACTCTTGTGATTTCGCTTTCTATTGAGCCGAAGGTACAATTTGTAATTTTATATTGTTTTCATTCACTCATGATAATATGATAAAAATGAATTAATAATGTTATATAATTGTTCACGTTGTTTTTTACGTTTCATATGCTTCTTCTTTCATTAATGTATACTGCAATGATGAAGGTATGTCCTTCATGACCTTCGTCCGAATATCATTATATCCTAAGGGAAACAATGCTTCGTAGGACGAAGGGCATTAACATATAACATTCAGTGTCCGGTGCGCCTCTGACGGGAGGCTCTGCTCTGCCGCGCACTGTTCCTCTAAATCTTCAGCTTTTGCAGGTGACCATTGCGTGAAGTAGCCGTTGCTCCGCTGTCACACCGAACAGTCCGGTGGCACACCGGACAGTCCGGTGAATTATAGCGGAGCGCGCCTGGAGAAACCGAGAGTGGCGAGTTTGATTTTGTACGGCCCTGGTGCACCGGACACTGTCCGGTGGCACACCGGACAGTCTAGTGCGCCAGACCAGGGCACACTTGATTTCTTTGCTCCTTTGTATTTGAACCCTTTCTTAAATCTTTTATTGGTTTGTGTTGAACCTTTATGCACCTGTAAAACATATATTCTAAAGCAAACTAGTTAGTCCAATAATTTGTGTTGGGCATTCAACCACTAAAATTAATTGTGGGAAAAGGTTAACCCTATTTCCCTTTCAGTAACTCCGTAGAGAGCAGTGGGCCTTCTCGACGTGCAAGTGGTGCTCCGCTTTCGGCTCCTCTCGGACGCTCCCCGCCATCTCCGCTATCGAGCTTCCGGCCAAAAACGCTGCGGGCCTCGTTCGCTCCGGTACACGGTGGCGGCCGTGATACAAACGCGGTTGTCACGGTCTCACAAGACTCTCGCCCCACTCGGTACAATTACAATGACTCGAGCAAGAGCCGAGGGGTTGTGTGGTTTTACAAAACTCACTCAACTAACTAGGGTTCACCTAGAGCAAGTGCTAAAGCAGTCTAACTAACCTAAGCACTTCACAAAGCACCTACGCTAATCACCGAGTGATTCTATTAAGCACTTGGGTGTAAGAGCACTTGGGAATGTCTACTATATGCCTTGGTATGTCTCCTAGACTCCCACACTTGAGAATGGTGGGTTGGGGTGTATTTATAGCCCCCAACACAATTATAGCCGTTGGAGAAAAGTTGCTGCTCTCTGCGGCACACCGGACATTCCGGTGGTCCATCGGACAGCGCACTGTTTAGTGTCTGGTGCGCCTAGCAGTTGCCCTGCCACAGCAGGTGACCGTTGGCGCTGTAGGCTTTTCACACCGGACAGTCCAGACTTCACACCAGACAGTCTGGTGGTCTTTTCTACTTAGTGCCACCTAGAACTAGCTGTTGGGTTGTGGTTCCCTGGTGCACCGGACAGTCCGGCGTGTGGCACCGGACAGTCCGGTGTGCCACCGGATAGTCCGGTGCTCCACGCACAGACAATCCGCAGGCAACACATCTTCTTTGTTCTTGGACTTTTCTTTGATCTTCCTAATGTCTTCTTTTGAGGTATTGCTTTCCTCAATTCCTTGGTCCAAGTAATTCTAGCATCCTATGAACTACAAACACAAACACTAGCAAACACATTAGTTCACGGATTGTGTTAATCATCAAACACCAAAACTCATTAGACCAAATGGCTTAGGGTCCATTTTCCTTACACTTTACTGCTCCATTTCACCATTTGAAGAACAAATTTATCATGTGAACAGGAAACGTGTCTGCCCATGAACTCTAGGCTGTCTCTAGCAATACTCAACTTCATCTCTTATTTTAAACTTCACTCTATAAATATTACAGTCTACAGTATAAAACAGTATTTTGCATGATCATATTCACAATCTACTTTCCATAGCCTAAGGCCTTGTGTGACTACACTCTAATCTAAGGACTTGTTTTGCTAGGCTCCAATCCCCTCAACCCATATAGATTGAAGCGGATTAGGCTGTCTCGAGTTGTTTACAGAGTGGAATTTGAAATAGGAGATGAGATGGTACTGTTAGGATGTGTCCTGTACACTAGCCAGTTAACAGTAACCGGGGTAGGGTTAATCCTAACTGTCTAACCGCTCCCCTGATTAGGGGGCTATCTTAACCGTTGGTTGCAGCCCCCGGTCACACGACACCATATAAATAGATTGTGGGGGCCGATGGGTTTAGCCAACGCTAATTGCTCGACTACAAAACCCTAATTGACATCTTGAGAGGAACCGATCCCCTATGCGCTCGGAGTGACTAGAATCGCTGTGACTATGTATCAGATCCCCATCATCCCATCGGGATCTGAGGTTCCCCCTACAGGCAACATTGGAGGAGCTGATCCACTGCCGATCAACGATGGGAACCAATCTCCTCGACACCAGCAGGGAGATCGAGAAGGAGGAGGAGGCGGGTCTACGCTGCAAGACGCCGCCGCATGATGGCTAGGACAACAACGACGGTATATTTACCTATACCCCTCAGTAGAATAGATCTACTAATCATCGAGGTATTTTAGACACGGATTGGTATTCTAGGGACTTAAGAATCGATCCTTAGCACCAAAGAATCTAACAATGGTATCGGAGCGCCATCCTAAGAACCCTAGATCTAATCTGCATCGGTTTTATGAGATCATAGAAAGGTCTTGGATCAATGTGTTTGAACTCATTATTTTAATCATCGTTCATCACCCGAGATCAGAAATATTAGAATAGAAAGAGGTTCAGATCTCTCGAATTAGGGTTTACATAACCCTAAATATAGGGTTTTGGCCAGTGTCAGAGACTTGGTCTCGACCAAACCCAGGAAATCCGAGATAGTAAAAAACAGATCGACGTTTTAGGGTTAGGGTTTAATAACCTAACCCTAATCGGTTTTAAATCGAGTCACAGAGACTGCATGGGCTCAGGATCCAACGATCCACGGCCAAGAAACAGAAACCACGCTAATCATGTTAGGGTTTTCGAAATATTCCCCAAAAAGTGCACAGATGCATAGACCGAATCAAAGAAAAAAAACAAATAAATCACAGGGGCCCGGATCTACGCGTCTCTACCTCCAAAACTCGATCTTGTTACAAAATATCCATCTCATACATGCATACATTCACAAAGGGATTCGATTTTGAGGCTAGATCCGGGTACATTTGTCATAGAAACGGTCGATACAGCCGGATTTTACCTCACCGGCTTGCAGGGACCACCGCTGGCCGCTCTACCGACGGCGGCGCGCCCGCACTAGGGGACGCGCACGTCAGTGGGAGAGCACGCGGGGCCCCGCTTCGCCGCGCAGACCGAACAGCCGAGTAAGGCTGCTGGCCGATTCATTGGTGGACATACGGTCAGTTGCCTGCGCTCGGCTAGGGAACTAGCGGCTAGATGCTAGAACCAAGAAAAAAGGAAACAGAGAGAGAGAGAAGCCCAGTGCCATCGACCAGAGCACGTCGGTGACTGTGTTGCATGCGGCTAGGAGGAAGAAATGCAGTTAGGGTTCCCACCCCCACCAATAATTCCGCATTATATAGGACACTGAGGTGGATCTGGACCGTCAGATCGGCATCGATGGCCGAGATCAAGTGGAGGGGAGGGGGACGCTGCATGGGCCAAATACGCGGCCTGGGCCTAGGTTGCGGCCCAGTGCGCGTGCCCCTTCCTCCAGTAGGCCGAAAGGCCAAAACGGCCTGGGTGCGCGGCCGCCCTTCTCAGCAGGGCGAAAGGCCATGGGGGCTACGCCACACAGGCCGATCAAGGGCCGAAAGGCCTCATTTCTATTTCTAGTAGATATTTTTATTCCTTTTCTGGAAGAAATAAATAGTAAAGAAATTAGTAAAAAGTATAGAAAATTCAGAAAATTTCAAAAATATTATTTACCAGTTGAAGAAAAATTACAGAGAATTTTATGGACTATTTTATTCCGCTGCGTACTTTGGTACTTTTATTTATATTTTATGCAATTTTCAGTTGATTATGAAACCAATGTGGATTAATTATTGTTTGAATTGCATAGAATTCAGAATTTTTTTGTGGTGATTGAATATTTTAACCAACGTTGAATATTGTTACCATAATTTTATACAAGTTTCTATTTTCTAGATCATCCAACAATGGTTTAGAATTTTATGACCAGAAATTTTTCATAGATGTGGCATGATTATTATTTGACCAACGTTGAATATTTAATTCATGCATGTTCTATGATTCAGTATTTATTTCAGATGTTCTAAATATTTTCTGTTATAATTTTGCAAAGGTGCTCATATTGTTATGCTGATTAGCCAGATTGCACAGATGAAACCGTTAGATGGTAGTAATTACCATTCTTGGCGAGAGGATATTGACATGATAACCACAGTGGGTGAGATAGATTACGCACTGCGGTTTGATAAACCAATAGAGCCCATAGTGGGCACTCCCAACTATGACCACAGGTGGATGCAATACAGCATCGACAAAGTCAAGTGGGAAAGGTCAAATGACAAGTGTATGGTTATTCTCAAGAGGAGCATCAAGGAGCCTCTTAAGAGTTCCATACCAGAGTGCGAGACTGCCAATGAGTACCTTGAGAGGGTAGCCTCTCATCCTAAAGGGTCATCTAAGGCTTATGCTTGCTCTCTAATGACAGAATTTGTCGATGCAAAATACGATTGAAATGGTGTCAGACCATTTATTTAGAAAATGATATCCATCGTGGCTAAGATAAACAATCACCTCAGGTCTCCTTTACACGAGGAATTTGTAGTGTTTATGATAATGAAGTCTCTTCCCAAGGAGTTTGAGACTTTTCACATACAGTATAACACCAATGTCACTGATAAGTGGAACATAGACCAACTCTTGGCACAGTGTGTCCAAGAGGAAGAGAGGTTAAAGCAGACTGGAGACTCTGTCAACCCTGTAAAAGGCAATATCCCTAGACAGAACAAGAACTCAAAGAAGAAATTCAAGAAGCAGGGTAAACAGAATAACCAGGCTTTCTCAAGCAACAATAATCAGCCAAGACAAGGAGGCAGTTTTTCAGTTCCCCCTGATACCTGCCTCTATTGCAAGAAGACAGGTCATTACAAGAGAAAGTGTCCTGAATTCCTGCAGTTTCTACTAGGGAGTGGTAAGGACCAAGTTATTTTTGTAAATGAGTCTTTATACTTAGAATATCCCAGTTATTCTTGGTGGATTGACTTAGGTGCAACTGTTCATGTTGCAAACTCTCTATAGGGACTCCATACAAGCCAAAGGCTCCCAAAGGGCCAAGAAACAATTAGAGTGGCAAATGGAGTTGAAGCAGCAGTCGAGGCCATTGGAGATCTACATCTTAATTTACCTAATGGTTTTGTACTATTGTTGAGAGATGTACTTTATGTACCTTCCTTGCAAAGGAACCTTATTTCAGTTTCTAGATTAGATGATCAGCATATTCATTGCCATTTCGGTGATAGACAATGTGTCATTCAGTTTGATAATAAAAATGTTGGTCTCGCCATCCGATAAGATATGCTTTATTTACTTTCGCACAACGGCGTTGTTAATGTATTAGATACACCAGAAAATGATCCAGCTAATAGTGGCAGGAAAAGAAGACGAAGTGATGGAGAATCTCATCAAAATTATGGCACTGTTGTTTGGGTCATATTTCGAGGGGGAGAATAGAACGTCTCGTTAGGGAAACAAATTCTTCATCCCCTAGACTTTATAGACTTAGAGCAATGCAGAGATTGCATTAAGGGTAAAATTGTGAAGCAGATTAAGAAAAATGCTAAGCATAGTACGAGAGTGTTAGAAATTATTCATACAGATATCTGTGGTCCTTTTCCAGTTAGGACAGTAGATGAGTTTAACTCATTCATAACCTTCACAGATGACTACTCTCGCTACGGTCATATTTATCCCATAAGGAAATATCAGAAGCTTTAGACAAGTTTAAACAGTTTAAGGCTGAAGTAGAAAATCAACACGATTTGAAGATAAAGATTGTCAGATCAGATCGTGGGGTGGGAGTACTATGGGCGTCGTACCGAGTATGGCCAGGTCCCATGACCTTTCGCAAGGTTCCTGAGGGAAAACAGTATTGTTGCTCAGTATTCAACACCTGGCGAACCACAACAGAATAGGGTTGTCGAAAGGCGTAACAGTACGCTAATGGATATGGTAAGGAGTATGCTAAGTTACTCTAACCTACCATTGGGTCTATGGATGGAGGCTTTAAAAACCGCTATGCATATACTCAATAGAGTTCCTAGTAAATCAGTGGCTAGAACTCCATATGAGTTGTGGACTGGCAGAAAACCCACGCTCAACTACTTCCACATATGGGGTTGTCCAGCAGAAGCTAGAATATATAATCCTGGACAAGAAAAGCTAGATTAGAGAAGTGAAAGGGAAATGTGCCTTTGGGCCATTTCTATAATGTTTTGGTGATTAAGTGTCCAACACATATTAAGTGAGTTGATTATGTGCCAAACAAGCAAGAAGTACAAATCAAGACATGAGGTACGTTTCTAGACTTAGTACATTGTTTTGAGTACTAACATATATTGTCTAAGTGCTAGAAACAGGAAAAGAAAAGATTGCAATAGACTTGGCTGTGTGCAGCCAAGTCTAGCTCGGTCTGGCACACCGGACTGTCTGGTGGTGCACCGGACTATCCGACGGTACACCGGACAGTGTCCGGTGCGCCAGGCTGAACTCCAGTGAATAGGCCGCTCTCGGGAAAAGTTTGGCGGCGTACGGCTATAATTCACTGGACTGTCCGGTGGTGCACCGGACTATCCGGTGAGCCAACGGTCGCCCGCGCAATCCGCGGGCGACGCGTGGCCCGTGCCAACGGTTGGCAGGGGGCATCGGACTGTCCGGTGTGCACCGGACAGTGTTTGGCGCGCTAATTGCCATGGATCTGCAACGGTCGTCTGCGCCAGAATAGGAAAGAGATCGACACCGGACCGTCTACAGTGACTCTCTGGTGGTGCACCAGACTGTCCGGTGCGCCACCCGACAGAAGGCAAGGATAGCCTTCCTTGTTGGCCTCCAACGGCTCCTAGCTACCTTAGGGCTATAAAAGGGACCCCTAGGCGCATGGAGGAGTCACCCAAGCTTACAAGAAACATTCTAAGACTCCAAGACTCCAACTTCGCGCATTTGATTATTTGAGATAGTGACTTGAGCTTCATTTGAGTTGAGAACTCCGTGCATTGTGTTTTGAGCTCGAGTCGTGACTTGTGTGCGTAATTGTGCTGTGATTTGAGTCTTGTGTGCGTTGCTCTCGCCTCCCTTACTTCTGTGCTTCTTTTGTGATTATCATTGTAAGGGCGAGAGGCTCCAAGTTGTGGAGATTCCTCGCAAACAGGAGAAAAGACTAAGGAAAAAAGTCGTGGTATTCAAGTTGATCATTGGATCACTTGAAAGGGGTTGAGTGCAACCCTCGTCCATTGGGACGCTACAACGTGGAAGTAGGCAAGTTTCACTTGGCCGAACCACAGGATAAAAATCGCGTGTCTCTTGTGTTACTCCTCTTTGTGATTAATTGTGTTTGCAAGAGATCGCTTCTAGCCACTTAGCCGCACTAACACTTATAACCAAGTTTTGTGGCTATTAGTTTTTTATTTTTACAGGATCACCTATTCACCCCCGCCTCTAGGTGCTATCAATTGGTATCGGAGCCGTTCTCTTCACATGAGGGACTAATCGCCTGAAGAGATGGATCCTAAGGGAAAGGGGATGGTAGTCAACGATAAGGAAAAGGATGTTGGAACTTGCGCTTCTGTGCAAGTCGATCCAACGGGGGGGCGAGAAAGATGTGAACACGGTTTAACTCAAGGCGACAATTGATCTGTTAAATCCAACCTCTCAAGGGCACTATATGGGGGTATTTATAGGTGCCTGAGTGCCCAACGTCTCGATGTAAGGACGCATGTACCCTCAGGCACCTGGACTATCCCTGGAATATTCCCATAAAGGAGGGTTACAGACTGTCATTACAGAAAAGATATTACAAATCGAGCCCGTAACACACGACGCCGCGTAGGGCCTGTTACAATGGGCTGAATCCCACGAGGGCCTCGTAGTCGAGTGAACACGTGGGACGGGGCGACATCGTCGTAGGCCTTCGTCTCGTAGTGTAGAGGACGAAGGGTGGACCCCACCGGTCGTATTGCCTCCGTTGGTGCAGCGAGATTGACGAAGGCTGGAGCGAAGGGTGGCGTCTTCGCCTTCGCCCCAACATTTACCCTCCGAGGGACCAGTTCAACTAAGTCATCTGGTGCTGAAGACGTCGCTAGATGGTGGAGACGCTGCCCTCGCTCGAAGTGGTTCCGCAGGGGTTTTTGATGTGACCGTTGATGGACGCGGTACTGTTGGACTGCGGGTTTCCCGAAGCGTCACGTCCTGTGTATAAAAAGGGGTGAGGCAGCACGGTTCAGGTTTTCTTTCTGTGCGCCGCAAAACCCTAGCCTCCATTTGAAATCGTTCGCCCGCTCGCCTGCCCTCCTTGCTCTTGCTTGCCGGAGATCTGGCTCGCGTCAAGCAGACCGCTCGCCGCCACCGACGGTACGTAGCCATGCCGTCTTCTTCCTCGTCTGCTGCAAACTCGCCGCCGGCAGGCACATCGTCCGAGGATACCTTGAGCAATGTGGCGGTGGAGGAGCTGCGACCGGGTGATACGGTGGAATTCGGTGTTTCGCGGATTTCCTCGGTCCGCGTTCAGGATATGCAGTAGCTTGGTTATTTTGGTAGCGGAGTGGGGCTTGTCCCGGGGGCGGAGGAGGTCCCTGAGCCCGAGGGCGAGTTGGTCGTGTTTGAGGCGTTTTTCACCGCTGGCCTTCGTCTGCCCACGCATCGCTTTGTGGTGGAGGTCCTGCAGAGGTTTGAGGTCCAGGTCCACCAGTTGACGCCGAATGCCGTGGTGGCCCTGGCGAAGTATGTCTGGGCAGCGACTTCGGATGGTGGTCAGCCGTCTGTGGAGGTCTTCGCCAAACATTACTGTCTGCATTGGCAGAAAAGAAAATTGGACACAAGATTGCACAGTTTGGATCGTGCACGTTTACGCCGAGGACCGGAAAGACTTCGATGGAAGTCGTGGAGTTAGTTCCTTGTGCCCGCAACAAGTGGGGCAACAAGTGGGGCAACTGGTGGGATTTCTGGAGTTAGTTCCTTGCTTGCCGGAGATCACTCAGGGCTCCCCGTGGTCGTGATGTGCTCCCATTATTATGTGGTGTACCCATAGTTTGAGGTGGCGGAGGATGATGAAGACGAAGGAGCCCTTCGGTGCGCTACCCGCATGAGTAGCGGGCACGATTTAGTTGAGGAATTCATCGGATATGGGGTATGGCCCTTGGCACATGGCTGGGCGTTGGGCGAAGTATGCCTTCGCGAGATGCCTTCCTTGGGCGGGCAGCGGGTGCAAAGTCCTGCCTTCGCGTTGGATCTGCATGGCCGGGATCCCGCCGCATTCGTGCGTGAAGCGGAAGACGGTGCGGCGAGGATTGTGGGGCGCTATGTGCCGAGAACAGAGGGTCTGTGGAGCTAGGATATCCGTGGGTCCAACGTTAGATTGAATTGGGTCTTCGAACTAAACCGCTTGCCATACGGTGGTTATCCCGGGGAAGACGCTGCCGACCGCCGCGAG
This sequence comes from Zea luxurians, assembly GCA_029449295.1. NCBI lineage: Eukaryota > Viridiplantae > Streptophyta > Magnoliopsida > Poales > Poaceae > Zea > Zea luxurians. Next base: position 210,608,422 of record JAOPSE010000001.1, read on the forward strand.
AAGAAATCGGCGGACGTGACTGAGGAAAGGCCTTCGCAGGGGGCTACCCCAGCCACTAAGAAGAGAAAATTAGGTACTGCAATTGGGGGAGTGGGCGTCTCTGATAGTTTTGCTGTGGATTTGATGGGGACGTGCATAGCCATCGGGGGAAGGATGTCTTCGCCCGAGCTCCGGGAGTCTTCGGCGTGAATGCTGGAGGTCACCGGGGGTCGATGGCCCAAGAATGTCCTGATCCCCCGTGCGGCTAGCGAGGACTTCTTTACGTCTCGCATGGCTCGTGAATTGAAGGTTTTTCCTTACAGGCGGAATATTGCTGCTGTTGTATCAGCAGTGATGGAGAGGGACCGTCAAGACGCTGCGCAGAAACGCCGGGCGGTCGTTCGGATCATGGATCCCATGCGCGAGGCGAAAAGGGCGTGGGGGAGCGTGAAGGCTGCTGCCGCTGGTGGTAGCAAACCGGCGCCGGCTGCGAGACCGGCCACCCCCTTGCCCAGCAAGGCTTCGGCCGATGCGAAGGCTGCCGCCTCTAGCGGGAGCAAGCCACCCCTGGGCGGGCTCGTGAAAGGACGAAGGCCGCCTTTGCTGGCGTGACGTGTTGCCGACTTCGGCACGGACATTAGTGTCGAGGATTATCTTGTTGGTAAGTTAAAAGTTGGAACTTGCGCGTCTGTGCAAGTCGATCCAACGGGGGGGGGGGGGGGCGAGAAAGATGTGAACACGGTTTAACTCGAGGCGACAATTGCTCTATTAATCCCGCCTCTCAAGGGCACTGTACGGGGGTATTTATAGGTGCCTGAGTGCCCAACGTCTCGATGTAATGACGCATGTACCCTTAGGCACCTGAACTATCCCCGGAATATTCCCATAAAGGAGGGTTATAGACTGTCATTACAGAAAAGCTATTAAAAATCGAGCCCGTAACACACGACGCCGCGCAGGGCCTATTACAATGGGCCGAATCCCATGTGGGCCTCGTAGTCGGGTAAACACGCCGGACGGGGCGACGTCGTCGTAGGCCTTCATCTCGTAGTGTAGAGGACGAAGGGTGGACCCCGCCGGTCGTATTGCCTCCGTTGGTGCAGCGAGATTGACGAAGGATGGAGCAAAGGGTGGCGTCTTCGCCTTCGCCCCAACATTTGCCCTCCGAGGGACCAGTTCAACTAAGTCATCTGGTGTCGCCCAGTCTCCATCTCACCACGTTGACACCCACCACTTCGTGACAATCCACTCACCCTCCGTTTCGCCACCGCCCTTCGCCGCCTATACCAGTACTCGCGCCCGGGGGCTCCTCGGAACCCTCCGCGCGCAGCGAGGGCTCCGCCACAGCCACATCCAATGCCGCGAAATAATCCAAGTCCTCATTCGAAGACTCCTCCGACCATGCAATCGAACTCCCAGAATCATCAGACTCAAAACACTTAGACACAGAGCCAAACGAATCGTCATCAGCAGCCACGGTCGAAGCCGCCACAAAAATAGCGTTGTCAGTAGCGGTTGCGTGCGCATGCCCAAACCCCAGAACCTGCACAGCAACTGAGGTTCAGTATCACACAGACAAAATTTACAAACTCCTCAACACCTATTCAGCCACCTGCGAGGGCCCGGCTGCGGCTGTGGGGTCCTCGGCCATCGGCTCGGCCACCACCTTCAGGGCGTCTTCGCCAGTCGGTGCAAGGGCTGGTGTGGGGTCTTCACCGGCCGCAGCGGGCGCAGGGGTCGCTGAGGGGCCTTCACCGGCATCCGAGGGCGGCACCGGATCGACCTTCGTGGCCTCGAGCAGCGCGCTGTCCAGACCAACAAGGTCCTCAACGTCTTCATCACAAGCCATCTGCGGCAACAACACACTCATTCATCAAAGACACACACACCCACACATATAACCACACCAAAAAAAGCACACTTATTCAGCCTTTACCTGCTCTATTGCCTGGTCGGACTGCTCCCTGACCGCCTCTCGACCGTGCGGACCCCACATCCTATCAAAGAGTGCCCCCGCCGACTGCTTCACCACGGGGTCTTCGACCTTAAAGATTTCAGGTTCAAAGTTTTTGTCTGCTTGGTCAAAGACCTCGTAATGCCTGCACCCCTCGCAGGACAAAGCATTCATGGCCCCCTTGCAAGTGACGAGGGAGGCGAAGGACATGAAACCTGTCACAATGGTTGGGAGCACCAGCAGCTCCTCCTGCAACCATTCGAGGAAGCGAAGGCCCGCTTCTTGGCCGGGTACTTCGAAGTCAGCAGTCTGCGCACCCAGCTCACGATATGCGTCCACGAACTGCGCGTGCGTCCGCTCGACCTCCACGCGCGTCGAGGTCTCGGCCTTGTCCACGCGGCTGCGCAGGGCGTCGAACCTCGCCTCCAGCTCCTCGGCGTGTTGGCAGGCGAGACTGCCCTTCGCCCGCGCCACTTTGGCCTCGGCCTGCGCAGCCTACGCATCAGCGATGGCCTTGTTCACCTCCCTCCTCTCCTCCGCCAGCTGGCGCCAGAGATCCGTCTTCTCGGCCTCCATGGCGGCCACCTTCTCCGACAGCCTACGATTTTTGCTTTCCGCGGCCGACTTCTCTCGCACAGCATCTGCATGCTGTGCCCTAAGACGCTCGACCTTGGCAGCAACGTCCGCAGTCAAAGCACGATCTTGTCGATCCGAGGCAGCGGGAAATTATCCTTAGGGCAGGCCTTGTTGAGGCTAGTGAAATCGATGCACATCTGCCACTTGCCACTCTTCTTTTGCACCATGACTACGTTAGCAAGCCACGTAGGGTAGGCGACTGGTTCGATGAATTTGGCCTCAAGCAGGCGGTGTACTTCGGCTTTGGCGGCTTCTATTTTCTCGTCAGACATTTTGCGCAGCTTCTGCTTCTTCGGCCGCACTGAAGGGTCGATGCCCAGTCTGTGTTCGATGATACTGCGACTGACTCCGACCAGGTCGAGGGCGGACCAGGCAAAGACGTCCTTATTTCTGGAAAGATAGGAGATGAGTCTCTCCTTGTCATGCGAAGTCAGGTCTTCGCTTATGATGACCGTCTGCTTAGGTGTCGCCTGGTCAAGAGGGACTGCCTTTGTTCCATCATTGCTCTGCAGCTGTGCCTTTTCATGCTCGTTGGCGGTTGGGCGGGTGGGCTCGGGGACTTCACGCTGCGTCGCAAGGCAGTGTATGTTCCGTTGCCCTGGAACAAAGTCTCTTTCAATGTTGCGCGCGGTCTGTTGATTGCCATAGACTGTGATCGCGCCTTGCGGTCCTAGGATTTTCATGCATAGTGTAACACCCACTTTGTAATTGCTAGATAAAATACCAATAGGGAAAACAATTTCTCTCTTTTTGGTGAGTTTGATCTTTATACATCATCACATGTGAACACTTCATTTGAAAACAAATAATTAATAAACATGTAAGCCACCAAATTATGCATCATGCTGGATTTTATTTTGAGTGCATTTTGTGACAACATAAAATAATTTGAAGAAGAAACATATTAAATTCCTAAAATTAAAAATTGGAAAGTAAAAGAAATTCTTGAATCTAGGAAAGAGAAGAAAATGGTGTGGATAAAAAAATAAGTAAATAATAATATTGTAGAAGTTATATTTACTGGAAAATTTGAAGTTCAGAACATAAGTGAATTGGAATTTGGATTTGAATTTGGATCCACACACAAATTTGGAAGTTTAAATGAAAAACAAAAATGAAATAAAACAGAAAATAAAGAAAAAGGAGAAAAACAACTAACTGGGCTTGATTCTCCAATTCGGCCCACCCACTCACTCACTTCGCGCGGCCCAAGAACACCCAACCGGCCAGCGTGCCGACAAGTATGGCCCGCAGGTCAGCCACTCGCGGGGCCCGCGCTGTCAGTCTCTCTGCTGGGCGTCGCATGCGTTCAGTCACTGCACGTGGGTCCGTGGCGTCAGGTCTATCTTCAAACACCGTAAGCCTCGGAACGGTCTCATGCGCGCGGACTCCGTCCGTCCTTCCCCGTCAACCTCATCCCGAGCACGGCGGGCCAAGATCCGAGATCGTTCCGGTTGTTGCGCAACCCCTCAGTGCATATAAGCATGCCCCTGCGACCCTCCTTGGCCATGGGCGGGCGGGTGCACCGGTGTTTCGACGGAGGGGAAAGGGAGGAAGATCCGCCGCGAACGAATCGCGTATACAGCCTCAATGGGGTCTCGGCATTGGGTCTGGGAGCTTCAACTCGCCACCTGGAAGGTGCTCGTGGCCTCGCCGGACCCGATTGGCATGTGCTGCACTGGGAATTTCTCGTCGTAGTCCACTGTTGCCGTGAGTTCGCCTCACGCCGTGGCCGGTACTCCTCGCGACCTACTCAACAGGTAATACCTTCTCCAATCGATCCGCTTCATCGCTGCGTAAGAATTGCCGTCGTTAGTGCGCGATTTAGGGCTGCTAGTAGGAAGGCGGGACCCTAAACTTCGGCCGTCGCCGCGGCTGGCCGGCCGCGCCGCCGTGCCCATATGGCGGGGGAAGGAGATGAGGGTCGTACCGTTGGATTCTTATCCAACGGTGGAGATTAGATAGTGAGATAACCTTTCGATGGATTGGATCTGGACCATCCATTCTTGATCTGACGAGCATGGTGCGGTCTTTGATTACTTAAAATCTCTGCCGTCCCTCGTCGATCCTGCGGCCACCAGAGTATGCCGGCTCCTGTGAAGATTAGATCTAATCGTAGTCGTCCGCTGGTAATCCGACGGTCTGGATCGCCAGATACCCCTTCGCCATGCCTGTTTCGCTAAAGAGCCCCTGAAGTATTTAGTAATCAACCCGCCGTCCCGATCTGCTGTGCACTGAGTCTTGGGACTTCTTGCACCGAACCCCCTGCACTTCTCTGTAATAATGTGCCCAGTCCAGAGAGTTATAAAATCAGGAAAATGAATTAGAAAATGAGTTTTTAATATAAAAATAATTCCTAGAATTTATATAATTCATAGAAAATTCATTTTAGCTCCAAATTGAACCATTCCACTTTCTAAAATTTTGTAATTTTATTATCTACCACCTAGTGCCTCTGTTTTGGCATGAAAACCATTAAAAATTTAATCTCTCATTTAATCCATTTTAATCACATAAAACCTTTGAAAATTCATAACTTAAAATCTATAACTCCAAAATTAATGATTCTTGTTCCTATGATCTTATTTTAATATGTGTATTATTAATGTGTATTTTGTTCTTATGTTTGGTGTAATGTTAATTTTGCCTATACCATGTTTGTTTGAATTGCTACGACTAGCAGTGAGGTCACGAGTCACCTGAAGATCATCCTGGTACCTGGATTCTCAAGGCCCAGGCAAGTTGTGCCCTTGATCACTTCTTTTCACCTACTCATGTTCTAATTAATCATAATGATCTGCATAGGTTAATTTTGATGGGACCCAATAGGTTACCCTAGTTTGATTATCTTTATACCTTGTTTACCACTGAACCTTTTTGGGTAGTACTTGCTAGTGCTTTATGTGGTTTTGGGTATGAAGATACATTATTCATGATCACACTTTTATTATCTGTTTATTATTATTGTTCATGTTAAGATCATTATGTTAATTGGAACATGGAGAACCACCCGGGAAAACAGTGCTACCACAAGGGAGGAATGGGACCCCTTGGCTGATTAATTAGGAAAGCTAGTGGAAGACTACCTTACCCGAAAGGGGCAAGGGCAGTAGGGGAGTGGTCAGTGTAGGGAGGCCCTCGGGAGGATTTTGCTGCGATGGCGGTCCTGCAAGGGATTCCTGCATTGGAACTTCCTATAAACTGTAGCGGGTTTTCGGAAGCTAGTGGAACTTTGTAAAGGCCTCGTAGTGGATCCCTAGCCATTCACCTCGGTAGTGTCTAAGGGCCTTGCAAACCCTGGCGACATGGGATACACGACTTGTGGGTAAAGATGCGCAACCTCTGCAGAGTGTAAAACTGGTATACTAGCCGTGCTCACGGTCATGAGCAGCTCGGACACTCACATGATTAAATTATGGAACTAAATTCAATTTGTCATATGCATTGCATTGCAGGTGATGTTGTTACTTTTGTTCTATTACTTAATTGGGTTTGGTATTTACTTATACTTAGTAACTGCTAATAAAATTTTGACCAACTTTAAAAGCAATGCTCAGCTTCAACCATCCTCTTTGGTAAGCCTTACACTTCACGTGAGCTCCCACCTTTGGCGAGTTCATGTACATTATTCCCCACAACTTGTTGAGCAATGAATGTATGTGAGCTCACTCTTGCTGTCTCACACACACCACAGGTCAAGAACAGGTACCACAGGATGAGGCGCTTGGAGGATGCTGTGATGTGTTCGTGAGAGGTCTAGGTCGTCGTCTCCCAGTCAACTTTGGGTTGCTGGACCGTTGTCTCCTTATAATGTAATTATTTATTTTGTATAGAACTCCTGTTATATAGTAAAGATGTGACATTCGATCCTGTGCCATGATTCATCATATGTGTGAGACTTGGTCCCAGCACACCTGGTGATTATGTTTGCGCCCGGATTTTGGACCCCTAAAATCCGGGTGTGATAGAAGTGGTATCAGAGGAATGTTGACTGTAGGACGAAACCTAGATAGAACTGGACAACCATTATCTACTTACCTTTGCTACTCTGATCCTTTCTAAAACTTTTCTTAATCTTTTCACATCTATTTCCGCTTTACTCTGATTATTCTTATCTTTCCTTTCTAAAGACAAATGTGGATTTCATACTTTGAAATCCAGTGCCTAAAGTGACTTTAGGAATAGGAGACCTAATCCTAGGAATAAAAACAAAATTATTTTTTATAAGTGTCTATGTATTTGAATGTTTGTTCTTATGATATTTGTCTGATTTGGATCTTTGTTTGAGTGTGATGGGTTGTGGAGTAATGTCCACAATTGCATCTGCAAATACACATAGGTATTAAAATATATTTATAAAATAACTAGACAACCTAGATTGTCCCCATTGGAACATATCTAGCTTAAGAGATTTATCTTATCCTAAAAGATCTCATTCTAACAAATTCATCTTATCTTAAAAGATTCTCCCTTATCTTAATAGATCCATCTCATCTTAAAAGATACCTATCTTATCTTGAAAAGATTTTATCTCATCCTAATAGATCTAACTGACCTCAAAAGATTTTATCTTATCTTTATGGATCCATCTTATCCTAATAGGCATACTTATCCACCCTAGTTCATCAACCATGATCTAATGCAAATTAATTAGATCTTATCTAGTTAAACTAGTCATACCAATCTAATTTAGATCTCATCTAACCTAATATGATCTAATCTAAAGTGACTTATCAAACATGTTAGATAATACTGATAAAATAGATTAGACTCTACTCCTATAAAACATGTCTTAACTTAGTTCACCCTGCACTAAATTAAGAACGACAAGACCAACTTGGCCATATGCAACTACCTTAACCATCCAATAGTTGCATAAACCCCTCGATTTTAACCTAGCAAGAGATTCTAACCTACCTACACATAATCCATCCTACTCACATATATCTTACCCTGATAAATCTATCTAACTTAAACTAGTCTAATCTAGATCATATCAAATTTAATATGGTCTAATCTAGTGTGAGTTACTTAATGCTGGTACACAAGATATGTCCATACTCCTAAATTACTTAAACCTAATTTGGAGACTTATATCAACTTGGCCATACACAACAACCCGACCTATATAACAAGTTACGTAACTTACCCAATCAATAGAGTCTTAATGGATTGCATAATCTATCAACCACCACCTGACATCAAACCAGATTTTGACCTACATCATGTAGTCTATCTCACCCATATATATCTCTCATCTTGACAGATTCTATCTTACCCTTGGATATTCACCTTATACGACTGGTTACCCCAATCTGGACATAAAAACAAAGACCAAGCCCTACTAAAGAATCTTCAGAATTATGACCAGCTACCAGCTTATTCATTCCGCTTATTGAATAATTTCCTTTGCAAAACTATTACCATATGCTTCTAACTTTCATGGTCAATACCAGGAAAGGAAAGATTATCACGTAACAACAAACAGAAAATGAATCCTCCAAATCCTCCACCTGTTGAAGTCGATCAAGTGGTTGCTACCCAAAGACTGGTAATACAACAGTTAACAGACCTGGTGACCGAGATGCAGAATCAGATAAGACAACAACGCGAGGAAATACGTCAGGCCCGCCAAGAAATAAGGCAAGCACGGTTGGAGAGACAACAACAACAACAACCTCCACCACCACCACCCGCCCCACCAAGCTACATAGATATAGATTATGATGATTTGTAAAATCTAGATGTTACTTTAGTTAGTAGATGATATGATATTATTCTAGAAGGAACAGTAAGGTCTATTGACCCTATGTTTTGTTAAAGAATTATACCTCATGCTGAGATTTCTTTGTTTGTGCATATGTTCCGAGAACAATATGGGTATACATCCCTTTTCTTACAAATCTCGAGGACGAGATTATTTTTAAGGGGGGTAGGATTTGTAACACCCACTTTGTAATTGCTAGATAAAATACCAATAGGGAAAACAATTTCTCTCTTTTTGGTAAGTTTGATCTTTATACATCATCACATGTGAACACTTCATTTGAAAACAAATAATTAATAAACATGTAAGCCACCAAATTATGCATCATGCTGGATTTTATTTTGAGTGCATTTTGTGACAACATAAAATAATTTGAAGAAGAAACATATTAAATTCCTAAAATTAAAAATTGGAAAGTAAAAGAAATTCTTGAATCTAGGAAAGAGAAGAAAATGGTGTGGATAAAAAAATAAGTAAATAATAATATTGTAGAAGTTATATTTACTGGAAAATTTGAAGTTCAGAACATAAGTGAATTGGAATTTGGATTTGAATTTGGATCCACACACAAATTTGGAAGTTTAAATGAAAAACAAAAATGAAATAAAACAGAAAATAAAGAAAAAGGAGAAAAACAACTAACTGGGCTTGATTCTCCAATTCGGCCCACCCACTCACTCACTTCGCGCGGCCCAAGAACACCCAACCGGCCAGCGTGCCGACAAGTATGGCCCGCAGGTCAGCCACTCGCGGGGCCCGCGCTGTCAGTCTCTCTGCTGGGCGTCGCATGCGTTCAGTCACTGCACGTGGGTCCGTGGCGTCAGGTCTATCTTCAAACACCGTAAGCCTCGGAACGGTCTCATGCGCGCGGACTCCGTCCGTCCTTCCCCGTCAACCTCATCCCGAGCACGGCGGGCCAAGATCCGAGATCGTTCCGATTGTTGCGCAACCCCTCAGTGCATATAAGCATGCCCCTGCGACCCTCCTTGGCCATGGGCGGGCGGGTGCACCGGTGTTTCGACGGAGGGGAAAGGGAGGAAGATCCGCCGCGAACGAATCGCGTATACAGCCTCAATGGGGTCTCGGCATTGGGTCTGGGAGCTTCAACTCGCCACCTGGAAGGTGCTCGTGGCCTCGCCGGACCCGATTGGCATGTGCTGCACTGGGAATTTCTCGTCGTAGTCCACTGTTGCCGTGAGTTCGCCTCACGCCGTGGCCGGTACTCCTCGCGACCTACTCAACAGGTAATACCTTCTCCAATCGATCCGCTTCATCGCTGCGTAAGAATTGCCGTCGTTAGTGCGCGATTTAGGGCTGCTAGTAGGAAGGCGGGACCCTAAACTCCGGCCGTCGCCGCGGCTGGCCGGCCGCGCCGCCGTGCCCATATGGCGGGGGAAGGAGATGAGGGTCGTACCGTTGGATTCTTATCCAACGGTGGAGATTAGATAGTGAGATAACCTTTCGATGGATTGGATCTGGACCATCCATTCTTGATCTGACGAGCATGGTGCGGTCTTTGATTACTTAAAATCTCTGCCGTCCCTCGTCGATCCTGCGGCCACCAGAGTATGCCGGCTCCTGTGAAGATTAGATCTAATCGTAGTCGTCCGCTGGTAATCCGACGGTCTGGATCGCCAGATACCCCTTCGCCATGCCTGTTTCGCTAAAGAGCCCCTGAAGTATTTAGTAATCAACCCGCCGTCCCGATCTGCTGTGCACTGAGTCTTGGGACTTCTTGCACCGAACCCCCTGCACTTCTCTGTAATAATGTGCCCAGTCCAGAGAGTTATAAAATCAGGAAAATGAATTAGAAAATGAGTTTTTAATATAAAAATAATTCCTAGAATTTATATAATTCATAGAAAATTCATTTTAGCTCCAAATTGAACCATTCCACTTTCTAAAATTTTGTAATTTTATTATCTACCACCTAGTGCCTCTGTTTTGGCACGAAAACAATTAAAAATTTAATCTCTCATTTAATCCATTTTAATCACATAAAACCTTTGAAAATTCATAACTTAAAATCTATAACTCCAAAATTAATGATTCCTGTTCCTATGATCTTATTTTAATATGTGTATTATTAATGTGTATTTTGTTCTTATGTTTGGTGTAATGTTAATTTTGCCTATACCATGTTTGTTTGAATTGCTACGACTAGCAGTGAGGTCACGAGTCACCTGAAGATCATCCTGGTACCTGGATTCTCAAGGCCCAGGCAAGTTGTGCCCTTGATCACTTCTTTTCACCTACTCATGTTCTAATTAATCATAATGATCTGCATAGGTTAATTTTGATGGGACCCAATAGGTTACCCTAGTTTGATTATCTTTATACCTTGTTTACCACTGAACCTTTTTGGGTAGTACTTGCTAGTGCTTTATGTGGTTTTGGGTATGAAGATACATTATTCATGATCACACTTTTATTATCTGTTTATTATTATTGTTCATGTTAAGATCATTATGTTAATTGGAACATGGAGAACCACCCGGGAAAACAGTGCTACCACAAGGGAGGAATGGGACCCCTTGGCTGATTAATTAGGAAAGCTAGTGGAAGACTACCTTACCCGAAAGGGGCAAGGGCAGTAGGGGAGTGGTCAGTGTAGGGAGGCCCTCGGGAGGATTTTGCTGCGATGGCGGTCCTGCAAGGGATTCCTGCATTGGAACTTCCTATAAACTGTAGCGGGTTTTCGGAAGCTAGTGGAACTTTGTAAAGGCCTCGTAGTGGATCCCTAGCCATTCACCTCGGTAGTGTCTAAGGGCCTTGCAAACCCTGGCGACATGGGATACACGACTTGTGGGTAAAGATGCGCAACCTCTGCAGAGTGTAAAACTGGTATACTAGCCGTGCTCACGGTCATGAGCAGCTCGGACACTCACATGATTAAATTATGGAACTAAATTCAATTTGTCATATGCATTGCATTGCAGGTGATGTTGTTACTTTTGTTCTATTACTTAATTGGGTTTGGTATTTACTTATACTTAGTAACTGCTAATAAAATTTTGACCAACTTTAAAAGCAATGCTCAGCTTCAACCATCCTCTTTGGTAAGCCTTACACTTCACGTGAGCTCCCACCTTTGGCGAGTTCATGTACATTATTCCCCACAACTTGTTGAGCAATGAACGTATGTGAGCTCACTCTTGCTGTCTCACACACACCACAGGTCAAGAACAGGTACCACAGGATGAGGCGCTTGGAGGATGCTGCGATGTGTTCGTGAGAGGTCTAGGTCGTCGTCTCCCAGTCAACTTTGGGTTGCTGGACCGTTGTCTCCTTATAATGTAATTATTTATTTTGTATAGAACTCCTGTTATATAGTAAAGATGTGACATTCGATCCTGTGCCATGATTCATCATATGTGTGAGACTTGGTCCCAGCACACCTGGTGATTATGTTTGCGCCCGGATTTTGGACCCCTAAAATCCGGGTGTGACACATAGGTAAAGTCCGTGAATGGCCGCTTCAAACTTGTTGATGGAGTCCCGACCCATTATAGCGTTGTACGGGTATACCATGTCGACGATGTTGAAGGTGATCTGCTTGCTTCGTGCATTGGGTGCTACACCGAAGGACAAAGGTAGCTCGATCTTGCCCACAGGAAAGGTGCCCTTGCCGCTGAAACCATAGAGGGGGTTGTCCGAAGGCTTAAGCAAACTGTGGCTTATGCCCATGCGGTTGAAGGCGTGGAGGAAAATGATGTCCGCCTGGCTGCCGTTGTCAACTAAAACTTTGTGCAGGTCCCAGCCTGCCACGCTGCAGTTGATGACCATGGCATCAATGTGGGGTGCGCTGCGTAGGTCGACATCTCTAGCGTCGAAGGTCAGTGGCACGTGGGACCACTTCGTTTGCACGACTGGGCCGGTGACGGCAACGTGGTTGATGCTTTAGTAGTGGTCCCTCTTCTGTCGCTTCGTGTCGAAGTTGACACTGGATCCCCCAGTGATCATGTGGATGATTCCGCGATACGACTGATCGGCGAAGTCTTCATGCTTTGGCGCTTGGGGTGGTTTGGGTGGTGGATGTTTAGCTGATGCGGGTGTGGAGGCAGAGGTGGAGGTGGTACGATTTGTACCTCCTGATGGTGTTGGTAAGCGTGGTTAGGTGGATGCTGGGCGGGGCCGTGGTTGTATGGTTGTGGTAGGTGGTGTTGATATGTGTGCGCGACAACCCGTGGGTTGTCGGCTGGTTGCGCCCGAGACATCCTGTCCCTGGTGGCCTTCATTTCCGGGCAATCCCTTGTTGGGTGCGCGCAGTCTTCGCCGTGGAACAGGCAGTAAAATCTGCGCGGCTGCTGCGCCCATCCTCGGCCCCGACCACGGGTGCCACTACCGTGGCCCTAGGGGGATAATCTTGACGGCGAGGGGCCTCTCCAGCGGGGTGCTAGTTGGCAATGTTATGGACCTGCTGTTGACTACGGTTGTCCCGACCTGAGTCTGACTACGAAGGTCTTGTCAATGTTATGGACTGCGAAGGGTCCTTGGGTTTCCTCTGGGACTCGACCTTGCGCTAGTGGAGCTCTTCGGATCTGGCATATTTTTTGAACAGCTGATAGAGCTCTTGAAGGTTCTTGGGTGGGTCCCTGATGCAGTGGTTGTAAAGGACGCCAGCCCGAAGGCCACTGATGGTGTAGTGAATGGCAATTTGGTCATCGACCGAAGGCAGTTGTGACTTGAGAGTCAGGAACTTGCGGTAGTACTCCCGCAGGGTTTCTTTCTCCAGCTTCTTGCAGAGTGACAGTTCGGCCAAGGCATCGGTGTCTGGGCAGTACCCCTCGAAGTTGAGCAGAAATTTGTCCCGGAGACTTCTCCAGGAGTCGATGGACAACGGGGGCAACCTGGTGTACCAGGTTAGGGCCGAACCCTCGAGGGCGATGATGAAGGACTTTGCCATTGTGACGTCGTCCCCTCCGGATGATGCAACAGCGACTTGATAGCTTATGATGTACTGCGCTGGGTCGGTGCTGCCGTTGTACTTGGGGTAAGTCCCTGCCCTGAAGTTGGCAGGCCATGGTGACACCTGCAGTTGCGGCGCCAGGGGGCTCCGCTCATCAAGGTAATTGATGCCTTGGAAAGCTGCGGCATGCGGGATGAAGGGTCCGTGCTGAGGAACGAATAGGTCTCCGACTGGCGCGCGCTGCTGGAGGGGCGGGCCGTACTGCAGATCATGTTAGCCTTCGCGTTGCATGAGCACAATTTCCTGCTCAAGCTCTTGAGCCCTCTGCTCCTCATCCCGTATCATTTGGCGCACCTTGGCCTGCGTAGAGACACGTTGGCGCTTGGCCTCGAGGATTTCCTTCTGCTTCTGGAGGTTGCAGTTTTTGAGGCGCAGGGCCCGTAGCTGTAGTTCTTCTTCTGCGGAGACGCCGAGGACCTCGCCGTCCTCTGCTGCGTCCTTGCCCTCTGGTGGAGCGAAGCCTGGGGGTGGCACTTGTGGCTGCCCTTCGGAGCTGCAGGTGCGGAGGGTGCCCTCTGGAGTGTGTTGATCGTTGTGCTGTCTCTTACTATGTGCTTCGTCTTCGCCAGCTCCTTGGTGGGTGTTGTCGGTGAGGGCCTTGCCCTTTTTCTTAGCTAGCAGTGCTGCCTTCGCTGCTTCGTCGACGGATGGGGCTGCCTTCGAATTAGCTCTTTTGGGTGCCATCGCGGGTGGTTTGCTCGTAGCACGAACGGTGGGCGCCAATGTTGGAACTTGTGCTTCCGTGCAAGTCGATCCAATGGGGGGCGAGAAAGATGTGAACACGGTTTAACTCGAGGCGACAATTGCTCTGTTAAATCTAGCCTCTCAAGGGCACTGTATGGGGGTATTTATAGGTGCCTGAGTGCCCAACGTCTCGATGTAAGGACGCATGTACCCTCAGGCACCTGGACTATCCCTGGAATATTCCCATAAAGGAGGGTTACAGACTGCCATTACAGAAAAGCTATTACAAATCGAGCCCGTAACACACGACGCCGCGCAGGGCCTGTTACAATGGGCCGAATCCCACATGGGCCTCATAGTCGGGTGAACACGCGGGACGGAGCGACGTCGTCGTAGGCCTTCGTCTCGTAGTGTAGAGGACGAAGGGTGGACCCCACCGGTCGTATTGCCTCCGTTGGTGCAGCGAGATTGACGAAGGCTGGAGCGAAGGGTGGCGTCTTCGCCTTCGCCCCAACAAAGGAGTCCATCTTCAATGAGCCATGAGATGACAAGCTCACTAACTCTGGCTCGAGTCACAAGAAGAAGGACGAGAAGAAGAAGAGGCGCATCAAGAAGATCGTCTACTACGACTGCGACGAATCTTATTCTTCACCAAGAGACGATGACGACGATGACTCGTCTAACAAGAAACCGGTTAATTCAAATTATTCATTTGATTATTTGTGTATTCCATTTAATTCCAATGCTCATTTGCTTTCAATTCCACTTGGCAAACCTCCACACTTTTATGGAGAAGACTACTCTTTTTGGAGTCACAAAATGCGTAGTCACTTATTTTCTCTCCATCCTAGTATTTGGGAGATAGTTGAAAATGGAATGAATTTCGATAGTACGGATAACCCGGTGTTTATTAATGAACAAATTCATAAGAATGCACAAGCTACCACTGTTTTGCTAGCATCTTTGTGCAGGGATGAATACAATAAGGTGAGCGGCTTGGACAACGCCAAGCAAATATGGGACACCCTCAAGATGTCGCATGAGGGAAACGATGCCACCATGATCACCAAAATGGAGTTGGTGGAAGGCGAGCTAGGAAGGTTCGCGATGATCAGGGGAGAGGAGCCAACACAAACATACAACAGACTCAAGACCCTGGTCAACAAGATTAGAAGCTATGGAAGCACAAGATGGACGGACCACGACGTCGTTCGACTCATGCTCAGGTCCTTTACCGTCATTGACCCTCATCTTGTGAATCTTATCCGTGAGAATCCTAGGTACACAAAGATGACGCCCGAGGAGATACTCGGAAAATTTGTGAGCGGGCACATGATGGTAAAAGAGGCACGATATGTGGATGATGCCTTGAACGGACCACTACACGTCTACGAGTCGTAGCCCGTTGCGCTCAAGGCAACAAGCGGCAAGGAGGCGCTACCAAGCAAGATAGCGCAAGTAGAGGCTGCTGAGCTCAACGAGAATGAAATGGCGCTCATCATCAAGCGCTTCAAGACCGCTCTTAAAGGACGCAAGGAGTACCCCAACAAGAACAAAACAAGGGGAAAGCGCTCCTGCTTCAAATGCGGCAAGATTGGTCACTTTATAGCAAATTGTCCCGATAATGCTAATGACCAGGAACAAGAAAAGAGCGGGAAGAAGGAGAAGAAAAAGAGCTACAGGAAGGCAAAGGGCGAGGCACACCTCGGAAAGGAATGGGACTCGGACTGCTCTTCTTCCGACTCCGACGATGAAGGACTTGCTGCCTCGGCCTTCAACAAGTCCTCTCTCTTCCCCAACGAACGACACACTTGCCTCATGGCCAAGGAGAAGAAGGTAAGTGTTCGTGCTACCCCTAAATACACTACTTCTAGTGATGATGATTCTAGTGATGATAAAGTAGATTACTCTAGCTTATTTAAAGGTTTTGATAGAGCTAAAGTAGATAAAATCAATGAGTTAATCGATGCTTTAAATGAAAAATATAGATTGCTAGAAAAGCAAGAGGACATTTTATAAGAAGAGCATGATAAATTTGTTAGTGTGCAAAAATCTCTTGCTTTAGAAGTTAAAAGGAATGAAATGCTATCTTCTGAGTTATCTGCTTGTCATGAAACTGTATCTAGTTTAAAGAGTTTAAATGATGAATTAACTACTAAGCTAGAAGGAGTTAGTAAATCTATTTCTTGTGAAGGGTGTGTTGTTATTTGTGATATATGTAAGGATTTTAATGTTGATGCTTGTGATGAACACTTAAATTCTATCACCAAATTAAATAATGAGGTGGAAAGTCTTAATGCTCAACTTAAAACTTGCAAAATTAATTTTGATCAATTAAAATTTGCTAGGGATGCCTACACCGTTGGTAGACACCCCTCAATTAAGGATGGGCTTGGTTTTCGAAAGAAAGCCAAGAACTTAACAAGCCAAAGGACTCCCATTCCCAACAAGGAGAAAGGGAAGGCCCCTATGGCTAGTAGTAATAAAAAGAATCATGCTTTCATTTATGATAGAAAATTTTCTAGGAATGCTCATTATAATAGGAGTTATGTTGATTACAATGATTCACATGCTATGTTTGCCTCTAGCTCTACTTTTGTGCATGATAGAAGTAGGCCTAGGAGAAGTAATGTTGTACCTCATGTGCCTAGGAAAATGTGCAATGAATCTACTATCATTTACCATGCTTGTAATACTTCATTTGCTATTTTATGTAAGAAGGAAAAAGTAGTTGCTAGAAAGTTGGGATCCAAATGCAAGGGAGATAAGACTTGTATTTGGGTTCCAAAGGCTATTGTGACTAACCTTGTAGGATCCAACAAGAGTTGGGTACCTAAAACCCAAGTGTAAATTGCCTTGCAGGTTTATGCATCTGGGGGATCAAGCTGGATTATCGACAGCGGATGCACAAACCACATGACGGGGGAGAAGAAGATGTTCACCACCTACGTCAAGAATAAGGATTCCCAGGATACGATCATCTTTGGAGATAGGAACCAAGGCAAGGTCAAAGGCTTGGGCAAGATAGCCATCACCAATGAACACTCCATTTCAAACGTATTTCTAGTAGAGTCGCTTGGTTATAATCTCCTGTCTGTAAGTCAATTGAGCCACATGGGCTACAATTGTTTGTTTACAAATGTTGATGTTTCTGTCTTTAGAAGGAGTGATGGTTCATTAGCGTTTAAGGGTGTATTAGATGGCAAACTCTACTTAGTTGATTTTTTGAAAGAGGATGCCGATCTAGATGCATGCTTAATAGCTAAGACTAGCATGCGCTAGCTGTGGCATCGCCGTCTAGCACATGTTGGGATGAAGAACCATCACAAACTTCTAATGGGAGAACATGTGTTAGGACTAACAAATGTATGTTTCAAGAAAGATAGACCTTGTGCAGCTTGTCAGGCAGGAAAACAGGTGGGGAGCTCTCATCACAACAAGAATGTGATGACAACATCAAGACCACTGGAGATACTACATATGGACCTCTTCAGACCCGTTTCCTACCTTAGCATTGGGGAAAGTAAGTATGGTCTTGTTATTGTTGATGATTTTTCCCGCTTCACTTGGTTGTTCTTTTTGCAGGATAAACCAGAAACCCAAGGGACCCTTAAGCGCTTTCTAAGGCGGGCTCAAAACGAATTTGAGCTCAAGGTGAAAAAGATAAGAAGCGACAACGGGTCCGAGTTCAAGAATCTGCAAGTGGAAGAGTACCTTGAGGAAGAAGGCGTCAAGCACGAGTTCTCCGCTCCCTACACACCACAGCAAAATGGTGTAGTAGAGAGGAAGAACAGGACGCTTATCGACATGGCGAGGACGATGCTTGGAGAATTCAAGACGCCTGAGCGGTTTTGGTCGGAAGCTGTGAACACAGCTTGCCACGCCATAAACCGGCTCTACCTTCATCGCCTCCTCAAGAAGAACTCGTATGAACTTCTTACCATTAACAAACCCAACGTCTCATACTTTTGTGTATTTGGGAGCAAATGTTACATTCTTGTGAAGAAAGGTAGAAATTCTAAATTTGCTCCCAAGGCAGTAGAAGGGTTTTTACTAGGGTATGACTCAAATACAAGGGCGTATAGAGTCTTCAACAAATCATCGGGTTTGGTTGAAGTCTCTAGCGATGTTGTATTTGATGAGACTAATGGCTCTCCAAGAGAGCAAGTTGATCTTGATGATGTAGATGAAGATGATGTTCCAACAGCCGCAATACGCACCATGGCGATTGGAGATGTGCGACCACAGGAACAACAAGAGCAAGATCAACCTTCTTCCTCAACAACGGTGCATCCCCCAACTCAAGATGATGAACAGGTCCCTCAAGAAGAGGCACATGATCAAGGGGGAGCACAAGAAGAACAAGTTATGGAGGAAGAAGAACCACCAGCCCCTCCAACTCAAGTCCAAGCGACGATTCGTTGACCAGATTCTAGGTGACATAAGCAAGGGAGTAACCACTCGCTCAAGATTAGCTAACTTTTGTGAGCATTACTCGTTTGTCTCTTCTATTGAGCCTTTCAGGGTAGAAGAGGCCTTGCAAGATCCAGACTGGGTGTTGGCCATGCAGGAAGAGCTCAACAACTTCAAGAGGAATGAAGTTTGGAGCCTGGTGCCACGTCCAAAGCAAAATGTTGTGAGAACCAAGTGGGTGTTCCGCAACAAACAAGACGAGCACGGGGTGGTGACAAGGAACAAGGCTCGACTTGTGGCAAAAGGTTATGCCCAAGTCGCAGGTTTGGATTTCGAGGAGACTTTTGCTCCTGTTGCTAGGCTAGAGTCTATTCGCATTCTATTAGCCTATGCCACTCACCATTCTTTCAGGTTGTTTCAAATGGACGTGAAGAGCGCTTTCCTCAATGGGCCAATCAAGGAGGAGGTATACGTGGAACAACCCCCTGGCTTTGAGGATGACAGGTATCCCGACCATGTTTTTAAGCTCTCTAAGGCGCTCTATGGACTTAAGCAAGCCCCAAGAGCATGGTATGAATGCCTTAGAGATTTCTTAATTGCTAATGCTTTCAAGGTTGGGAAAGCTGATCCCACTCTTTTCACTAAGACTTGTGACGGTGATCTTTTTGTGTGCCAAATTTATGTCGATGACATAATATTTGGTTCTACTAACCAAAAGTCTTGTGAGTTTAGCAGGATGATGACTCAAAAGTTTGAGATGTCGATGATGGGTGAGTTGACATACTTCCTTGGATTCCAAGTGAAGCAACTCAAGGACGGCACCTTCCTCTCCCAAACGAAGTACACTCAAGATCTTCTCAAGCGGTTTGGGATGAAGGAGGTAAGCCCGCGAAGACACCAATGGGAACCGACAGACATGTTGACCTCAACAAAGGAGGTAAGTCCGTTGATCAAAAGGCATACCGGCCTATGATAGGGTCATTACTTTATTTATGTGCTAGTAGACCGGATATTATGCTTAGCGTATGCATGTGTGCTAGATTTCAATCCGACCCAAGGGAATGTCACCTTGTGGCCATTAAGCGGATTCTTAGATATTTAGTTGCTACGCCTTGCTTCGGGATCTGGTATCCAAAGGGGTCTACCTTTGACTTAATTGGATATTCAGACTCCGATTATGCTGGATGCAAGGTTGATAGGAAGAGCACATCAGGGACGTGCCAATTCCTAGGAAGGTCCCTGGTGTCTTGGAGTTCAAAGAAACAAACCTCTATTGCCCTATCCACCGCTGAGGCCGAGTATGTTGCCGCAGGACAGTGTTGCGCGCAACTACTTTGGATGAGGCAAACCCTCCGGGACTTTGGCTACAATCTGAGCGAAGTCCCACTCCTATGTGACAATGAGAGTGCAATCCGCATGGCGAATAATCCTGTTGAACACAGCCGCACTAAGCACATAGACATCCGGCATCACTTTCTGAGAGACCACCAGCAAAAGGGAGATATCGAGGTGTTCCATATTAGCACCGAGAACCAGCTAGCCGATATCTTTACCAAGGCATTAGATGAGAAAACCTTTTGCAGGCTGCGTAGTGAGCTAAATTTCTTAGATTCACGTAACTTGGATTGATCTATGGCATACATGTGTTTTATGCCTTTGATCTTGTTACTTATACATTTATGCAATTTGTTGCTTATTTATGGTGCTCAAGTTGTGCAAGGGATCCCCGGACCTCACAAGTCCATGTGTGAATGATGCACATATTTAGCGGGAGAAGTAATACAACTTGACCCTTTGAGACTAATCCTTGTGTTTGAGTTACTTGATCTAGTCTCAAAGGTGCATTGAAAGGGAAAGGTGAACTTGGACCATGCAAAGACTTCCACTACACTCCGGTATTAGTGTACTCACCTCCAAGTTCATTCTTATGCTCTTATTGCCTTTTGCTCTTAATTGACAATTTTTGGTGAGGCAATGGGGTTAAAAGGCCAAAATGATCCCGTTTTGGTGTTTAATGCCAAAGGGGGAGAAATTAATGCCAAAGCAAATGGATCAGCTACCACTTGAGAATTTTGAAAATAGTAGAGTTAGAATGTTTGATTTGTCCAAAATACTCTTATTGCAAAATTTGGTCTCTTGTGGGGGAGAATTTATGATTATGGGAAAAAGGGGGAGTTTTTGGCTCTTGATAAATTTTTCCATTGAAATATCTCTCTTTGTGCCCAAACAAGTGAGTTTGACTTAGAGATAAAAAAAATGAATTTGATTTGCAAAAACAAACCAAGTGGTGGCAGAGAATGATCCAAATATGCCAAATTAGAGTCAAAAACAATTTGGTCCTTATTTGCATCGATGTTGCACTTATTTGTGTTGCTTTTTGATGTGTTGGCATAAATCACCAAAAAAGGGAGATTGAAAGGGAAATGTGCCTTTGGGCCATTTCTATAATGTTTTGGTGATTAAGTGTCCAACACATATTAAGTGAGTTGATTATGTGCCAAACAAGCAAGAAGTACAAATCAAGACATGAGGTACGTTTCTAGACTTAGTACATTGTTTTGAGTACTAGCATATATTGTCTAAGTGCTAGAAACAGGAAAAGAAAAGATTGCAATAGACTTGGCTGTGTGCAGCCAAGTCTAGCTCGGTCTGGCACACCGGACTGTCCGGTGGTGCACCGGACTATCCGGTGGTACACCGGACTGTGTCTGGTGCGCCAGGCTGAACTCCGGTTAACAGGCCGCTCTCGGGAAAAGTTTGGCGGCGTACGGCTATAATTCACCGGACTGTCCGATGGTGCACCGGACTGTCCGGTGAGCCAACGGTCGCCAGCGCAGCGGTGGGCCGCGTAATCCATGGGCGACGCGTGGCCCGCGCCAACGGTCGGCAGGGGCACCGGACTGTCCGATGTGCACCGGACAGTGTCCGGTGCGCCAACTGCCACAGATCTGCAACGGTCGTCTGCGCTAGAATAGGAAAGAGATCGACACCGGACCGTCTATAGTGACTGTCCGGTGGTGCACCGGACTGTCCGGTGCGCCACCCGACAGAAGGCAAGGATAGCCTTCCTTGTTGGCCTCCAACGGCTCCTAGCTGCCTTGGGGCTATAAAAGGGACCCCTAGGCGCATGGAGGAGTCACCCAAGCTTACAAGAAACATTCTAAGACTCCAAGATTCCAACATCGCGCATTTGATTCTTTGAGATAGTGACTTGAGCTCCATTTGAGTTGAGAACTCTGTGCGTTGTGTTTTGAGCTCGAGTTGTGACTTGTGTGTGTGATTGTGCTGTGATTTGAGTCTTGTGTGCGTTGCTCTCCCCTCCCTTACTTATGTGCTTCTTTTGTGATTATCATTGTAAGGGCAAGAGGCTCCAAGTTGTGGAGATTCCTCGCAAACGGGAGAAAAGATTAAGGAAGAAAGCTGTGGTATTCAAGTTGATCATTGGATCACTTGAAAGGGGTTGAGTGCAACCCTCGTCCATTGGGACACCACAACGTGGAAGTAGGCAAGTTTCACTTGGCCGAACCACGGGATAAAAATCGTGTGTCTCTTGTGTTACTCCTCTCTGTGATTAATTGTGTTCGCAAGAGATCGCTTCTAGCCACTTAGCCGCACTAACACTTATAACCAAGTTTTGTGGCTATTAGTTTTTGATTTTTACAGGATCACCTATTCACCCCCCCTCTAGGTGCTCTCAAGAAGCACTAGCTGCCATTTAATTGGCTACCCTGACAGATCAAAGGGTTATAGATTCTACTGCCCAAACAGACAAACCAAGTTCATAGAAACTAGACATGCCATTTTCTTAGAGGATGACATGATTAAGGGGAGTAAGGTACTCAGAGAGGTTGATCTTCAGGAAAAGATGATATATGTCCCATTTCCGATGGTTGAAGAACCATACTTCTCGATACCCACTTTGGTTCCACCAACAGTCATTCTGACTGTGGGAGAAACCCCTGCTACAAATGTGGCATCACCTAGTGCAACTACTGTAGAGCAAGTAGCTTCACCTTCTGCGCATATTGGCCCTAAGCCAGTTGCACAAGAAAGTTCAGAAGATAATAATAGTGTTACGCCAAGTGACGCACCATTGTAGGAGCTCCAGGTAGAATCTAAACCAGAACCAAGTCTTAGGAGGTCACAGAGACTCAGAAAATCTGCGATTCCTGATGACTATGTAGTCTATGTTGTAGAAGACACAGGAAGTGATGAGATTTATATGAGTGAAGACATTGATACAGAAGGTGATCCCACATCATATGAAGCTGCTATGAGAAGCGCAAATTCATCCAAATGGTTATCCGCCATGGAAGATGAATTAGAATCCATGAGAATGAACAAAGTTTGGAACTTAGAAGTCATTCCCCAAGGAGCCAAAACAGTAGGTTGTAAATGAGTCTACAAGACAAAGCGTGACTCCAGAGGGAACATAGAAAGATACAAGGCTAGACTTGTGGCCAAAGGGTTCACACAGAGAGAAGGGATTGACTACCATGAAACCTTCTCACCTGTCTCAACATAAGATTCATTCAGGATCATCATGGCACTAGTTGCTCATTTTGATCTAGAGCTCCATTAGATGGATGTAAAGACAGCATTCCTAAATGGAGAGTTAGTAGAAAACGTGTTCATGGCACAACCAAAGGGTTTTGTTGTGAGCGGTAAAGAACACATGGGATGTCACTTGAGGAGGCCCATTTATGGATCAAAACAGGCCTCCAGACAGTGGTACATCAAGTTTGATCAGACTATAAGAAAGTTTGGTTTCGAGGAAAACAAGGAAGACAATTGCATTTATGCAAAATTTAGGAAAGGAAAGTATATCTTCCTTGTTCAGTATGTTGATGACATAATCTTAGCTAGTAGTGATAAGGATCTACTAGCGGAAACAAAAAGGTTTCTTTCCTCGAATTTTGATATGAAAGACATGGGAGAAGCCTCTTATGTTCTTGGAGTAGAAATTCATAGAGATAGACAAAATGGAGTATTAGGACTCTCACAGAAGTCATATATAGAAAATGTACTAAAGAGGTATAATATGCACAAGTGTAATGCCTCACCTGGTCCAATAGTCAAGGGTGATAAGTTTGGGGAATATCAGTGTCCCAAGAATCAGTATGAGAAAAATAAGATGAAGTCAGTACCATATGCTTTAGCTATCGAAAGCATTATGTATGCTCAAGTATGTACTCGCATTGACTTAGCTTTTACCACCAGGATGCTTGGACGCTATCAGAAGAATCCAGGCATAGATCACTGGGAAGCAGTCAAGAAAGCTCTAAGGTACCTTCAAGGTACTAAAGGTCTCATGCTTACGTACAGAAGATCTAATTCCCTACAAATAGTTGGCTATGCAGATGCCGACTGGGGAGGGTGTAGAGATACACTGAAGTCCACTTCAGGGTATGTCTTTATGCTCTCTAGGGGAGCTATTTCTTGCAAGAGCTGCAAACAGACAACGAGAGCATCATCGACAATGCACGCTGAGTTTGTTGCTACATATGAGACAACTGGACAGGCGATATGGATAAAGAAATTCGTACCCAGATTAAGAGTGGTTGATAGCATAGAGCGACCACTGAGAATTTATTGTGACAATGAGCCAGCAGTATTTTTCTCCCATAACAATAAGTCAAGTGGCTCTGCCAAGTATATTGACATTAAGTGTTATATTATTAAGGAGAAGATTCTGGATCACACCATTCAAGTTGAGCATATAAGAACCCATCAGATGCTTGCGGATCCGCTCACAAAAGGTCTTCCACCCAGCGTGTTTAGTAAGCACGCAACCGGCATGGGATTAAGGGAGTACCTATGATCCTGAATCATAGGGGCTACAGATTGCAACCTAGTAAAATCTTTCGTTCTGAAGCAGGGGAGCATGTTGTAGTCAATGAGTGTGGTGATACTTAATAGATCATTGTCACGCATTGGTCTCTATGTGTAAACCTGTTAAAGGATGGAATTAATAAAAGTTTGAGTGTGAGTTATGTAGAGAACAAAGGGGAGATTGTTAGGATGTGTCCTCTACACTAGCCGGTTAACAGTAACCGGGGTAGGGTTAATCCTAACCGTCGAACCGCACCCCTGATCGGAGGGCTATCCTAACCGTTGGTTGCAGCCCCCGGTCACACGACGCCATATAAATAGATTAAGGGGGCCGACAGGTTTAGCCAACGCTAGTTGCTCGACCACAAAACCCTAATCGACACTGTAAGGAAAATGGAACCCGGGCCATTTAGCTCAATAGGTTTTGGTGTTTGATGATCAACATAACATATGGACTAATGTATTTCCCAAGTGTTTGTGTGTTGTAGTTCACAGGATGCGAAGTGGATTGGACTGATGCTCTAAGGGTGCAACACCTCAAAGAAGACATTATAAGACCCATAGAAGACATTACAAAGTCATATTGAAGATACTTTATACATGCTAAGAGTCCGACACATCAAGAAGTAGAAGTGAGATACAAAGCTACAAAACAAAAGTGAAGTTGACAAAGTTGAGAGGAAGGGCTGACTGAATTGGAAGTGTTTCACAAAATCAAATCTACTCAAACTGACATGGCTTCAACTCTGAGATGTAGATAATTTTATAAGCTTTCCAAAAAGTCTAAGATCATCAAAATCGGAGTTCGGAGCTAAAATTTATGCCCATAATACGAAGTCGTAATTGCTGAAAAAACTACAGCAGCATATGGATGTCCAGTGCACACCGGACTGTCCGGTGTGCCAAATTTGCTTAAACTGGTATGACTTTAACTCTGGGATGTAGAGAATTTCATAAGCTTTCCAAAAAGTATAAGATCATCGAAATCAGAGTTCGGAGCTAAAAGTTATGGCCAAATTACGACAAGTGAACATGGGTTGTCCGGTGCACACCGGACCGTCCGGTGCACCATGTCTGGTGCGCCATCTTCGGAAGCTCCAACGGCTATCTTCAATGGCTAGTTCACGTGGCATGTCCGATGCACCACTGGACAGTCCGGTGCACCTGTCCGGTGCGCCGCAGAAAGCTGCAGAACTGCTTTCCAACGGCTATATTTGAGTTGAGGCCTATATATACTTCACCCAACCGGCCATTTGGAGGTGTGGGAGCCCAAGCAACATACCAAGGCATATTGTAGACATTTCCAAGTGCCCAAACACCCAAGTGCTTAATATAATCACTAGGTGGTTAGCGTAGGTGCTTTGCAAAGTTCTTAGGTTAGTTAGACCGCATTAGCGCTTGCTCTAGGTGAATCCTAGCTACTTGAGTGAGTTTAGATAAATCACACAACCCCTTGGCTCTTGCGTGAGCCGTTGTAATTATACCGAGTGGGGCGAGAGTCTTGCGAGACCGTGACAACCGCGTTTGTGTCACGGCCTCCACCGTGTACCGGAGGGAACGAGGCCTGCGGCATTTTTGGCCGAAAGCTCGATAGTGGATACGGCGGGGAGCGTCCGAGAGGAGCTGGAAGCGGAGCACCACTACGCGTGGAGAAGGCCCGCGACTCTCTACGGAGTTACTCAACCGAGGTGCTTGGCCCTCGCGTGGGCTTCCCTTTGCGTAGGGGCACCAACAAGGATTAGTCGGGACCTTGCGTGGTTTCGGATACCTCGGTAAAAATACTGGCGTCATCCACGAGAGTTTGCATCTCTACCTTGCTCTTTAAGCTTCCGCGTTTATATTAAGCATTTAAGTTTCAATCTTGTCTTTATACTTATATAGTGTAGATTGAAACTTAGCCATTGCGGTAGAGATAGCAACACTTAAACAAAACCTAGTTTGCACATTCTAGTTTGATTATTTGCATAGGTTTTGTTCTAGGGAATTATTTGTGGCCTAGTTTAGTGAAAGTTTTAGAAGTCCTAATTCACCCCCCTCTCTTAGGCTTCACCCGTTTCCTTCAGACACCTTGAGAGGAACCGATCCCCTAGGCGCTCGGAGTGACTAGAATCGCTGTGACTATGTCTCAGATCCCCATCATCCCATCGGGATCTGAGGTTCCCCCTGCAGGCAACATTGGAGGAGCTGATCCATCGTCGATCAATGACGGGAACCAATCTCCTCAACACCAGCAGGGAGATCGAGAAGGAGGAGGCGGGTCTACGCTGCAAGATGCCACCGCAATGATGGCTAGGATCAACAACGACAGTATGTTTACCTATACCCCTCAGTAGAATAGATCTACTCATCATCGAGGTATTTTAGACACAGATTGGTATTCTAGAGACTTAGAAATTGATCCTTAGCACCAAAGAATCTAACAGTATGCCTACTAGAGATGGACTAATAGTGCGATCAAACATGGTCTACGAAGATGTTTGGTCTGAATAGGTACCACATTCGATATAGAGTTAGCTGTGTGTCATGAGGCCATCCAAGGTGCGCGACAAATCAGCAGGGGCGGACCCACAGGGGGGTCCAGGTGGGCCCTGGCACACCCTAAGCTAGGCCCACCGAAGACCCCATCCGGCCATCCCGGCATCCCGAGCGATCATTCAGCTTCCATTACACCAGACGGCGGGCGACGACTGAGATCAGTTTTCGTCTTTCTACGATCTGCGCCCGAGATGACAAACGACAGATGACTAGACGAGGGCGGTGTGCGGCGGGGGCCCTGCCCCCTGCCTCCGTCCGACCAACGTGGTGCGATCTGCTACTGAAGACCGAAGTGCCCAGTTGCCCTGCGCGGTGCGCGGCGGCGCCCTGCCAGCCTGCCTCCGTCTGCCCGTCTGGTTGGCTGTTGGCTGTTGGCTCTTGGAGTCTTCGTCTGGACATCTGCCCAAGACCCAAGTACCTATTGGCTACTTGGCTGTTGGATGTTGGTTGTTGCCTCTTGCCTCTTGGTCTGGCTGTAGTGCCGTACCTGGCTGCAACTGTTCAAGCCTTTGCTTTGCTGTTCAACGCTTCAGCCGGCCAGGTAATGCACTAATGTACATATATATTTTTGTTGAATTTTGTCTAATGTGATGTGTATATATATATTGTTGTTGATTTTTTTTCTTATTGATTGTTGATTCACTACAATTGTTTTTGTAGTGTCTAAAATATGAAGAAGCAGGGAGATATTGCCTCTCTTTTTCGCAATCATGCTGTAAAGAAACAGAAGTTTATTGCTTCTTCATTATCTCCGGATGTTACTCAAGCGCCGACACCTCAAGAACAAGAGGAAGAGAGGATAAATGAAGAAATTGTGAATCCAATGCCATCTGCATCGCTACCGCCAACCAACAATTTATGATGTCAGTCGTCTTCCACATGATCCAGGTGAAAGACAACCTATTGCAAGTTACCATGCTAATGATCACGATGCAATTCGAAGAGCATATATTCTTAGAGGTCCATTTCAACCATATGCACATGAATTTCAAATAGGAAAATTGGAGATAGAGATCACCATTTTAATTTTGTGTGGTTTCAAAATTTTCCTTGGATTGAATATAGTGTCAAGAAAGATGCTGCATTTTGCTTTATGTGCTACTTATTCAAAAGTAAAGCAAATAAGGACAAAGGGACTTCTGCATTTACTTTAGATGGTTGGAATAATTGGAATAAAGAGTCTGAAGCACTTCTAAAACATGTGGGTTCTATGACACATAAGACAGCCGAAGAGAAATATCTTGGCTTTATAAATCCTAATGCAAGAATTGATAATAAAATTGAGAAGTGGAATGATGATGATCGCAAGGTACGAAAGCTAGCTGATTTCTATCCTAATGACATGTCAAACACTGACTTGTTAAAGCTTGACTTGCAACTTGACAATTATATTGATGGCATAAGAGAAGATGATAGATTCAAAGACATAACTAATCTTGTAGACCTCTCAGTTAAGCTTGTTGAAACAAAGAGACATAAGGTGTTTGATATGGTTTATTTGCTTATCAAATTGATATTGCTTTTGCCGGTAGCGAAAGCAAGTGTTGAAAGGGCATTTTCTACAATGAGTTTAGTGAAGACTAAATTGAGAAACAAGATATGTGATAATCTTTTGGATGATTGTCTTGTTACATACATCGAGAGGGATATTTTCTTCGAAGTGAATGAAGAAGATATAATTGAGACTTTTATGGAGTTGAGGAAGCGCAGGCCAGATAAGTAGTATTATTGAAATCTTTATGTTTAATGTATGCAACTTTCATGCTTAATTGTTGAATGCCAAACTTCATATCTATATATCGAATTGTTTACCAAATTTACTATAAATTATATGTACATTAGATAGAATTCTAAATAAAAATTTTGTTGCGGCACACCCTATATAAAAATCCTAGGTCCGCCACTGCAAATCAGGAACAGGTTGATCCACTGGAATAGCCAACTTCAATTGCAAAACATCAAGGATCGAATGGATGGGAGATGTCGATGGAAGTTTCAGCTTATATGCAACCAAACAGATGCGTTGAAGCACTTCGAATGGACCGAAGAACTTATAAGGTTAGCTTTCTTATAGATCACACCGTGTTGTAGACCCAACAATTCAATAAAGACCTTTTAGTTGCCATACTGTGTGCGGTCTTTGCTGATTCAAATGAACAAGACTTTGTTGGTCCGCGTAAATGATGAACTAAGTGAGCTGCAAATACGAACGCCATTGTTCCCCCACCAATAAGATTTCCATGGATTCTTTTGATTGTACTGCTTTTGTGCTAAGGTTGATTATATGTATTTTGATATCTATTAGAGCCTCTATTTACCTTATCTGGAAATAGGGTTACATGCAACGACAGAGTGTAAACCAGGGTATTGGAGGGAGTCGGGGAGGGGGTCCATCCTCTTTGGGTACTTTAGTATTCATCTTAATTCACATGTATTTTTGTGGATTGAGATGTATTACACCTCAATTCACTTTAATACATATAAATTTAAGGTGAATACTAGAGTATTTAAACAAAGTCTCTATGGCTCCACCGTGCGTTTGAGTTGCTCCACATGAGTGTATGAGTGGGCTGGTGTTGTGCAACACGATGGCTGACAGGCCAGAAAACTCTTGAGCCTTTAACATTTGTCACTTTCCTAAGTTTCTAACCGAGTATGATTAGCTTTCCTAGTTGAATAATATACCTTATGTGTGAGCTATCATAGTTTTATACATGCGTTCAAGACCTTACTTTATTCTAAGTAATCGTTGGACTTGGGTTGTGGTACCTGTGTCCTACATCTCAACAATTACCACCAAGTCCTCGGCAAATAGACAACTATCTCTCCCTCCATCATGTACAATAGTGATTCATTTGTTGTTGTTTGACACCCGGTTTTAGACGTAAAACCGAATGCATAGTATATGTGTGTCAGGATCTATTTTCCACACATACGTTGACGTCACAAGTGTAATATACCAAAACACAATGCATAAAGGCGTAAAAGAGAGTGTATAAATTTTATTACATCATTCAGACTTAAGATTCTTAAACAATAGCATAATCAAATTATAGCAGAAATAACATAGGCGATCTCCCACAGGATGATGACTGGAGTGTCACTAGACTTATAACTCATCATAGTCCCCGTCAAAGTCTTCGTCCTCACCTTCTGATAAAAAATTAAGCAAAGACTGAACTCACTTATGGTGGGGGCTCAGCAAGTGGGAGGAATATGCATGGTTAACAAGGTAAGGCTAAAGTTCAGTGTGGTTAGCATTTTAGTTAGTCAACATTTTATTATTAATATCTGATTACTAAATATGAGTGTATACCATCCCAAAATTAAATATGAGCAAAAATAATTATTTCCAAAAGCACTTAAGTGCAAACACTTAAGCAAATCACTTTATCCCAAAAGATCATCATTTAATATCTATCTTAGAGTTTAATTATGGAAAAAATTTGGTGCAGCTTGGATGCAAACCAGAATGTTTACAGCCCTCACAAAAGGATATGACCCACCTGCAAGTCCACCAGATTACGTTTTAGTTGTTGTTGCTGCTGTAGGTGGGGTCTATCTTTCTTTTTGTAAGAGGCTGTAAACACCCTGGTTTGCATTCGGGTTGCACCAATTTTTTTTCTTAATTATCATGTGAGGGTCCATGTTGCTTGTTGAGGGCCTCTCTCTACCGAAGGCAACATGGATGGACACCGAAGCTGTGACCGAAGAAGCTTTGGCTCATCACAATGATGAAGGTGGAAGATGGAACCGACCTAAAGGAGAAAAGACTACTTAACCCTTGATAGGTTGCTTTATTGTTAACAGTAAAATTCAGGGACATGAATGTAATTTTGTCCGGGCTGCGTCCTGTGCCTATAAATAGATGAACAGTAACATCGTACTGTTCACGCTGTACTGTAATAGCTTTCGCATCACTCTCACGTTCACGCCTTCTGACAAGCCAAAGGTACCAATGTAATATTGATGTCATTAATGTTTATCCATGTTTATGAAGATGGGGATATAAATAATCTATTGATTCATAATTATTATTTATAATCTTTTGTGTTTCATATATCCCTATTTATACATGCTCGTTGTGATGACGAAGGTATGTCCTTCGTGGCCTTCGTCTAAAGATCATTATATCCCAAGGGAGATAATGCTTCGAAGGATGAAGGCCTTTAATCATTAACAATTGTGTTGCTTTGTTCTTGATGTATAGCATTCAAGAACAAGGACCAACATTACTCTTAACCGTGAGTACGACTGATATATCAGTTTTACACTCTATAGAGGTGCAACTTTACCCACAAGTCATGTATCGCCTATAACCTGGGTTAATCAGACCCTGTCGGGGACCATAATTAGGGGTACCCCCAAGACTCCTAATCTCAGCTGGTAACCCCCATCAGCACAAAGCTGCAAAGGCCTGATGGGCACGATTAAGGTCGAGGCTCAGTCCATTCAAGGGACACGATCTCGCCTCGCCCGAGCCCAGCCTCGGGCAAAGGCAGCCGACCCTAGAGGATTCACGTCTCGCCCGAGGGCCCCCTCAAGCAACGGGCACACCTTCGGCTCGCCTAAGGCCCAGTCTTCGCAGAGAAGCAACCTTGGCCAGATCGCCACGCCAACCGACCGTATCGCAGGAGCATTTAATGCAAGGATCGCCTGACACCTTATCCTGACACGCGCTCTTCAGTCGATAGAGCCGAAGTGACCGCAGTCACTTCGCTGCTCCACTGACCGACCTGACAAGAAAACAGCGCCGCCTGCCTCGCTCCGACTGTCGTGCCACTCGCCAGAGTGAGGTTGACAGTGGCCAAGTCTAGCCTCAGGCAACATAGGAAGCTCCGCCTCGCCCGACCCCAGGGTTCGGCCCCCGTCTCGGCCTCGGATGATGGACTCCACCTCGCCCGACCCTAGGGCTCGGACTCAACCACGACTTAGAAGACGACAAACTCCGCCTCGCCCGACCCCAGGGCTCGGACTCAGCCTCGGCTCCGGAAGACGACGAACTCCGCCTCGCCAGACCCTAGGGCTCGGACTCAGCCTCGGCTCCGGAAGACGATGGACTCCGCCTCGCCTGACCCCAGGGCTCGGACTCAACCTCGACCGCGGAGGAATCACCACCTCACCCAAACTCGGGTCTGGACCGGCCACATCGCCAGGGGGGCCATCATTACCCTGCCCCTAGCTAGCTCAGGCTACGGGGAACAAGACCGGCGTCCCATCTGGCTCGCCCCAGTAAACAAGTAATGATGACACCCCGCACGCTCCATGACGACGGCAGCTCCCAGCCCCTTACGTCAGCAAGGAGACGTCAGCAAGGATCCGACAGCCCCGACAGCTGTACTTCCGCAGGGCTCCAGCGCTCCTCCGACGGCCACGACATCACATGAACAGGGTGCCAAAACCTCTCCGACTGCCACGACGGCATGTACTTAGGGCTCTAGCTCCTCTCAGCTAGACACGTTAGCAAACTGCTACACCCCCCATTGTACACCTGGACCCTCTCCTTACGCCTATAAAAGGAAGGTTAAGGGCTCTCGTACGAAGAGGTTGGCCGCGCGGGAGAACGGGCCGACGCATAAGGCTCTCGCTCTCTCTCTCTCCCACGCGAGCGCTTGTAACCCCCTACTGCAAGCGCATCCATCCGCCCTGGGCGTAGGACAACACGAAGGCCGTGATTTCCCCTCACTGTTCTCCCCCCTTTGTGTCCCGTCTCGTGCCGACCCATCTGGGCTGGGACACGCAGCGACAATTTACTCGTCGGTCCAGGGACCCGCCGGGGTCGAAACGCCGACAGTTGGCGCGCCAGGTAGGGGCCTGTTGCGTGTTGACGAACAGCTTCCCGTCAAGCTCCAGATGGGTAGTCTCCAGCAACCTTTCCAACCCGGGACAATGCTCCACTTTGGGAGTCTTGAGTTCATGTCCCTCGACGGCAGCTCCGACATGATACTCCTTCCTCCGCCGCGCGACAGCGGCAATGGCGGCCGTCAGCCCGCTCGCCGGCGGCGGAATCAACGACGTCTTCCCCACATGGCGGAAGAACAACATCCAGGTTTGTCCCGTCACCTCCCCCACCGACGGAGGAGGAGGCGGGGCAACCATGGCCAAGCAGGAGGCGGCACCTCGTCGGCTGTCGAGCAAGTCGACGACGCCGGCGCCCCAGCGGGGGACACGTCGGGCTTCGACCTTGCGTCTGAGACGAACACGAGCGCCGTTTCCCCGCAACACGCCAACCCCAAGCAGACGAACGACGCCAGCACGCTCGCGAAGGACTTGCTGGGCATCGCCCTCGTACCTGAGACAACGGTGTCGTCCGCCCCTGACGCGACTTCGTCACCGCCCGTCGACCAAGAGGTACCGACCGATTCCCATCTCGTGCCTTTTGGATTCAGCTTCGACCCACCAAGCGACCTCGCTTCGGTGGAAGCCTTCATAGAGGCATGTACCAACCCTCCGGGGTACCATATGCGGCCGCCCTGGGACAGACTGACGGCCGTCTCGACCTATGGACCCTCGGGTTCCGAGGAAGATGACGAGCCCGACTTTTGTTGGGATTTCTCTGGGCTCGGTAACCCAAGTGCCATGCGGGACTTCATGACCGCATGCGACTACTGCCTCTCCGATTGTTCTGATGGTAGCCGCAGCTTCGGCGACGAGAACTGTGGCCCAAGTCGTGAATGTTTCCACGTCGATCTAGGGGGTCCCGGCGAAGGCAACCATCTTGGTATGCCGGAAAACGGCGATCCCCCTAGGCCTGCGCCTCGTGTTGACATCCTTCGGGAGCTAGTTGTGGTCCCAGTCCCTGTGGGGGGTCAGGACTCACAGCTCGAGCAAATCCACGAGATGCAGGCCAGGCTCGACGAGGGAGCATGAACACTTGAGCAGTTCCGGCGGAACACCGGGCAGGAATGGGCAGACCAAGCTCCGGTCGGAGAAGCACGTCATCTACCCTAGGGCATCCAGCACCGCATTGCCGACGACGTCAGGGCAAGGCCGCCACCGGCTTCCAGTGGGGTCGGCCAGAACCTGGCTGCAGCAGCAATACTACTCCGCGCGATGCCGGAACCATCGACCACCGAAGGGCGGCGTATCCAGGGAGAGCTCAAGAATCTCCTGGAGGATGCCGCGGTCCGACGGGCCGAAAGCTCTGCCTCCCGAAGGCAGGGGTACCCTTTGGAGCATCGCGCCGCGACTTCCCGATTCGTGCGGGAAGCCTCGGTCCACACCGGGCGCACGCGCAACACGGCGCCTGCGGCCCCGGGTCGCCTCGGCAACGAGCACCACCACCACAACCATCGAGCCCACCTCGACGAGAGGGTGCGCCGAGGCTGCCACCCTAGGCGTGGGGGACGCTACGACAGTGGGGAGGATCGGAGCCCCTCGCCCGAACCACCCGATCCGCAGGCTTTCAGCCGGGCCATACGACAGGCACCGTTCCCGACCCGGTTCCAAACCTCGACTACCATCACAAAGTACTCGGGGGAGACGAGGCCGAAACTGTGGCTCGCGGACTACCGACTGGCCTGCTAGCTGGGTGGAACGGACGATGACAACCTCATCATTCGTAACCTCCCCCTGTTCCTCTCCGACACCGCTCGAGCTTGGCTGGAGCATCTGCCTCCGGGGCAGATCTCCAACTAGGACGACTAGGTCCAAGCCTTCGCCGGCAACTTCCAGGGCACGTACATGCGCCCTGGGAACTCCTGGGATCTCCAAAGCTGCCGCCAGCAGCCGGGAGAGTCTCTAGGACTACATCCGGCGATTCTTGAAGCAGCGCACCGAGCTGCCCAACGTCATCGACTCGGACGTCATCAGCGCGTTCCTCGCCGGCACCACCTGCCGCGACCTGGTGAGCAAGCTGGGTCGCAAGACCCCCACCAGGGCGAGCGAGCTGATGGACATCGCCACCAAGTTCGCCTCTGGCCAGGAGGAGGTTGAGGCCATCTTCCGAAAGGACAAGCAGCCCCAGGGCCGCCAGCCGGAAGACGTCCTCGAGGCGTCCGCTCAGCGCGGCACCAAGAAGAAGAACAAGAAGAAGTCGCAAGTGAAACGCGACGCCACCGACGCGGACCTTGTCGCCGCCGCTGAGTACAAGAACGCTCGGAAACCTCCTGGAGGTGCCAATCTCTTCGATAAGATGCTCAAGGAGCCGTGCCCCTATCATCAGGGGCCCGCCAAGCACACCCTTGAGGAGTGCGTCATGCTTTGGCGCCACTTTCACAAGGCCGGGCCACCTGCGGAAGGTGGCGGGGCCCACAACAACGACAAGAAGGAGGATCACAAGGCAGAGGAGTTTTCCGAGGTCCATGACTGCTTCATGATCTATGGTGGGCAAGTGGCGAACACCTCGGCTCGGCACCGCAAGCAAGAGCGTCGGGAGGTCTGCTTGGTAAAGGTGGCTTCTGTAACACCCGGATTTTAGGGGTCCAAAACCCGGGGTTAACATAAACACCAGGTATGCTGGGACCAAGTCTCAAACATATGATGTATAGTGGCACAGGATCGAATGTCACAACTTTATATATAACAGGAGTTCTATACAAAATAAATAATTACATTATAAGGAGACAACGGTCCAGCAACCCAAAGTTGACTGGGAGACGACGACCTAGACCTCTCACGAACTCCTCACAGCATCCTCCATGAGCATCATCCTGCAGTACCTGATCTTGACCTGTGGTGTATGTGAGACAGCAAGAGTGAGCTCACATACGTTCATCGCTCAACAAGTTGTGGGGAATAATGTGCATGAACTCGCCAAAGGTGGGAGCTCACGTGAAGTGTAAGGCTTACCAAAGAAGATGGTTAGAGCTGAGCATTGCTTTTAAAGTTGGTCAAAATTTTATTAGCAGTTACTAAGTATAAGTATATACCAAACCCAATTAAGTAATAGAACAAAAAGTAACAACACCGCCTGCAATGCAATGCATATGACAAATTGAATTTAGTTCCATAAATTAATCATGTGAGTGTCCGAGCTGCTCATGACCGTGAGCACGGCTAGTATACCAGTTTTACACTCTGCAGAGGTTGCGCATCTTTACCCACAAGTCGTGTTACCCATCTGCCAAGGGGTCATGAATCCCATTCACCTCTACCAAGGAAGCGAGGCAGGGTAACACTACGAGGCCTTTACAAAGTTCCACTAGCTTCCGAAAACCCGCTACAGTTTATAGGAAGATCCAGTGCAGGAATCCCTTGCAGGACCGCCATCGCAGCAAAATCCTCCCGAGGGCCTCCCTACACTGACCTCTCCCCTACTGCCCTTGCCCCTTTCGGGTAAGGTAGTCTTCCACTAGCTTCCCTAATTAATCAGCCAAGGGCGTCCCATTCCACCCTTGTGGTAGCACTGTTTTCCCGGGTGGTTCTCCATGTTCCAATTAACATAATGATCTCAACATGAACAATAAATAACAACTGATAACAAAAGTGTAATCATGAATAGTGTATCTCCATACCCAAAACCACATATAGCACTAGCAAGTACTACCCAAAAAGTTCAGTGGTAAACAAGGTATAAAGATAGACAAACTAGGGTAACCTATTGGGTCCCATCAAAATTAACCTATGCAGATCATTATGATTAATTAGAACATGAGTAGGTGAAGAGAAGTGATCAAGGGCACAACTTGCCTGGGCCTTGAGAATCCAGGTACCAGGATGATCTTCAGATGACACGTGACCTCACTGCTAGTCGTAGCAATTCAACCAAACATGGTGTAGGCAAAATTAACATTACACCAAACATATATGCAAAATACATATTAATATTCTACATATTAAAATAAGATCACAGGAAAAAGAATTATTAATTTTTGAGTTATAGAATTCAAGTTATGAATTTCCTAAGGTTTAATATGATTAAAAGATGATTAAATGATAAATAAATTTCCTGACAGAGTTCATGTCAAAACAGAGACACTAAATGATGAAGCATATTATTACAAAATTTTAGAGACTGGAATGGTTCAATTTGGAGCTAAAATGGATTTTCTATGAATTATCTAAGTTTTAACAATTAAAAAAAATACATTTTCTAATTCATTTACTCATTTTAAAACAGCAGTGGACTGGGCCTCAATTCCAGAGAAACCCAGGGGGCTCGGCGCAAGAATTCCCAGACACAGGGAACAGGATCCCTGGACGGCGGGTTGATTCCAAATAAGCAGAGGGTCTCTTTTACAAAATAGGCTCGACGAAGGGGTATGGGCCGATCTCGGCCGCACGATCTGAACCGAGCGGCCCAGATTAAATCCTGACCTAAGTGAACCGGTACGTGCTGATAGCCGCAGGATCGAAATCCAACGACTCAGATTTTATGAAGCTTGATCCACACCGAACCGCCCGATCAAAGATCTGCGGTCCACGTCAACTATCGCGAATGGTTATTTCCACATCTAATCACCACCGTTCGTTTGCAATCCCACGGTCGCGAGCACTTCCCCCAATTCTTCGCCGAGCGACGGTGGCGCCGCCCACCAACCGCGGTGGGCCATCGCCGGAGCTCGCGAAATCCGTTCCCCCCGAGCGCTAAGCCTCAAATTAAAAGGTGCCACGCAATCTAGAGGGTACTGCGAATCGCATGGAGGAGAACTCACCGTTGATAATGGCGCAGAGACGACTGCCCACGGTGAAGCGTCGATCCGCGGTGGCGTCCCAACTCCGGTCAGCAATTCCGGTCGGAGTCGGCCGGTTCTCGACCCGATAGCGCCACGCACAGCTTTCGCGTCGACGACGGAACCCCCCCGGGCTGATCCCCAAGCTTGGAACGCACGAGCGCACGGCGGATGGTGTTATGCCGTGGCGGCGGCGCTCCTCTCCGGTTCTCTCTCTGCGTTCTCGGCGATGGTGGCTGGCAGTGGGGAGATGAAGGGAGGGAGGCGAGCTCGGTACGAATTTATAGCTAGGGGAGTCCGCGCCCGAGGAATCCGGTCGGTGTAGCGCGCGATGCGCACGGCGGTCGTTGCGGCGAGCTCGGCGAAGCTGTTGAAGACGCCCCGACGTGCGGGCCCCGCGGATCAGCGAAAGAAGCGGAGTGAGCGCGGGCGTGGGAGAGACTGAGCAGGGGCCTCGCGCGTCAGTGAGTGGCGAGAGCGCGTGAGAGGGGGAGTGGCTGGCTCGTGGACCCGGGATGGCGGCGCGTGCGGGAGAGGCTGGGCAGGGGGCCCCACCTGTCGGCGCCGAGTGGAGATGGCAATGGGCTGCGCGGTGAAGTTTCTTAGATGGGCCGAAATCAGGTATTCCAGCCCAGTTAGGTTAGAATTCCTTTTTCTTTTTCTTTTCTATTTTCTTGTCTCCATTTTCAAATCCAATTTGAATTTCAAATTTGAGTTCAAACTTTGTGTGGATCTTCATTTATAAACTCATCTTTTTTTTTGAAATTAAAAATGCTAAACCTGAAGATATTTGGTTATTCATTTTATGTATATTTTCATATCTCTTCTCTTTTCTCCCTTTCCCATTTATTTTCTATTTTCTATTTTTCCTTTCCATTTGAATTTCAAATCAACACAAGTTTAAAGTTCAAACACTTTAATTTGGATACACATATAGAATTTCAGCATAATGTGCAAAAACATATTTTATATATTTCTTTATTTATTTTTAGTTCTTTTAGACAAGCTTTTAATCATATAGTAGAATAATCCCTACCTTATAACTTCTAGGGAAATCAAAATTTACATTGTAGACTATATATATTAAGAAATAGCTTAATCCTAATTCTTTTATATATCCTAACCCAAAGGAAATTTAGATTAT
Source organism: Zea luxurians (assembly GCA_029449295.1). NCBI lineage: Eukaryota > Viridiplantae > Streptophyta > Magnoliopsida > Poales > Poaceae > Zea > Zea luxurians. The sequence goes on from JAOPSE010000001.1 coordinate 210,646,948, forward strand.
CTAAGTATCTTTAATTATGTGTTTTTAACATATTCATGAGTGGAAACTTCTAAATTATGATTATCTTTAAGGAAAGGTGTTTTGATTTAAAATCTTTGAGAATTTTTCCTTGTCTTCACAAGATTGAACTTTAGGGTGTTACAAATCCTACCCCCCTTAAAAATAATCTCGTCCTCGAGATTTGTAAGGAAAAAGGGTGCATGTTCATATTGATTCAACACATATGCATAAACAAAATCTCGGCATGATGCATATCTTATTAGCAAAACACAGGGTCAAATGGACCTTATTATTATTACTAAAATAGTAGAATACTACTACTGGCTAAACTAATATTTAGGTCTTACAAATAGTAATATATATATATATATATATGTATCTATATCTATGTTTATCTCTTTATTCTTGTTGCTCGTTGACTTCTTCACCGACTACTTCATCTCCAACTGGCTCTTCTTCTTGAATTTGAATTTCAAGTTCACCGGGTTCAGCTTCTACTTCTGTATGATGGGCATATCCTCGGTTGATGGATAGGGGCTGACTCTTCCCTGCCGAGGCTTGTCCTTGCTTCATCGGAGCCGGTGTAGTGTAGGCAGCTCTATTGGGACAGTAGTTGGCGTAGTGTCCTGGTTGTCCACACTTGAAGCATGTCCTGATGGCGGTTGTGTTGGGAGCAGCGGGTCCTCCTGGAGTGCTTGCTTTTGAAGGAGCAGTTGGTGCCTGTTGAGTTTGTTGTCCGGAACTGCCACTAGCTGGTGTACTTGGAGTGGTAGTATAGCGAGGACGGGAACTACTTCCAGCCTGCCCTTGGTTGACAGCCTTTCTTTTCTCTCCAAATATACTCCTCTTGTTCTCTACAGCAATAGCTTTATCAAGTAGCCTTTGGAAAGATGGGAATGTGTGCGATACCAGTTGATATTGCAAGGGTCCAATCAAACCATCCAGAAAGAGCTCCTGCTTTTGCTCATCATCCTCAACATCTCTGGGAGCATATCGAGATAACTGGATGAATTTGTCTCTATATTCGCTTACGGACATACTTCCTTGCTTGAGGGATAGAAACTCCTTCCTCTTAATCTTCATGAGTCCAGCAGGAATATGGTAATTCCTGAATTGTGTGGAGAATTCTTCCCAGGTAATTGTATCGGCGGCAGCATGAGCTGCACAGTACGCATCCCACCAATCCGCAGCGGGACCAGCAAGACGACCCGAAGCATAGAGTACTTTCTCTCGATCCGAGCACTGGGCTATGTTGAGCATCTTCTCGATGGACTTTAACCAGTCATCTGCTTGTAGTGGATCTGCGGAGTTGGAGAAGGTTGGTGGTTTGTGGCTCATGAATTCCCGGTGCTTGTCCCGGGGTGGAACTGGTGGTGGAGGTGGAGGCAATGGCACTTGTTGTTGTTGCTGCTGTTGTTGAAGTTGTTGTTGCAGCTGCTGCTGTTGTACCCTTCTCTCTTGTCGTATCTCTTCCCGCTCTTGGCGCATTTCCCGACGTGCATCCTCCCTTTCCCGGTGCATTTCTTGGCGTTCTTGCTGCATTTGGGTGCGCATATCTGCCATGGTGTCCGCCATTTGCTGCATCATTCTCATTTGAGCTGCGACGAGTGGATCAACTCCGCCTGGTGGAGGATTAGGAGGATTCATTGCTGCTGACTGTGGTTGGGGTTGTTGATTAGCAGGTAAATCAATTCCACCACCCCGCCTGGTATTGACCATCTAAGTTAGAAGCATATGGTAAGATAGCTTTACAAGGGAATCATTTAATAGATAGAATGAATAAACTAATAGTTGGTTATGTACTGGAATTTCTTTGGCAGGGCTGGACCAAATATTTTATGTTAAGACTAGGGTAATTAGTTGTACGAGGTGAATGTCCAAAGGTAAGATAGAATGTGTCAAGATGAGATAGATACGGAATACTACATATATTTTCTGAGGGGATAATCTAGTTTGTCTAGTTATCTTACAAATGCTATCCTTTATACCTAGATATATATGCAGATGTAATTGTGGACATTACTCCACAACCCATCACACTCAATCAAAGATCCAAATCAGACAGATGTCATAAGAACAAACATTCAAATATATAAACACTTATAAAAATAGTTTTGTTTTTGTTCCTAGGTTTAGGTCTCCTATTCCTAAAGTCACTTTAGGCACAGGATTTCAAAGTGTGAAATCCACATTTGTCTTTAGAAGGAAAAGGTAAGAATAATCAGAGTAAAGCGGAAATAGAAGTGAAAAGATTAAGATAAGTTTAGAAAAGAATCAGAGTAGCAAGGTAAGTAAAGAATGGTTGTCCAGTTCTATCTAGGTTTCGTCCTACAGTCAACATTCCTCTGATACCACTTCTGTAACACCCGGATTTTAGGGGTCCAAAACCCGGGGTTAACATAAACACCAGGTATGCTGGGACCAAGTCTCAAACATATGATGTATAGTGGCACAGGATCGAATGTCACAACTTTATATATAACAGGAGTTCTATACAAAATAAATAATTACATTATAAGGAGACAACGGTCCAGCAACCCAAAGTTGACTGGGAGACGACGACCTAGACCTCTCACGAACTCCTCACAGCATCCTTCATGAGCATCATCCTGCAGTACCTGATCTTGACCTGTGGTGTATGTGAGACAGCAAGAGTGAGCTCACATACGTTCATCGCTCAACAAGTTGTGGGGAATAATGTGCATGAACTCGCCAAAGGTGGGAGCTCACGTGAAGTGTAAGGCTTACCAAAGAAGATGGTTAGAGCTGAGCATTGCTTTTAAAGTTGGTCAAAATTTTATTAGCAGTTACTAAGTATAAGTATATACCAAACCCAATTAAGTAATAGAACAAAAAGTAACAACACCGCCTGCAATGCAATGCATATGACAAATTGAATTTAGTTCCATAAATTAATCATGTGAGTGTCCGAGCTGCTCATGACCGTGAGCACGGCTAGTATACCAGTTTTACACTCTGCAGAGGTTGCTCATCTTTACCCACAAGTCGTGTTACCCATCTGCCAAGGGGTCATGAATCCCATTCACCTCTACCAAGGAAGCGAGGCAGGGTAACACTACGAGGCCTTTACAAAGTTCCACTAGCTTCCGAAAACCCGCTACAGTTTATAGGAAGATCCAGTGCAGGAATCCCTTGCAGGACCGCCATCGCAGCAAAATCCTCCCGAGGGCCTCCCTACACTGACCTCTCCCCTACTGCCCTTGCCCCTTTCGGGTAAGGTAGTCTTCCACTAGCTTCCCTAATTAATCAGCCAAGGGCGTCCCATTCCACCCTTGTGGTAGCACTGTTTTCCCGGGTGGTTCTCCATGTTCCAATTAACATAATGATCTCAACATGAACAATAAATAACAACTGATAACAAAAGTGTAATCATGAATAGTGTATCTCCATACCCAAAACCACATATAGCACTAGCAAGTACTACCCAAAAAGTTCAGTGGTAAACAAGGTATAAAGATAGACAAACTAGGGTAACCTATTGGGTCCCATCAAAATTAACCTATGCAGATCATTATGATTAATTAGAACATGAGTAGGTGAAGAGAAGTGATCAAGGGCACAACTTGCCTGGGCCTTGAGAATCCAGGTACCAGGATGATCTTCAGATGACACGTGACCTCACTGCTAGTCGTAGCAATTCAACCAAACATGGTGTAGGCAAAATTAACATTACACCAAACATATATGCAAAATACATATTAATATTCTACATATTAAAATAAGATCACAGGAAAAAGAATTATTAATTTTTGAGTTATAGAATTCAAGTTATGAATTTCCTAAGGTTTAATGTGATTAAAAGATGATTAAATGATAAATAAATTTCCTGACAGAGTTCATGTCAAAACAGAGACACTAAATGATGAAGCATATTATTACAAAATTTTAGAGACTGGAATGGTTCAATTTGGAGCTAAAATGGATTTTCTATGAATTATCTAAGTTTTAACAATTAAAAAAAATACATTTTCTAATTCATTTACTCATTTTAAAACAGCAGTGGACTGGGCCTCAATTCCAGAGAAACCCAGGGGGCTCGGCGCAAGAATTCCCAGACACAGGGAACAGGATCCCTGGACGGCGGGTTGATTCCAAATAAGCAGAGGGTCTCTTTTACAAAATAGGCTCGACGAAGGGGTATGGGCCGATCTCGGCCGCACGATCTGAACCGAGCGGCCCAGATTAAATCCTGACCTAAGTGAACCGGTACGTGCTGATAGCCGCAGGATCGAAATCCAACGACTCAGATTTTATGAAGCTTGATCCACACCGAACCGCCCGATCAAAGATCTGCGGTCCACGTCAACTATCGCGAATGGTTATTTCCACATCTAATCACCACCGTTCGTTTGCAATCCCACGGTCGCGAGCACTTCCCCCAATTCTTCGCCGAGCGACGGTGGCGCCGCCCACCAACCGCGGTGGGCCATCGCCGGAGCTCGCGAAATCCGTTCCCCCCGAGCGCTAAGCCTCAAATTAAAAGGTGCCACGCAATCTAGAGGGTACTGCGAATCGCATGGAGGAGAACTCACCGTTGATAATGGCGCAGAGACGACTGCCCACGGTGAAGCGTCGATCCGCGGTGGCGTCCCAACTCCGGTCAGCAATTCCGGTCGGAGTCGGCCGGTTCTCGACCCGATAGCGCCACGCACAGCTTTCGCGTCGACGACGGAACCCCCCCGGGCTGATCCCCAAGCTTGGAACGCACGAGCGCACGGCGGATGGTGTTATGCCGTGGCGGCGGCGCTCCTCTCCGGTTCTCTCTCTGCGTTCTCGGCGATGGTGGCTGGCAGTGGGGAGATGAAGGGAGGGAGGCGAGCTCGGTACGAATTTATAGCTAGGGGAGTCCGCGCCCGAGGAATCCGGTCGGTGTAGCGCGCGATGCGCACGGCGGTCGTTGCGGCGAGCTCGGCGAAGCTGTTGAAGACGCCCCGACGTGCGGGCCCCGCGGATCAGCGAAAGAAGCGGAGTGAGCGCGGGCGTGGGAGAGACTGAGCAGGGGCCCCGCGCGTCAGTGAGTGGCGAGAGCGCGTGAGAGGGGGAGTGGCTGGCTCGTGGACCCGGGATGGCGGCGCGTGCGGGAGAGGCTGGGCAGGGGGCCCCACCTGTCGGCGCCGAGTGGAGATGGCAATGGGCTGCGCGGTGAAGTTTCTTAGATGGGCCGAAATCAGGTATTCCAGCCCAGTTAGGTTAGAATTCCTTTTTCTTTTTCTTTTCTATTTTCTTGTCTCCATTTTCAAATCCAATTTGAATTTCAAATTTGAGTTCAAACTTTGTGTGGATCTTCATTTATAAACTCATCTTTTTTTTTTGAAATTAAAAATGCTAAACCTGAAGATATTTGGTTATTCATTTTATGTATATTTTCATATCTCTTCTCTTTTCTCCCTTTCCCATTTATTTTCTATTTTCTATTTTTCCTTTCCATTTGAATTTCAAATCAACACAAGTTTAAAGTTCAAACACTTTAATTTGGATACACATATAGAATTTCAGCATAATGTGCAAAAACATATTTTATATATTTCTTTATTTATTTTTAGTTCTTTTAGACAAGCTTTTAATCATATAGTAGAATAATCCCTACCTTATAACTTCTAGGGAAATCAAAATTTACATTGTAGACTATATATATTAAGAAATAGCTTAATCCTAATTCTTTTATATATCCTAACCCAAAGGAAATTTAGATTATCTAAGTATCTTTAATTATGTGTTTTTAACATATTCATGAGTGGAAACTTCTAAATTATGATTATCTTTAAGGAAAGGTGTTTTGATTTAAAATCTTTGAGAATTTTTCCTTGTCTTCACAAGATTGAACTTTAGGGTGTTACACGGCGCCAGTCTACCTAGACTGGTCCGAAGGCCCATCACCTTCGACCAAGGCGACCACCCCGACCGCATGCCGAGCCCGGGGAAATATCCGCTCGTTGTCGACCCCGTCATCGGCAACGTCAGGCTCACCAAGGTCCTCATGGACGGAGGCAGCAGCCTCAACATCATCTACGCCGAGACCCTCGGGCTCCTGCAGATCGATCTGTCCTCGATCTGGACAGGCACGGCGCCTTTTCACATGATCATCCCCGGGAAACGCGTCCAACCCCTCGGACAACTCGATCTGCCCGTCTGCTTCGGGACTCCCTCCAACTTTCGAAGGGAAACCCTCACGTTCGAGGTGGTCGGGTTCCGAGGAACCTACCACGCAGTACTAGGGAGGCCATGCTACGCCAAGTTCATGGTCGTCCCCAACTACACCTACCTCAAGCTCAAAATGTCGGGCCCCAATGGGGTCATCACCGTCGGCCCCACGTACCGACACGCGTACGAATGCGACGTGGAGTGCGTGGAGTACACCGAGGCCCTCACCGAATCTGAGGCCCTCATCGTCGACCTGGAGAGCCTCTCTAAGGAGGTGCCAGATGCGAAGCGCCACACCGGCAACTTCGAGCCAGCAGAGACGGTTAAGTCCGTCCCTCTCGACCCCAGCAACGACGCCTCCAAGCAGATACAGATCGGCTCCGAGCTCGACCCCAAATAGGAAGCAGTGCTCGTCGACTTTCTCCACGCGAACGCCGAAGTCTTTGCGTGGAGTCCCTCAGACATGCTTGGCATACCGAGGGATGTCGCCGAGCACTCGCTGGATATCCGAGCTGGAGCCCGACCCGTGAAATAGCCTCTGCGCCGATTCGACGAAGAAAAGCGCAGAGCCATAGGCGAGGAGATCCACAAGCTGATGGCCACAGGGTTCATCAAAGAGGTATTCCATCCCGAATGGCTTGCCAACCCTGTGCTTGTGAGAAAGAAAGGAGGGAAATGGCGGATGTGTGTAGACTACACTGGTCTAAACAAAGCATGTCCGAAGGTTCCCTACCCTCTGCCTCGCATCGATCAAATCGTGGATTCCACTGCTGGGTGCGAAACCCTGTCTTTCCTCGATGCCTACTTAGGGTATTACCAAATCAGGATGAAAGAGTCCGACCAGCTCGCGACTTCTTTCATCACACCTTTTGGCATGTACTGCTACGTTACTATGCCATTTGGTTTGAGGAATGCGGGTGCGACATACCAAAGGTGCATGAACCACGTGTTCGGAGAGCACATTGGTCGGACCGTCGAGGCTTACATCGACGACATCGTAGTCAAGACGAGGAAAGCCTCCGACCACCTATCCGACCTTGAAACGACATTCAAGTGTCTCAAGGCGAAAGGCGTAAAACTCAACCTCGAGAAGTGCATCTTCGGAGTCCCCCAAGGCATGCTCTTGGGGTTCATCGTCTCTGAGGGAGGCATCGAGGCAAACCCGGAGAAAATCGCGGCCATCACCAACATGGGGCCCATCAAGGACTTGAAAGGCGTACAGAGGGTCATGGGATGCCTTGCGGCTTTGAGCCGCTTCATCTCGTGCCTCGGCGAAAGAGGCCTACCTCTGTACTGCCTCTTAAAAAAGACCGAGTGCTTCACTTGGACCCTCGAGGCCGAGGAAGCCCTCGGGAACCTGAAGGCGCTCCTTACGAGCACACCCATCCTGGTGCCTTCCGCTGCCGGAGAAGCCCTCTTAATCTACGTCGCCGCTACCACTCAGGTGGTCAGTGCCGCGATCGTGGTCGAAAGGCGAGAAGAAGGGCATGCATTGCCCGTCCAGAGGCCGGTCTACTTCATTAGTGAGGTACTGTCCGAGACCAAGATCCGCTACCCACAAATTCATAAGCTGCTGTACGCGGTGATTCTGACGCGGTGGAAGTTGCGACACTACTTCGAGTCTCATCCGGTGACTGTGGTGTCATCCTTCCCCCTGGGGAAGATCATCCAGTGCCGAGAGGCCACGGGTAGGGTTGCAAAGTGGGCGGTGGAAATCATGGGCGAGACAATCTCGTTCACCCCTCGAAAGGCTATCAAGTCCTAAGTCTTGGCGGACTTTGTGGCTGAATGGGTCGACACCCAGCTCCCGGCAGCTTCGATCCAATCGGAACTCTGGACCATGTTTTTCGATGGGTCGCTGATGAAAACATGGGCAGGCGTGGGCCTGCTCTTCATCTCGCCCCTCGGGAAGCACCTCCACTACGTGCTACGCCTCCATTTCCCGGCGTCCAACAACGTGGCTGAGTACGAGGCTCTGGTCAACGGGTTGCGCATCGCCATCGAGCTAGGGGTCCGACGCCTCGACGCTCGCGGTGACTCGCAGCTTGTCATCGACCAAGTCATGAAGAACTCCCACTGCCGCGACCCGAAGATGGAAGCCTACTGCGACGAGGTTCGGCGCCTGGAGGACAAGTTCTACGGGCTCGAGGTCAACCATGTCGCCCGACGGTACAACAAGACTGCGGACGAGCTGGCGAAGATAGCTTCGGCACGAACAACAGTTCCCCCGAACGTCTTCTCCTGGGACCTACATCAACCCTTAGTCTAGACCAACGACGCGCCTGAACCCGAGAAGGTCTCGGCCCTGCTCGAGGCGCCCTCGGCTCAGCCCGAGGCACCCTCGGCCCCCGAGGGTGAGGCACTGCGCGTCGAGGGAGAGCGGAATGGGGTCCCGCCTAATCGAGACTGGCAGACCCCGTACCTGCAATATCTCCACTGAGGAGAGCTGCCCCTCAATCGAGCCGAAGCTCGGCGACTGGCGCGGCACGCCAAGTCATTCGTCTTGCTGGGTGATGGGAAGGAGCTCTACCACCGCAGCCCCTCCGGCATCCTCCAGCGATGCATATCCATCGCCGAAGGCCAGGAGCTCTTACAAGAAATACACTCGGGGGCTTGCGGTCATCACGCAGCGCCTCGAGCCCTTGTTGGAAACGCTTTCCGACAAGGTTTCTACTGGCCGACCGCGGTGGCCGACGCCACTAGAATTGTCCGCACCTGCCAAGGGTGTCAATTCTACGCAAGGCAGACACACCTACCCGCTCAGGCTCTGCAAACAATACCCATCACCTGGCCGTTTGCTGTGTGGGGTCTGGACCTCGTCGGTCCCTTGCAGAAGGCACCCAGGGGCTACACGCACCTACTGGTTGCCATCGATAAATTCTCCAAGTGGATCGAGGTCCGACCCCTAAACAGCATCAGGTCCGAACAAGCGGTGGCATTCTTCACCAACATCATCCATCGCTTTGGGGTCCCGAACTCCATCATCACCGACAACGGCACCCAGTTCACTGGTAGAAAGTTCCTAGACTTCTGCGAAGACAACCACATTCGGGTGGACTGGGCCGCCGTGGCACACCCCATGACGAATGGGCAGGTAGAACGTGCCAACGGCATGATTCTACAAGGACTCAAGCCAAGGATCTACAACGACCTCCACAAGTTCGGCAGGCGATGGATGAAGGAACTCCCCTCGGTGGTCTGGAGCCTGAGGACAACGCCGAGCCGAGCCACGGGCTTCACGCCGTTTTTTCTAGTCTATGGGGCCGAGGCCATCTTGCCCACAGACTTAGAATACGGTTCCCCAAGGACGAGTGCCTACGACGACCGATGCAACCAGACCATCCGAGAAGACTCACTGGACCAGCTGGGAGAGGCTCGGGACATGGCCTTACTACACTCAGCGCGGTATCAGCAGTCCCTGCGACGCTACCACACCCGAGGGGTTCAGTCCCGAGACCTCCAGGTGGGCAACTTGGTGCTTCGGCTACGACAAGACGCCCGAGGGCGCCACAAGCTCACGCCTCCCTGGGAAGGGCCGTTCATCATTGCCAAGATTCTGAAGCCCGGAACATACAAGCTGGCCAACAATCAAGGCGAGGTCTACAGCAACGCTTGGAACATCCGACAGCTACATCGCTTCTACCCTTAAGATGTTTTCAAGCGGTTCATATACCTCATTTACATATGAAGTCTAACCATCAAGGAAGGGTTAGCCTTGCCTCGGCAAAGCCCGACCCTCCCTCGGGGGCTAGAAGGGAGGAACCCCCTCCACGTCAAAATTTTCCTCGAAAAAAGTCTTCCATCAAAACGACTTTCGCGTCTCTCGGCTATATCAGTAACAGTACCCCAAGAAACGAATAAGAGTGCATGTAAGTGGCAAGGCCGACCGAGCCGAGGGACTCCTACGCCTCTGGGATACAGATACCTCACTCGTCGCCTACCGCGAAAAATAACTCTTACTTGGGTGAGCAGTCCTGCTACTGACGAATGAGTCCGGGTATGCAAAACAGGAGGAAAAGAGACACAACCTTATATTACAATGATAAAGTGTTCGGGCCTCGGCGGTCGCAAAAGACACATATGCATTCAAAATAAACTGCTCCGGCAGAATCAGGCGTCGCCCGGAGAAGGAGCCGCGCCCTCGGCTTCGTCTCCACCCTCGGCGAGATCCGCCCCAGCCTCGGGCGATGGCGCAACACGAGCGAAGGATCTCCGCTCCGAAGGACAACGTTAGCACCACGCCCGGGCCATCGCCGCTAGGGTCTCCTCCAGGAACCCGGCCCGAGCAGACGGCTCGGCCGGCCGCGCCGAAGCCTCAGCCAGCTGTCCCCCGAGGACACCAGCCCGGCTCGTGGCCTCGACAACTCGACTCCGGCGTTGGTCCCGCCAGTGGACGACCCGGCCAAGCCCCGGCCGACGAAGCTTCCTTTTTCGAGCCAACTCTGCCTCTGTCCGTGCTGGCACCGCTGCCTCCGGCTCTGGCTCATTGCAGAGCGGCCGAGGGTTCCTTTAACTAAGCAAGAGAAGCTTCGGGCGGTAAGGCCGACTGAGCCGAGGGACTCCTACGCCTCCGGGATACGGATACCTCACTCGTCACCTTCCGCACGAGGCAACTCTCGCTTGGTTAAGCGGTTCAGCTAGCCGACAGGCGAGTCCTAGTGCTCGAAATGAGGAAGAAACACGGCTTCACGCCAAAATACATACATGTTCAGGCCCCGACAGCCACAATGAACATACGCCAGCACTCAAGGTGCTATTACAAACGGAACTCCGGTTCCGTTCCCGCGGTTGCGAACAACCTCCACATCGGAGAGCCTGCGGGACGACGAACTCCAGGCGACCCGCCAGCGACCTCTGCAGCAGCAGCGATGGTCCTAGGACGGACGCCGCCACCGGAAGGCTCTCGTTCGTGTCCCCACTCAAGGGACGAGAACCAGACATTAAAGCCAAAGAGCCGGAGGTCGGTCCGCAGGTGGCACTGACGGTCTCAACGGCGGAGAAGCTTTCTCCAGCCGCCACCACCTCAGCACCGACGGCGGTGTCCACCTGCCCACCAACACCGCACCAGCGAGCGCCGGCCGCCCCAAAGCGCACCGGCAGGTCCTCACTCCTGTCCTCACCACGAAAGCGAGGACAGAGGACGGAATGTTGCATCCTAGCTGGGCAGCAACAGTTCGCCTTCCCCGGCATGGCTGGAGGGCGCCTCCTCCGCAGAGTTGGGGGGATGGTTTCCACCCCCAGAAACAGGAAGAGGCGGAACGCCAGCCCACGCGGAGGCAACCCCCCACTCGGTGCGCTCCTCTGCCTCAGCCCGGATGACGAAAATCCCTGAAGCTGAGGGCGGGGCGGAGGCCGCAGCCCGGCTCACTTCTCCCCACCAAATTGCCCATTGGTGGGGGAAGGCGGCCGGGCTGCCTGATGAAAATCCTTGAAGCCCAACGATGGCTGAAAGGTACCAAGGTACCAACTTCCGCGAAGTTGCGTTCTGTAATACCCACTTTGTAAGGAAGAATAAAAGGAGAAATTGTTTCCTTTATATATGTATGTGTGCCTCTAGTTATCATTACATGTGACCACTCATGTAAAAAAATTAATAGATCCTTAATAAGACACAAATAAACCATTGCATCATATTGTATTTTTGTTTGTGCATTAAAAGCAATAATAATATGAATTAAATAAAATGATAATGGGATGAGGATTTAAAGTAAACCCTAAATCGAAAATTGATTTGAAAATAGAAAACAAAGGATTAATAAAAGTCATTAAATTGTGCATCATGCTGAGGATTTATGTTTTGTGAATTTGTTAACAACAATATAAAATAATAATAATAATAATAATAAATATGTTAATACCCAAATTAGAATTTAAATCCTAAAGGAAAATTCTAGAATTGAAACAAGAAAAGAAAATACTTACATATAAGAATATAAATGATATATAAATAAATCTCCAAATTTGCAACTTCTTTATGACGCCATGTAATCTAAGTATAAATCTGTCACAAGTTTGAATTCAAATTAGGATTTAGATTTGAATTGGTAAAATAATGGGGAAAATAGAAAATAAAACATAAAAGAAAAAGAATAAACCCTGGTATTGGGCCGCTCCCCTCCAATTCGGCCCATTCCACCTTCACTCTCGCGCCAGCCCAACCCGCCGTCCCCGCTCACGCCGACACCTGGGCCCCGCGCCGTCAGCCACTTGGGTGTGCTCGGGACCTGCCAGTGGGACACGGATGTCAGCCCAACTCTCGCACCAGCCTTTTTCGTCGCTCACTTGCATGTGGGCCCCTCTGATCAGTCCTTCAGTCCGCGCGCCTGAGCTGGTTTTGAAGCTGACGTGTGGGCCCGCGTCGTCAGTCGTATCCTCTCCGCGGACTCGCGCGTGAACAGAAACGCACAGAAATCGCGCGGGCTCGGCCAACGGATCCACGACCGCTACACCACCTCCGGCCGAGATCTTCGCTGGGCGACCTATAAAGCCCGGCCTCCTCCGCCCGTCCAAAGGCATCATGCTAAGCCAGCGATCCTTACAGACAAAGAAGCCGTCGTCGTGGGAGGACAGAGAGAGAGAAAGAACGTGGGATGCCACCGCTCGGACGTTTCACTGGCGTCGCGGTCTCGAGCTTGGCATGTGGGCGGACGGGTCACTTGGACCTCCCGCAACGGATCAGGGCCATCCCGTGTGGAGTCATCGGTCTGGTGTTGAAGGAATCGCTCGCCGGAGCTTGGTGACCGCCGCTCATCGTGGCCGGGGCCTTCGGCGTTACATCAAAGGGTATGTACCGGTTCATCGCGTTCATATAGTATAAAGCATCGTGTAGAACTCTTCGAATCCGATCTTGGCGCGTTGTGCCAGAGTTTGGGGAGGTACAGCCATGGCGCCGCCGCGCTTTCCCTGTGCGCCGCCGTCGGCGCGGTCGGATGGGAGAAGATTACCTCGGGGCCGTCCGATCTGGTACGAACGGCAGAGATTAGATCGTAGTGTTACCCCTTCGCTAAATCCATCCTGAACGCTGGATCGTGATCGGAGGGTGGAAATCAGATCGCGTAGACGTTAAACCTAGGCCGTTGATCTCTGATCCGACGCGCAGCAGTGCGTACCGGTTCGAGCTCGGCTTGATCTAATCCTAGCCGTAGGATTCTAATCTAAGGGCCACGATCGGCCGATACCCCTTCGGCCAGACGATTTTTCATAAGAGACCCTGAACTTTTATGAAATAAACCCGCGGTCCACCCTCGGGGTTCTATGTGTCTCGGGAAAACTTGCAAGATGACCCCTGCACTTTGCAGTAATTGAGGCCCAGTCCAGTGAATAGGAAAATCATAGAAAATGATTTAGAAAATGATTTTTAGTGTTAAAATAAATCCAGAAACTTAATTAATTCATAACTAATTCATTTTAGCTCCAAATTGAGTCATTCCAATTCCTAAAATTTTGTAATAATATTCTCTACCATTTAGAATCACTGTTTTGACATGACCTCTGTCAGAAAATTTATTTATCATTTAATCATATTATAATCACCTTAAATCTTAGGAAATTCATAACTTGAATTCTATAACTCCAAAATTAATAATTCTTTTTCCTGTGGTTTTATTTTAATATGTAGAATATTAATATGTATTTTGCATATATGTTTGGTGTAATGTTAATTTTGCCTATACCATGTATGTTTGTATTGCTACGACTAGCAGTGAGGTCACGAGGATCTGAAGAATCATCCTGGTACCTGGATTCTCAAGGCCCAGGCAAGTTGTGCCCTTGATCACTTCTTTTCACCTACTCATGTTCTAATTAATCATAATGATCTGCATAGGTTAATTTTGATGGGACCCAATAGGATACCCCAGTTTGTCTATCTCTATACCTTGTTTACTACTGAACCTTCTAGGTAGTACTTGCTAGTGCTATATTTGGTTTTGGGTATGGAGATACACTTTATTCATGATTACACTTTTGTTATTAGTTGTTATTTATGGTTCATGTTAAGATCATTATGTTAATTGGAACATGGAGAACCACCCGGGAAAACAGTGCTGCCACGAGGGTGGAATGGGACGCCCTTGGCTGATTAATTAGGAAAGCTAGTGGAAGACTACCTTACCCGAAAGGGGCAAGGGCAGTAGGGGAGAGGTCAGTGTAGGGAGGCCCTCGGGAGGATTTTGCTGCGATGGCGGTCCTGCAAGGGATTCCTGCACTGGATCTTCCTATAAACTGTAGCGGGTTTTCGGAAGCTAGCGGAACTTTGTAAAGGCCTCGTAGTGGATCCCTAGCCATTCACCTCGGAAGTGTCTAAGGGCTTTGCAAACCCTGGCGACATGGGATACACGACTTGTGGGTAAAGATGCGCAACCTCTGCAGAGTGTAAAACTGGTATACTAGCCGTGCTCACGGTCATGAGCAGCTCGGACACTCACATGATTAAATTATGGAACTTAAATTCAATTTGTCATATGCATTGCATCGCAGGTGATGTGGTTACTTTTGTTCTATTACTTAATTGGGTTTGGTATTTACTTATACTTAGTAATTGCTAATAAAATTTTGACCAACTTTAAAAGCAATGCTCAGCTCTAACCATCTTCTTTGGTAAGCCTTACACTTCACTTGAGCTCCCACCTTTGGCGAGTTCATGCACATTATTCCCCACAACTTGTTGAGCGATGAACGTATGTGAGCTCACTCTTGCTGTCTCACATACACCACAGGTCAAGAACAGGTACCGCAGGATGATGCTCATGGAGGATGCTGCGATGAGTTCGTGAGAGGTCTAGGTCGTCGTCTCCCAGTCAACTTTGGGTTGCTGGACCGTTGTCTCCTTATAATGTAATTATTTATTTTGTATAGAACTCCTGTTATATATAAAGATGTGACATTCGATCCTGTGCCACTATACATCATATGTATGAGACTTGGTCCCAGCATACCTGGTGTTTATGTTAACCCCGGGGTTTTGGATCCCTAAAATCCGGGTGTTACAGAAGTGGTATCAGAGCAATGTTGACTGTAGGACGAAACCTAGATAGAACTGGACAACCATTCTTTACTTACCTTACTCTGATTCTTTTCTAAACTTATCTTAATCTTTTCTCATCTATTTCCGCTTTACTCTGATTACTCTTACCTACTTCATTCTAAGGACAAACGTGGATTTCACACTTTGAAATCCATACCTAAAGTGACTTAGGAATAGAAGACCTAATCTTAGGAACAAAAACAAAACTATTTTTATAAAGTGTATGTATTTGAATGCTTGTTCTTATGATATCTGTCTGATTTGGATCTTTGATTGAGTGTGATGGGTTGTGGAGTAATGTCCACAATTGCATCTGCATATACACATAGGTATGAAAATATATTTATAAAATAACTAGACAACCTAGGTTATCCCCATTGGAACATATCTAGCTTAAGAGATTTATCTTATCCTAAAAGATCTCATTCTAACCAATTCATCTTATCTTAAAAGATTCTCTCTTATCTTAATAGATCCATCTCATCTTAAAAGATACTCATCTTATCTTGAAAAGATTTTATCCTTATCCTAATAGATCTAACTGGCCTCAGAAGATTCTATCTTATCTTTATGGATCTGTCTTATCCTAATAAGCATACTTATCCACCCTAGTTTAACAACCATGATCTACTGCAAATTAATTAGATCTTATCTAGTCAAACGAGTCACACCAATCTAACCTAGATCTGATCAAATCTAAAGTGACTTATCAAACATGTTAGATAATACTGATGAAATAGTTTAGACTCTACCCCTATAGAACAGGTCTTAACTTAGTTCACCCTGCACTAAATTAAGAATGACAGATCGACTTGGCCATATGCAACTACCTTAACCATCTGATAGTTGCATAACCCCTCAATTTTAACCTAGCAAGAGATTCTATCTTATCACAACATATTTAACTAATTTCAAAACATCCTAACATATTCTACCCTGTTGGACCTATCTAACCTTAACTAGTTTAATCTAGTCATACCAACCTAATCTGGGTTCTATCTAATCTATTATGATCTAATCTAGAGTAAGTTACTTAATGCTGGTACACAAGATAAGGCCATACTCCTAAATCACTTAAGCCTAATTTGGAGACTTATATCAACTTGGCCATACACAACAACTCGATCTATATAACAAGTTGCATAACTTACCCAATCAATAGAGTCTTAATGGATTGCATAATCTATCAACCACCACCTGACATCAAACCAGATTTTGACCTACATCATGTAATCTATCTCATCCATACCTATATTAACCATATTCCCCAGCCAATAATATACACTAACTCCTAATCAATGAGATAAGACCAAAGAAGATGATCAACTTCATCAAGGGAGGAGGAGCACCAACTCAAGTCTTCAAGGATCAAGTGAGGTCACCAAGATGAATCAAGATCCACAATCTTGGATGGAGTCTTTTCTTATCCTACTCTTTCTTACCCAAACCTATATATGCCCTAAAGACATCTTCTATCCTACATAATAATGTGGACATACATATAATATCCATGCTCTCCTATCACTTACTAATAATAAAAAGAGAGACCCTTGATTTAGAAATTAAAAGCTAAATTGCAAACCAATCCTTTTGTATTCCCTTTTCTTACAAATCTCGGGGACGAGATTATTTTTAAGGGGGGTAGGATTTGTAATACCCACTTTGTAAGGAAGAATAAAAGGAGAAATTGTTTCCTTTATATATGTATGTGTGCCTCTAGTTATCATTACATGTGACCACTCATGTAAAAAAATTAATAGATCCTTAATAAGACACAAATAAACCATTGCATCATATTGTATTTTTGTTTGTGCATTAAAAGCAATAATAATATGAATTAAATAAAATGATAATGGGATGAGGATTTAAAGTAAACCCTAAATCGAAAATTGATTTGAAAATAGAAAACAAAGGATTAATAAAAGTCATTAAATTGTGCATCATGCTGAGGATTTATGTTTTGTGAATTTGTTAACAACAATATAAAATAATAATAATAATAATAAATATGTTAATACCCAAATTAGAATTTAAATCCTAAAGGAAAATTCTAGAATTGAAACAAGAAAAGAAAATACTTACATATAAGAATATAAATGATATATAAATAAATCTCCAAATTTGCAACTTCTTTATGACGCCATGTAATCTAAGTATAAATCTGTCACAAGTTTGAATTCAAATTAGGATTTAGATTTGAATTGGTAAAATAATGGGGAAAATAGAAAATAAAACATAAAAGAAAAAGAATAAACCCTGGTATTGGGCCGCTCCCCTCCAATTCGGCCCATTCCACCTTCACTCTCGCGCCAGCCCAACCCGCCGTCCCCGCTCACGCCGACACCTGGGCCCCGCGCCGTCAGCCACTTGGGTGTGCTCGGGACCTGCCAGTGGGACACGGATGTCAGCCCAACTCTCGCACCAGCCTTTTTCGTCGCTCACTTGCATGTGGGCCCCTCTGATCAGTCCTTCAGTCCGCGCGCCTGAGCTGGTTTTGAAGCTGACGTGTGGGCCCGCGTCGTCAGTCGTATCCTCTCCGCGGACTCGCGCGTGAACAGAAACGCACAGAAATCGCGCGGGCTCGGCCAACGGATCCACGACCGCTACACCACCTCCGGCCGAGATCTTCGCTGGGCGACCTATAAAGCCCGGCCTCCTCCGCCCGTCCAAAGGCATCATGCTAAGCCAGCGATCCTTACAGACAAAGAAGCCGTCGTCGTGGGAGGACAGAGAGAGAGAAAGAACGTGGGATGCCGCCGCTCGGACGTTTCACTGGCGTCGCGGTCTCGAGCTTGGCATGTGGGCGGACGGGTCACTTGGACCTCCCGCAACGGATCAGGGCCATCCCGTGTGGAGTCATCGGTCTGGTGTTGAAGGAATCGCTCGCCGGAGCTTGGTGACCGCCGCTCATCGTGGCCGGGGCCTTCGGCGTTACATCAAAGGGTATGTACCGGTTCATCGCGTTCATATAGTATAAAGCATCGTGTAGAACTCTTCGAATCCGATCTTGGCGCGTTGTGCCGGAGTTTGGGGAGGTACAGCCATGGCGCCGCCGCGCTTTCCCTGTGCGCCGCCGTCGGCGCGGTCGGATGGGAGAAGATTACCTCGGGGCCGTCCGATCTGGTACGAACGGCAGAGATTAGATCGTAGTGTTACCCCTTCGCTAAATCCATCCTGAACGCTGGATCGTGATCGGAGGGTGGAAATCAGATCGCGTAGACGTTAAACCTAGGCCGTTGATCTCTGATCCGACGCGCAGCAGTGCGTACCGGTTCGAGCTCGGCTTGATCTAATCCTAGCCGTAGGATTCTAATCTAAGGGCCACGATCGGCCGATACCCCTTCGGCCAGACGCTTTTTCATAAGAGACCCTGAACTTTTATGAAATAAACCCGCGGTCCACCCTCGGGGTTCTATGTGTCTCGGGAAAACTTGCAAGATGACCCCTGCGCTTTGCAGTAATTGAGGCCCAGTCCAGTGAATAGGAAAATCATAGAAAATGATTTAGAAAATGATTTTTAGTGTTAAAATAAATCCAGAAACTTAATTAATTCATAACTAATTCATTTTAGCTCCAAATTGAGTCATTCCAATTCCTAAAATTTTGTAATAATATTCTCTACCATTTAGAATCACTGTTTTGACATGACCTCTATCAGAAAATTTATTTATCATTTAATCATATTATAATCACCTTAAATCTTAGGAAATTCATAACTTGAATTCTATAACTCCAAAATTAATAATTCTTTTTCCTGTGGTTTTATTTTAATATGTAGAATATTAATATGTATTTTGCATATATGTTTGGTGTAATGTTAATTTTGCCTATACCATGTATGTTTGTATTGCTACGACTAGCAGTGAGGTCACGAGGATCTGAAGAATCATCCTGGTACCTGGATTCTCAAGGCCCAGGCAAGTTGTGCCCTTGATCACTTCTTTTCACCTACTCATGTTCTAATTAATCATAATGATCTGCATAGGTTAATTTTGATGGGACCCAATAGGATACCCCAGTTTGTCTATCTCTATACCTTGTTTACTACTGAACCTTCTGGGTAGTACTTGCTAGTGCTATATTTGGTTTTGGGTATGGAGATACACTTTATTCATGATTACACTTTTGTTATCAGTTGTTATTTATGGTTCATGTTAAGATCATTATGTTAATTGGAACATGGAGAACCACCCGGGAAAACAGTGCTGCCACGAGGGTGGAATGGGACGCCCTTGGCTGATTAATTAGGAAAGCTAGTGGAAGACTACCTTACCCGAAAGGGGCAAGGGCAGTAGGGGAGAGGTCAGTGTAGGGAGGCCCTCGGGAGGATTTTGCTGCGATGGCGGTCCTGCAAGGGATTCCTGCACTGGATCTTCCTATAAACTGTAGCGGGTTTTCGGAAGCTAGCGGAACTTTGTAAAGGCCTCGTAGTGGATCCCTAGCCATTCACCTCGGAAGTGTCTAAGGGCTTTGCAAACCCTGGCGACATGGGATACACGACTTGTGGGTAAAGATGCGCAACCTCTGCAGAGTGTAAAACTGGTATACTAGCCGTGCTCACGGTCATGAGCAGCTCGGACACTCACATGATTAAATTATGGAACTTAAATTCAATTTGTCATATGCATTGCATCGCAGGTGATGTGGTTACTTTTGTTCTATTACTTAATTGGGTTTGGTATTTACTTATACTTAGTAATTGCTAATAAAATTTTGACCAACTTTAAAAGCAATGCTCAGCTCTAACCATCTTCTTTGGTAAGCCTTACACTTCACTTGAGCTCCCACCTTTGGCGAGTTCATGCACATTATTCCCCACAACTTGTTGAGCGATGAACGTATGTGAGCTCACTCTTGCTGTCTCACATACACCACAGGTCAAGAACAGGTACCGCAGGATGATGCTCATGGAGGATGCTGCGATGAGTTCGTGAGAGGTCTAGGTCGTCGTCTCCCAGTCAACTTTGGGTTGCTGGACCGTTGTCTCCTTATAATGTAATTATTTATTTTGTATAGAACTCCTGTTATATATAAAGATGTGACATTCGATCCTGTGCCACTATACATCATATGTATGAGACTTGGTCCCAGCATACCTGGTGTTTATGTTAACCCCGGGGTTTTGGATCCCTAAAATCCGGGTGTTACACGTTCCTCCGACAACGACGAGACGAAAGCAACGCGAGCGCTCCCCATCCGGGGGCTCGGAAGGTGGAAGGGCGCGATGCATGGGGAGAGTGCGAAGACATGGTTGCCATCCAAGGGGGTCGCCCTCCTTTTAAAGGCGACTCTCCCCACTTGCGTCCTCAGCCGGCGCGGGCTGAGTCTTCACCAACATGCTCCAAAGTCCTCCCCCTACGACGCGGGGGCTGGGTCCCACGCGTCATGCAAGCTAGCCCAGGACAGAAGAGGCCAAACCGCCGCGCGCGGTACGCGTAACAGCCCAGCGGTTACAAGCGCTCCTCCACTTTCGCCCAGACCAGCGGGTGAAAGGATGGACCGTCATGCAGGCGGCATGCAACTGCACCAAGGGGGCGCACCCTTTCGACTTCGACACGTCCAGCATGGAGGCCCAGGCCCACACGTCATGTAACCGGCGCGTCGGTTACTACGTGCGAGAAACTGCACCGCCACTCGCGCTAGTACCGCGCCTTCTCGGCTGTAGAACCGGTGCTGCAACTCGAGGCGACCCTACGCGTGGCCCAACAGTGCCAACCAAGCACATCGGTCATGGGTCAGTCAGCCACGGGAGAAGGCGCGACGGTCGATACGGCCAGAAATGGGCCGACAGTAATGGCGGTGGCAGGCGGGCGGAAGCAGCAGTCAAATCGCATGCAGGCTCACGTCCCCTCCTAGGACAGCGAGAGAGCCCTCTCCCACGGCGTGAAGATGACGCGCCCGTGTTCCGTTCCTCGAACGGCTCGCGCACGCACAACGGCTGCCCCGCGAACCACTCGTCCTGTCGCATTAACTCTGCGGCAGGGCAGGCGGCACCTTTGGCAGGCGAAGCGGGCGACGCTTCACCTCTGCCATAATGACCGCGTCAAAAAAGGTGTGCCACGTCATTCGATTTCGTATCCTTTTCCGCTTCCTCTTTCTCTCTCTTGCCACAGGGACCGGGAAAGGGGATACTCCGAAAGGGATCCTTCTCCGCGAAGGAAGCGGGCCCCGAGCCACCCCTACTGATCAGAGGTTCGAAGGCTGGCCCCTCGGAAGGGTTCAACAGCCGCCTCAGAGCACTCAGGCTCCGCGCCCACTACTGGTCAGAGGTTCGAAGGCTGGCCCCTCGAAAGGGTTCAACGGCTGCCTCAGGCCACTCGGGCTCCACGCCCACTACTGATCAAGGGTTCGTAGGCTGGCCCCCGAAGGGTTCGACAGCCGCCTCAGAGCACGCAGAGCGAGGGATGACCCTGGGTACGTTCGATACATAATCAAGGCTCGGGCTACGCTCCCGAGGTACCCTAGGACATTTTCGAGACCGACGGGAACGATTTTGTAACGGAATCCCACCAGAGGGAGGCATCGAGCCCTCGAACCCCGTCAAAAGGGGACCGGGTCCGACGAATCACCCACGGGTACTTTTGGAGCGTGCCTCCGGGCCACTAGCCGACCCCTAACGAATGGGGCACGGGCATCCACTCGGATCACCCGCTAGCAACTCACTGGAGACACCATGTTCGGCGCCCTTCGAGGGCAACATGGCGCTTTCCCCCCCTCCTCCTTGCGGAAAGGAGACGCAGGGGCGTATGAAAAAAGCCGAGTCTGTCCTTGACCATCCTCTCGCTCTGTGCGGAGGCTCGGGGGCTGCTCTCGCAAACCCGGCTCCGGCCAAACCGTCGACAACGTCAACATACCAGCCCGAGAACTTGGGACTCGACTATGCACCCCGGCTATGGCCAGTTCGCATGAGAGAACAACCAGACCGGCCGAAGCATCACGAAACGCGCTAAGACCTCGAAGGAGTCAAACCACTCCTCCGAGGCCTCGGGGGCTACACCTGGCGGGTGCGCTCGCGCGCACCCACCGGAACGAAACGCAACCGAGAAAGGCCGGTCCCCTTGCAAAAAAGTGCGACAAAAGCCTCCAAGCGAGTATCAACACTCCCTTCGAGGCTCGAGGGCTACTGTCGGGGACCATAATTAGGGGTACCCCCAAGACTCCTAATCTCAGCTGGTAACCCCCATCAGCACAAAGCTGCAAAGGTCTGATGGGCGCGATTAAGGTCGAGGCTCAGTCCATTCAAGGGACACGATCTCGCCTCGCCTGAGCCCAGCCTCGGGCAAAGGCAGCCGACCCCAGAGGATTCACGTCTCGCCCGAGGGCCCCCTCAAGCAACGGGCACACCTTCGGCTCACCCGAGGCCCAGTCTTCGTAGAGAAGCAACCTTGGCCAGATCGTCACGCCAACTGACCGTATCGCAGGAGCATTTAATGCAAGGATCACCTGACACCTTATCCTGACACGCGCTCTTCAGTCGACAGAGCCGAAGTGACCGCAGTCACTTCGCCGCTCCACTGACCGACCTGACAAGAAAACAGCGCCGCCTGCCCCGCTCCGACTGTCGTGCCACTCGCCAGAGTGAGGTCGACAGCGGCCAAGTCCAGCCTCGGGCGACAAAGGAAGCTCCGCCTCGCCCGACCCCAGGGTTCGGCCCCTGTATTGGCCTCGGACGATGGACTCCACCTCGCCTGACCCCAGGGGTCAGACTCAACCACAACTTAGAAGACGACGAACTCCGCCTCGCCCGACCCCAGGGCTCGGACTCAGCCTCGGCTCTGGAAGACGACGAACTCTGCCTCGCCCGACCCCAGGGCTCGGACTCAGCCTCGGCTCCGGAAGACGATGGACTCCGCCTCGCCCGACCCCAGGGCTCGGACTCAACCTCGACCTTGGAGGAATTGCCACCTCGCCCAAACTCGGGTCCGGACCGGCCACGTCGCCAGGGGGGCCATCATTACCCTGCCCCTAGCTAGCTCAGGCTACGGGGAACAAGACCGGCGTCCCATCTGGCTCGCCCCAGTAAACAAGTAATGATGACACCCCGCACGCTCCATGACGACGGCAGCTCCTAGACCCTTATGTCAGCAAGGAGACGTCAGCAAGGATCCGACAGCCCCAACAGCTGTACTTCCGCAGGGCTCCAGCGCTCCTCCGACGGCCACGACATCACATGAACAGGGTGCCAAAACCTCTCCGACTGCCACGACGGCATGTACTTAGGGCTCTAGCTCCTCTCTGCTAGACACGTTAGCACACTGCTACATCCCCCATTGTACACCTGGACCCTCTCCTTACGCCTATAAAAGGAAGGTCCAGGGCTCTCGTACGAAGAGGTTGGCCGCGCGGGAGAACGGGCCGACGCATAAGGCTCCCGCTCTCTCTCTCTCCCACGCGAACGCTTGTAACCCCCTACTGCAAGCGCATCCATCCGCCCTGGGCGCAGGACAACACGAAGGCCGCGGTTTCCCCTTACTGTTCTCCCCCCTTTGTGTTCCGTCTCGCGCCGACCCATCTGGGCTGGGACACGCAGCGACAATTTACTCGTCGGTCCAGGGACCCCCCGGGGTCGAAACGCCGACAGACCCCTACTCACTACCGAGGTGAATAGCTAGGGATCCATTATGAGGCTTTCACAAAATACACTTAATGCAAAGTACCCCGCTAAGGTTTTCACGTCAGTATTGGTGAATCTTTGGGTGAGGTACCTTAGTCAAGACTACACCCCATGTTAACGTGAGGTGTCACCAAACCACTGTCGCTCCCTCTTGCCCATATTTCAGGTAAGATTGCTAGGCACTAAGTATATAAAGCTAATTACCAAAGCCAGAGTCATGATAGCACTCGTGATTACACTATTTTCCTTAGTGATCACTCCATGTTCCATTTAACACAATATGATCTTGTTTAATCATCGGATTAACAACAACAATATAAACTTAATCTCCATAACATTAATATCATTGAAAGGAGTGCCAGCATATAGTTAAAGTTGAGCAATAACGAAGTTACTAAACATAGTTTTAATCCTAAGTTAAACAACGAACAAGGTTGGCATTTTTAGGTAATTCTATTTAGGAAAACTCATCAAATAATGCACATATCCAAAAGTAAACCTTATTAAATGTATTATTTAGGATCAGATAGAAAATGTAGGGGGAGAAATCCACTTGTCTTGCTTAAAAGTATCCTGCTGATCTTCTTCAAACAAATTTGGGTCCTCTACCACTGAATCCGCTTCTAATATAGTCGCACATACAAAAAGAAAACATACACCAATAAATAAACATATACCATTCAACAAATAATAAAACATATACATTATACAATCACACTTATAAAATAAAAACATCCAAATATAAAACTTAATTTGTAACTATAATATAAACCTAACCATATCGATGGTCATTTTATTTGTTATGACATGAAATACTAATTGTTTTGCTTCAATATTTACCTAGAGAAAACTATATGGCAAGTTAACTATAGAAACATACACTATATGGATTCATTTATAATAATATAACGCTAACTCAAACTTTATGGAACTAGATAATTAACAAGTTAATTATTGTATTTCTACTAAAAGCACATGGGTTATATTTTCTTTTATTTGAAAAGCTATATTAAAATACTATAACGTTATTTATAAGACACAAACTTATAATTCATTAAAGGAATTATATTAAACTACTATTTAGATTATAGTAGACGTGGTCACAAGCTATATCATCCGGCGTTAATAGAAACTCTAATATTTCTTAGTGAATAACCAATATTTAAGAAGAGGTGGTCTACTATTTTTTTAACTTCTTGTTGTATCAAAGCTATATCTAAACAATGAGAACAACTATAATATAAATTAATTTGTGAAATACAAACATAATTATAAAGTTAATAATACAAATCTATATTTAATTTGTGCTAGAAATACATACTTTATATTGGAAGAACTATCGCAGGGACCTATACAAAATTAAACATAGCTTGCAGGAGGTAGATCACAAAATTTGCTTCTTCTCTTCTTCTATATCCGTTCTACGGCTCTCTACATAGGGATGACAGCGAGAAGGAGAGGGGGTGCTTTGGCCGGTGGTCAGGGGAGGTTCTCGGCGTGGAAAGGCCTTTGGGGTGCGGCGTTGATTTCGGTGGTCCTCCGGCGGCGGACGGCTCCAACGATGAACAGAGAGCGGCAGCGGCGGGCTTCGCTGTAGAGGAAAGGGAGAGCACAGAGTGAGCTTGGATGGCCGGGAAATAGCTCCACTGGGCATGGGGCTTTGATTTATATGGAGGGGAAGAGAGTAGAGGGGGCGCAGGAGAGGGCGAAGGCCGGCGGCGGCCATCAACACATTAATAGCGTTGGCGTCCAGCCGTCCACATAGCAGAGTGGGGAGAGGAAGAGGAAAAAAAAGGCGGTCGTTTCCGTTGCACGGGGAGGCGAAGAGGCATGGGGAGGTGAGACGCCAGGCGGCGTAGGGCAGGTAGGGCGCCGGAGCACCGGGGCGATGGTGGCGCCGCGACGTGCTACACACACGCGAGAGCGCGGTACGCGCGGCCGGGTAGAGGAAGGGAAGCGGGGGTGAGGGGCTTGTTCGGTTATTTTGATCCTATCTCCTAGAGATGACAATGGGGACCCGATACCCGCCAACCCATGGGGAATTCTCCTGTTAGGGTACGGGTATGGGATAAAAATTGTCTCATGGGTATGGATATGGGACAAAATCTCCACCCATTGGGTAAACGGTATGGGTTTGGGAAACAATAATCTGAACCCGATTACCCATGAGTATTTCATACGTGTACACCTGTCGTGTTTGTATGAATGAGTTAAGGACGAGCCGGTCACCAAGCCCGGCACGGCAGCGCACAGGTCCTAGCCCAACAAGGCAACACAGCAAGGCAACTAGCAGACTAGCAAAAAACAAAACCCTAAAATAACCAGCCACAGACGATGATGGCGACCATGGATTTTCAGGCGCCAACAAACTCAGATGGTGACCAAGGAAGGTGAGCAAACTCCATTTCTTCATTTCTTCTATCGGTCTCGAAGTACTTATTTCTTTTCTAATAGATGGATGAATAGATCATGGTTCATAGATGATTGCTTGCCGATGTGGTGGTGTCTGAAATCTAGATTGTTTGTGCTACCTGTTAGTACCTATTTATCCCTTAATTGGGTATGGGGACCCATTGGGGACCCAAAACCCGAATGGGGATGGGTATGGGATGAGTTTTGCACCCATGATGGGTATGGGGATGGGTATGAGGATGGATCAAACATGATGGGGATGGGTATGGAATGCTATAACCCGATGGGAAATTCCCCATTGACATCTCTACTATCTCCTTTGTAAAGGATTTTTACATAATGACCATGAACAGTTGCTCTTATAGTGGCCAAATAAGGCTTAGCTACTCTTAGAACAAAGGAGTCCATATTAATAATGAAAATTTGACCAGATTTTTTATGTGTAATTTAAATAGACATAAATTTTCATAAATAAATTGTCCAAGGTGAATTATTGCCAATGTCTCTTCCGAGTCATGATGGAGAAAGTGCCAATTCAAATGGAATGGCTCCAACATGATGTTACTGTCAAAATTTGAAATCCTTTTATTTTCGTCTATTAAATAGTATTTAAGTCCTTGAAGTACTTGGAAGGTTTGTTTCAAATTGTCAAGGAACAAGTATTTTGTTAACAAGATCTGATTATGTGTTAATAAATAGTAAGATGAAGAAAAAAATTGATATACTAGGTATAATAACGCTTAAGAGCCCAAAAATATCTCGAATAGGAATTCTAGGATTTGATTCTTTTACCGCATTGGTATATTTAGAATTCTTGAATAAACCAATTCGAGAACAGTTGGATGCCAACAAAATCATCAAAGATAGATATTCTTTATTTCGATTCCATATGAATTGGAAGAGATTGATATAGATTGAGAGAGATTTTGACTTACTAAGGATTGAATCCCCCTTAATCTATGGATTAGGGTAGAACCGAATAAGAGAGAAGGGGAGGGGAGGGGAGAAGAGGGGTACGAGATGGGCCTAGTGCGCCGGCTGGCCGACTAGTGCTAGGTTTTCATTTTTTTTGAATTTCTTTTCTTTTCTAGAAAACATATATATAATTATATTTAGATATTTCAAAAATATAATAAATTCACTAAAAATATTTATAAATAAAATTACTAAATATTTATTTTAGACCAAAGACTATTATATAAATTAATTGGATTTCACAATAAAGAAAAACTATAAATAAAATCCTCAACAATTATTAGCAAACAAAATCATGCTCCCAAAAAAATGAATAGATCAAACACTTAATTCAAATTTTAATTTATTCAAAAGATTAATTATATATATATGACATTATTTTCTTTATTCTAAAATCATTTTCTCTCTACTAGTTTTAGCAACTAATGTTGAATTGCTTTTAAGTTTTAATTGATGGATTTGAGGTGTTACATATTATATATCAGGGAGAATGCATGTAACTTGTGAATTATCCATTGGTAGGTCCTCAAATTGCTTCCACCATTTGATTCACCTAAAAGGCCACCACCCACCAGTAGCCGAGCCTCAGCTTTTTCTGGTGCTGGCAAACAGCCCTCATGGACCTCATGTGATTTATATTCACACAAAAAATGTTTTTTAGAAAAGAATTTGTATATATTTTCGTCAACTCTATTTTATCTCTCTTGCCATGAACATAACATCGTGTCACTGGATCTAATACGTGATACGTCGTGTCGGTTTGGCCAAAAACATTGCGAGAACTTAAATATTTTCTTTTGTAATATGGGAGGCAAATCTGTCTTTAACTAAAATTATTGAGGCGAAGTGAAATGAACCCCCCCTTTTTTTTTGCCACCGATGCCTTCTATCTGGTGCCTCTTGTTCGCCGCGGGGCTGCAGCCTGCAGGTAGTCAGGCATCGCCGGCAGTTCCATTTCCATGACACGCGTCGTCCGCCCGGGGTACTGGCCTGATTCGGGCACTCAGAAAGTTTGGCCTTTCTTTTGACAGTTGAAACAAGTTTTCCATTTTTTTTGGCCATGTATTACTATTGTTTAAACAAGGTTTCGCCATTTGCCTATGTTTATTAGGAAGTTACATCCGGTTTGCTGCTGCCACCATTTTGTCAGCCCGTCACATTCATATCTTTTACAGGGCTATTGCTCTTCCTTTTTTGTAAAGCCGAATGAATCCGCGTGCGACATGGCACTTTGCCGATAGCTGAGCGCCCTCCACGTCAGCGCGATCAGGCGCGCCAGAGCCAAACGACCAGATTCTCCCGCGCCGCGTGGCACGAGGCTGCCGCGCCCGCTATCCCCTCGCGGATAAAGCCGGACCCACTCCGGCGCGCGCGCACCACGAGATCCCTTAAACTGCCGGGCACCACCCACTGCCACCACACAGCCCCCACGCTCACCGACGCCACAGCTTGTGTTGTGCGCGCGCAATGGCACTCGTGTCCGCCTCCTCGTCCTCCACCACCGCCGTCGCGGCGCTCCCCAGGAATGGGCAGCAGCGAGCGTCGTCGTTGTCGTCCTCATCCTCCTCCTCCTTCCTCGTTGGCAAGACGCTGCTGAGGCAGGCCGAAGCAGCCCGGCCGTCGTTCGCCGTGCGCGCCGCGGCGGACTCCGACAGGCCGATCTGGTTCCCCGGCAGCACCCCTCCACCGTGGCTCGACGGCAGGTGGGTGGCTGGTTCCTGGAGTCATGTCATCTTCGATTCATTCGTTAAAAGCTACCCAGGTGGTTCGCGTGGTGCGTGTGACTGACACAGTGTGTGCTCTTGTTGTCTCGTTGATGCATATGCAGCCTTCCCGGCGACTTCGGCTTTGATCCCTGGGGCCTCGGTGAGTTCTGGTCATCGTTCAGTCTCTTCTCTTGTGCATTGCACTTGCACATGTACAATTGATAGCTAACTGCCCATGGATGGATGTGGTGGCGATTGATCTGTGTACAGGATCTGACCCGGAGAGCCTGCGGTGGAACGTGCAGGCCGAGCTGGTGCACTGCCGGTGGGCGATGCTCGGCGCGGCGGGCATCTTCATCCCGGAGTTCCTGACCAAGATCGGCGTCCTCAACACGCCCTTCTGGTACACCGCCGGCGAGCAGCAGTACTTCACCGACACCACCACCCTCTTCATCATCGAGCTCATCCTCATCGGCTGGGCCGAGGGCCGCCGCTGGGCTGACATCATCAAGCCCGGAAGCGTCAACACCGATCCCATCTTCCCCAGCAACAAGCTCACCGGCACCGACGTCGGGTATGTACATCTCTCTCTCTCTCCGTTTGCTTGCATCAATCCGGCCAAAAAAAAACAAGGAGTCGCTCGCTCGCCCTTACCAAAGGCTAACGATTAATTAATTATCCATGTGTGTGTTCTCTATAAGGTACCCTGGTGGCCTGTGGTTTGACCCGCTCGGCTGGGGCTCCGGCTCGCCGGAGAAGATCAAGGAGCTGCGCACCAAGGAGATCAAGAACGGACGCCTCGCCATGCTCGCCGTCATGGGCGCTTGGTTCCAGGCTGAGTACACCGGCACCGGTCCCATCGACAACCTCTTCGCCCACCTCGCCGACCCTGGCCACGCCACCATCTTCCAGGTCACCTGAATCAATTCGTCACAGCTTTTGTGCGATCGACGCTCTCGGTTACTGATTTGAGATTCTTGTTATTGTGTTCTTGATCCAGGCCTTCACCCCCAAATGAGGAGCTGATGAACTTAGCAGTTCGAGGAGTGCTACCACACATGCATGCATTGTTAGGTTTGATGGCCGATATGGAACTTCATTTTTTTTTGTTGGGGGCGGACTACTGGGTAGACTGTCGACGACGATGATGATGATGAAATGTTCTTGGTGCGATGCATATGGTGTACTTGTACTATGTTGTAACTAATGTAAAAATGCGATGGTCGTTAGATGTTATGTCCTCTTAAGTAGGGCGGGCCTACGTGCAAGTAAGGATGCAAGTAAGGGTATTTAAATAAATACTCATTATTTTTAGAATAAAAAATATGTATACATGTATATGTTACTAGCCAGTTGCTAATACTTTACCACGGTTGTTATATATTATATAAATAGGTATTGAAATATTTATTTAAATATAATTATTATTTCTTTCTAAACACTAAGGTACATGTGGTCTCGTGGTTAACTCTAAATTTTTGAAGCAGAGGGTGTTGGTTCTAGTGCTCGCTCTGTGACATGAGCATGTGTGACCCTTATGTCTCTTAGCATTATTAGCACACTGTTCCGCGTTTGTATGAGTCTTGTTAATTTACATGTCTTATCTCACCATCAATTCAATTCACTATGATATACAAAATTCGGATGATAAACATTATCAATATCGCATAAATTATTTAAAAGAGTTAATATATAATTTTTAATAACAGGTAAATATGTTAATAATCTTACATTAATCTAATCCTTTTTAACGTTTGCAGGGATGATATATAGACATTTTTTTAAGAATCTTTGTATCCTACACATAAAGAAGTAAGAGAATAAAACGTTAAATTTATATTGTATAACTGAAATGTATGTTTCCCATTTATGATCTTGGACGTGGCCCCGGGGCGGTGAAGCAAAGAGCAAGCGAGCCGCCATTTCGGCGTGTTCAATCGGGTCGGTATCAATGTTGAGCCGTCAATGACAGCCGTGTCCGTTCGTCGCCTGGCTCTGTCCGGCTAATGCTACATCGACGTTTAAATAAAATAATTGAAATATTTTTCCTATTCTCGTCTCATTTTCTGATCTCCCTTGACCCTGATGATAGTAGGCCTAGATAAGATCCTTCATCTCTTTCCTAAATCTGTCCGCTTTATTAATGGTTTTGCAAAAGCTTCGGAGCCGAACAAGTGGAATAAAGGACATCTCAAAGAAGGCAATGAAGTAGCTCTATTGGGTCAAATGTTTAGCCAGCTCATCGACCATAGAATAAACGCAAGCTTCCTGAAAGGCACGTGTCTTTACTGTTTTCTTGTCAACCTGCCAAGAAAAGAAAAATGTTACAAGCTTCTTCGAAAGGTATGTTCCATAGCGAAATGATATATTGCAAGAAAACAGACCTGTTTAACACTGAACAAATTCACGGCTTTGCCAACACCATCTGGGCGTCCTCTAAGTTCTTTCATTTCAAGCATACCAAGCAGCAGGGAGGCAGTGCCGGCCTTGAGAATTTGGTGGCCCGGTGCGAGACAAAAATTGAGGCCCCATTGATCACAAATACCAAAATTTTATGAATATTGAGATGCATTAAACTCCTTAAGGTTTTTTTCCTTTTTCACTACTAGATGCATGCTTTCTAGTGGACGACATGTGGAATATGGTGACCAGAATACAAAATAATCTATACTCAGAAATAAAGAACATTTAACTAGTAAAGATTGGTTTGATACGAAAACTAATCAGCAGAAGTAGAGTAGCAAACTTGACGAAGTTACAGAGGGCTGAGGCAGGGCACGCTAGGCACGGCACGCGGCAAGCCTGGTCTGGGCAGACGGCAGAACAGCGGACAGGGTGATCCCTCCCGATTGTCGCTGCTAGCTGCTGGCGGTGCCGGGCTATTGTTGTAACCTGAACAACGTGAGCGGAGGCTTCCACGAGAAGGCAAGAGGACTGCAGCTCAAGCGTCCATGGAAAGCCAAGTAATCGAGCTTAAACAGACATGCATACTACATGTTGATGGGCTTTGGCCTTTATCGATCTTTGTGTTGTAATCTAAATAAACATTTTCTATATATACACATACACGTATATACGAGAAGAGGCTCCCTGGTTCTCGGAGGCCCGGTGCGGCCGCACCGCTGGCACCTGTCCAGGGCCGGCCCTGCAGGGAGGACACGGGAATGAAGGTACTAGTGGCTTCGGCAATACAATTAAGCATTATGAAGCGCACAAGGAAGTAGCGTGCGCTAGGTACAAGGCATGCCACACCATGTAGTATTATTCGTGTCCGCCTCCACGGATAAGCTAGATGTCGGAATTCTTCCTTAGAACTACATCCGCACACAACACTGGTCCAAAGCTCAAGGCAGAATATATGTTGCCAATTATAATTTTTTTAGTAAGATTTCTTCAAAAGAAAAATGTCAACTCTATAGCAGCCTGCAACATAAAACTGCTAGTTGGACAGCGAAAGGTATACTATTAACACTGGGGGTGGGGGATAGCATTTTGGAAAGATGAGATTTTCTCAATAAAACAGGTGGAAGAATACGGGGATTTACTTATTGGAAAAGAATAAGGGAGTTATTTAAGGTTTGAATGTATTTTAAAGGTTATAGAGTATCAGTAATTGAGTGGCAGTATGAATAATACCTCCGCTTGTTTTCCGATGATTTGCTACTTTCTTTCTACCTTTTGTCCTTCACTGACTTTCAAAATAAAATGAGAGGCAAATATCTCTGTCAGGTCATAGGTAGACAACAAAGTTCTAGTACATGGCAATTAGTTCAATGTATACTTGAAAGGAAAATAGTCTCAATATTTCCTCTAATCGATTTTGGTGTTTGATAACCATCACAAACCTTATGGACTAATCAGTTTGCCTAGTTGATCATCTCACGGGTGCATAAGTTTATCTACAACTATTCTAAAGTCGACTGTCCGGAATACCCTAGATTATTCCTGACAGGAGAAGCTTTTTGGAAAAACACCTTTGCGCGGACCGTCTAGGCCCTTACGGCGGACCGTCCGTGGCACTTGGGTGAGCCTCGGACAGAACCACTGCAAAAACACAAGTCTACACTACGGACCGTCCGATGGAGAAGCAAGCACCGTCCGAGACCAAGCGCGGACCGTCCGGTCGGTGAAGAACCAGAAAAACCCAAAGGTGACAGGTTCGGTAAAATGAATTATAGCGTCCTCGCGGACCGTCCGGGGTGCACGATCGGACCGTCCGCGACTGCGGTACCTGACATCTGACGACGCATTTAATGTATAGTAGCCATTGATATAGTCGTTACTGCTGACCGTTGTGATTTCAGTCGTTGATGTGCAGGGGCGGACGTCCAGACCAGGGGCGCGGACCGTCCGTGGTTGGCAGAAATGGAGCAACGGCTAGGAAGTGGTTGGGGGCTATAAATACAACCCGAACCACCTCCATTCACAACAAACCAAGCACTCTGATCCTCTACATTCAATACAAGAGCTAGCAATCCATTCAAAGACACAATCAAAGCTTTCAATCTCTCCAAGTTCCACAATTAAGACAAGTGATCGTTAGTGATTAGTGACTTGAGAGAGAGAGAGAGTGATTTGTGTATTATTTGTCGCTCTTGTTGCTTGGCTTTTTGCAATCGTACTTTCTTCTTCCTCATTCTTGTTCTCAAGCAACTTGTAATCAAAGCAAGAGACACCAAGTGTGTGGTGGTCCTTGTGGGGTCTAAGTGACCCATTTGATTAAGGAGAAAGCCCACTCGGTCTAAGTGACAGTTTGAGAGAGGGAAAGGGTTGAAAGAGACCCGGTCTTTGTGACCACCTCAATGGGGACTAGGTTCTTTGGAACCGAACCTCAGTAAAACAAATCACCGTGTTCATCCGCTTTATTTCTTGGTTGATTTGTTTTCCCCCTCTCTCCCGAACTTGAATTTAGTTCTAACGCTAACTTCGGCTTGTAGTGTGTGCTTAAGTTTATAATTTTTCAGATTCCGTTTATTCATCCCCCTCTAGGCGACTTTCAATTAGTATCAAAGCCCGGTACTTCATTAGAGTCTAACCACTCGAAGTGATGTCGGAAGATCACGCCAAGAGGGAGATGGAAACCGGCGAGAAGGCCACAAGCCATGGGAAGGCTCCATCAAGGGAGTCCGGCGCCAAAGGCAAGGAGGAATCCCCTCCCCGCGTCAGGTCGCATCAGAGTGGCGACAAGAAGAAAAAGATGAAGAAAGTGGTCTACTACGAGACCGATTCTTCGTCGCCCTCCACCTCCGGCTCCAACGCGGCGTCCGTCACTTCTAAACACCATGAGCGCAAGAAGTATAGTAAGATGCCATTTTGTTATCCCCGTATTTCTAAGCGCGCTCCTTTACTTTCTGTTCCATTAGGCAAACCACCATTCTTTGATGGTGAGGAGTATTGTATGTGGAGTGACAAAATGAGGCATCATCTAACCTCACTCCACGCAAGCATATGGGACATTTGTTGAGTTTGGAGTGCAGGTACCTACGGTGGGGGACGAGGGCTACGACTCAAACGAGGTCGCCCAAATCTGGCACTTTAACTCCTAAGCTACTACTATACTCCTCGCCTCTCTATGTCGAGAGGAGTATAATAAAGTGCAAGGGTTAAAGAGCGCCAAGGAGATTTGGGACGTGCTCAAGACCGCGCACGAAGGAGATGAGGTGACCAAGATCACCAAGCAGGAGACGATCAAGGGGGAGCTCGGTCGATTCGTCCTCAACCAAGGAGAGGAGCCACAAGCCATGTACAACCGGCTCAAGACCTTGGTGAACCAAGTGTGCAACCTCGGGAGCACAAAATGGGATGACCATGAAATGGTCAAGGTTATTCTTAGATCACTCGTATTTTGCAATCCTACTCAAGTTCAATTAATACGTGGTGATCCTAGATATAAGCTAATGTCTCCTGAGGAAGTGATAGGAAAGTTTGTGAGCTTTGAATTGATGATCAAAGGATCCAAACAAATCATCAACTTGGAGCAAGGCGTCACCTCTACACCAGAGGTACAACCCATCGCATTCAAAGCGACGGAGGAGAAGAAAGAAGAGTCTACACCAAGTAGGCTCCCCATCGACGCCTCCAAGCTTGACAACGAGGAAATGGCGCTCATCATCAAGAGCTTTCGCCAAATCCTCAAGCAAAGGAAGGGAAAGATTACAAGCCCCTTTCCAAAAGGGTGTGCTACAAATGTGGTAAGCCCGGTCATTTTATCACTAAATGTACTATGTCTAGTGATAGTGATAGGGGCGACGACAAGAAGGGAAAGAGGAAGGAGACGAAGAAGTACTACAAGAAGAAGGGCGGCGATGCCCACGTATGTCGGGAATGGGACTCCGACGAGAGCTCCACCGACTCCTCCTCCGACTAGGATACCGCCAACATCGCCGTCAACAAGGGCCTCCTCTTCCCCAACGTCGACCACAACTGCTTCATGGCAAAGGACGGCAAGAAGAAGGTAAAATCTAGAGCCACCACTAAATATACAACATCTAGTGATGAGGGTAGCTCTAGTGAAGATGAGAATGATTTGCTCACACTTTTTGCCAACCTTAACATGCAACAAAAGGAAAAATTAAATGAATTGATAGGAGCTATTCATGAGAAGGATGAACTTTTGGATAGCCAAGAGGAATTCCTTATTAAGGAAAACAAGAAGCATGTTAAAGTAAAAAATGCTTATGCTCAGGAAGTAGAGAAAAATGAAAATTTGACATTAGGAGCTTAGCATTTGCCATGACACTATTTTCAACCTTAGAACTGAGAATGCTAGTTTGATTGCTAAGGTTGAAAAATCAAATGTTTGTAATGATTCAATTGTCAGTCTTAGAAATAAAAATGCTAGTTTAATTGTTAAGATTGATAAATTGAATGAATCAATTTCTAGCCTTAAAACTAAGAATGATAAATTGATTTCTAAGGCTAAAGAATTGAATGTTTGCAATGATTCTATTTCCAGTCTTAGAAATGAGAATGCCATATTACATGTTAAGATTGATGAATTAAATGTTTGCAAACATCTACATCTACTGTTGATCATGTTTCTATTTGCACTAGATGTAGAGATATTGATGTTGATGCTATCCATGATCACCTTGCTTTAATTAAACAACAAAATAATCACATAGCTCAACTAACTGCTAAAATCAATGAGCATGAAATTGAAAATGAAAAAATTAAATTTGCTAGAAGTATGCTCTATAGTTGGAGACGCCTTGGTATTAAGGATGACATTGGTTTCCAACAGGGAAGCAATGTCAAACTTAACATACTACACTATAGTTATTAACCCCAATAAAATCTGAAACTGCATTCAACCTCAAATTGTCTACAACCTAAAACACACACATATAATGTTCACATACAGTGTTGGCCGAGTTCACATACATTATATCGACAAAAACAAATTCACAGTTCAACTACGGCGTAAGGACCTCCTTATAAACGATATTCTTTGTGTATGTTACACCATTTATTGTTGACTTCTTTTCCACCCCCTTCTTCATTTTCTCATCGATGACTGGAATTACAAGTATCTTCACATTCAATCGAGTTGTGGCCCTTGAGAGAGCAACTTAGAGCTGGCCATGAGAGAACACTAGTTCTGGCAAGTACACAACAACATTAGGAATCGTCTATCCCTAGGACTTGTTAACATTCATGGCAAAACTTAGTCTTACCGGAAACTGCTTCCTTCTAAAATGGAAAGGGAACATCTCGTCATCAGAAGGGCACAGGGGTATACGAGGCAAGAAAACCCGCATTCCAACATGCTGGCCAAGGACAATTTCAGCATCAATATTGCTTTTTTGGAAACCACGAACCACCAGGCGTGTACCGTTGCAAAGTCCGTTAGCAGGGTCTATATTCCTAAGCAACATGATTGTGCACCTAACTTTGAGCTTCAGAACGTGCGAGGGTAGTCCATTAGGAGTCAGCGTGTTTAGGAATTCCGATGGGTCATAGTTATTGGGATCGTCCACCGCGGTGTCAAATCTATGGTACATCATCTGTTCTCATTGGAAACGATCGATCATCCTCATATTTATCATATCCACCTAGTTGTTCCGAGTAGTCAATATTGCTTTTGAAGTGATGTAGCTTGTATTAGACATGTTTTCATTTAGATTGGGGTAAATGTCATCTATCAATCTGTCAAGGTCACGGTCATCACCAATATATGGCACACATACCTCATCTGGAAGACAAACATCATCATCGTTGTTCACTTCCTCAGTTCCACCACCGACGTGCAACAAATATTCTGTAAACCTTGGGTCACTCTGTGTTCTCATGTTGCGAACAAGCTTTAGGTGGCACATGGATTCCCATAGGTAAGAACT
This sequence comes from Zea luxurians, assembly GCA_029449295.1. NCBI lineage: Eukaryota > Viridiplantae > Streptophyta > Magnoliopsida > Poales > Poaceae > Zea > Zea luxurians. Next base: position 210,684,181 of record JAOPSE010000001.1, read on the forward strand.
CCGTAGAGAGGCAGCAAATACCTGAGCCCTTGACCCATTACGTACAATAGGGAGTACTTGTCTGAAATCTCCCCCAAACACAATAGTCTTCCCACCATAGGGCAGACCAGGGCGTCCCATTATATCACACATGTTGTTGTCCAGCGCTTCAATTGATTGTCTCTTAGCCATTGATACCTCGTCCCAAATAACGAGCAATGCTTTTTGTAGCAACTTTGTTGTCCCACTTTGTTTTGTGAAGGTACATACAACACCATCATCAATAGTAAGTGGTATCTTGAAGCGCGAATGGGAAGTTCTCTCACCAGGCATTATGGAAGCCACAACCCATACTCTCTTAGAGTTTTGTCTACTAGAGTTTTATTACATTTCTAAAATAAAGTAACCACTCCTCTACTATAGGAAAGAGAAAAAAGAAATGGGAAGAGGAGAAGAGAGGTAACACCTAGATTTGGTGGATATTAGAGAAGAAATTTTATACCCCCAAATTCAGGGTGTTACACTTGGCAAGCCTCTCCATCCTTCTCCTTGTGCAGCTCCTGGTTCTTCTTACTCATCGCATCCTGTAGGGAAGAAATCTAAAAGGATTTCTCTGCGGCTTGGGACACGATGAAGGTTGCTCAGGAGGAGAGTGAAACGACGGAGGCAGAGGCGCGCAAAATCTTGCTCGCATGTGATGGCACCATCACCGTGTAGATTCAGGCAATGACCTATGCTAAGGAGCAGAGTGCTAAGCTCCAGGGACTTCACCAGATAGTGGGCGAGGTGATTCTCTATGCTATACAATATCTCTTAGATTCAACAGTAACAATTGAAAGTCGCCTAGAGGGGAGGGGTGAATAGACGAAACCTAAAATTCATAAACTTAAACACACACTAAAGGCTAGGGTTAGCGTTAGAATTAAATCCAAGGCGGAAGATTGTTTCTCTTGCCACGAGTTGCTCAAATGATGCGGATGACGTTTGGGAGCAAACTCAAATCGATATTGGCAAGAAAACTTTAGAGAGAGAAAAGAGGGCAAAACAAATCAAATAGAAATCAACACAAGTGGACACGGTAATTTGTTTTTACCGAGGTTCGGTTCTAAAGAACCTAGTCCCCGTTGAGGAGGCCACGAAGGCCGGGTCTATTTCAACCCTTTCCCTCTCTCAAACGGTCACTTAGATCGAGTGAGCCTTCTCCTTAATCAAATGGGTCACTAAGACCCCACAAGGACCACCACACACTTAGGTGTCTCTTGCAAGCTTTACAAGCACTTAGAAGAAGAATGAGGAAGGAAGAAAGGCAATCCAAGCGACAAGAGCAACAAAAGAACACAAATGATCCTCTCATAGGCCCTTATGCACTAGAGTTGATTTTGGGAACTTTTAGTGGATTGATTGCTTTGATTATGTCTTGGAGTGTTGGACCTTGCTCTTGCAATGAATGAAAACTTCAGAATGCTTGGATGGCTTTGAATGAGGTGGTTGGAGAGTATTTATAGCCCCCAACCACTTCCTAGCCGTTAACTGTTTCTGCTGGCGATGGGCACACCAGACAGTCCGGTGGTGCACCAGACAGTCACTGTTCACTGTCCGGTGCGCGCCACGTCAGCGTGCCCGTTAGGGTTTGGAGTTGTTGACCGTTGGAGCCCTTTGTCTTTTTGCTGCATTGGACAGTCCGATGCCACACCGGACAGTCCGGTGACCTCTAACTTATGCGCTTTGACTTCTGCGCGGCACTGTTTACAACTGTTCATCTGAGCAGTCGACCGTTGGCGCACAGGGAGCCGTTGCTACGCTGGCTCACCGGACAGTCTGGTGCACACCGGACAGTTTGGTGAATTATAGCAGAGGGTGCCCCTAGAATTCCTGAGAGTGGTTGGTTCGTTTCCGCTCGGGCCTGGTGTCCGGTGCACACCGGACACTGTCCGGTGCTCCAAATTCCAGCACACTCTAAGTCCTTTGCTCTAAATTTGATTGTGTCCCTAACTGAAATTCTTTCTTGGTTTGTGTTGAACCTTATGCACCTGAGATAAATGATATCTAAACAAACCAGTTAGTACATGTGGTTTGTGTTGTACATCAACCATCAAAATCGATTATAGAAAATGATTAGGTCCATTTCCCTTTCAACAATACTAGAAGCAAGCAAGTTGTTCCGGCACCCTGATCATTTCATTCAATATCAATTTTGGAAGCATCATGCCAAACAATTTGATACAATCTTCGAAGCATTCCTGCAAGCATTGCACAACTTTTCGCTTCAATTGAATAGTTAATCAACAAACAAACAAACATGACATACTATTGTTATTTTTTCTTTTCTGCATCACCGAATGACAACAGCCTGCATAGCAAGAGGGTAGGGTTTTTGGCTAGCTAGAGGAAGTATATGACTAGGATGTCACATAGTCGGAGGAGGATGAGGAGGGCTAGGTCGAGGTTGCAGTGGTGTTTGGCTGGAGGTCAAGGAGGTGGCGAAGTGTCGAGGATGCTACACCTAGTCGGAGGTCATCAAGATGACGGTGCGTCGACGAGCTCACGCCTGAGGTTGTCGAAGCGTTGGTGCATCGAGGTGGTGGCGTCTAGCTGAAGGCGACGACACAGAGGGCGGGGCAAGTCAAAGGTGGCGAGGATGGGGCCATGGCAGTGCATGGTCGGAGGTGCCAGCGGCACGACGTCGGGGTCATGGTTGCAATTTGGAAAGGAGGTAAATACTGATCTTGTGGCCTGCATCACTGTTTGCACGAGTTTGCACCTCATCTAGAGCCTAATTCATTAGTTCTAAACATAAGGCAACAACAACAATAAATTAGTGTTGGTAGTCCACCCATGCGGATGGGTCGTACGTGAAGAATTTCTGTCGGTACCTTGGATCAGAGGTACCCCTTGTTACAAGGTAAAGACGTTGTGCCAACAGTAAAGTCTCTGGTTGCGCGGTAAGCGACTCACCGTCTCACAACCTCAGCCGCCTAGGAGTCGCCACGTGACCGAGGGAAAGGACATGCCCCAGATACACGTAGTGGGTCTGGACCTGCTACGTGGGAAGCACCGGACCCCGTGCATGACGGGCGGACCTCTGAAGAAAGATCTCAGACCCTTCTGAGTGGGGTCCGGACAGATCACCACCGGGTCCTGGGATTCGGTAGCAGGGAATACCCGGACCCTACCCTGGAAGGGGTCCGATGCTGACACGTGTCCGGGCTTGCACTGCGCTCCCCGCACAGGCAGAGACCCACCGCTGCCGCATGGCTTGTGACTCATGACGTAAGCCAACGGGTGGAGTCTGACGTCGGGCCACTAAAGCCGCGTAGTCTCTGCATTTATTGCAGAGAGGACGCGCCGCCTGCCACCAAGCCAGCGAATGATGTGCCCTCTCGGCATTTAATGCGTCCAGTCCACTCCGCTGGCAGGCGGCGTCAGACAGCGCGCCTGTCCAATCAAACAGTGTGCCCGAGCCATACGACGCACTGTGCTTATTATCCCTTCCACGTAAAGCTTCCCCTGTACACCGAGGATACGGAGATCTCAGGTGTCAGGGCACTAGAAGATTGCCCCTGCAGCAAACGTTTGTGGCTCCAAATACTATAATCGCTATATCCCTGGGCCAGCATGTCGGGGCTCAATACCTTTGTGCATGCCCCCCTTTGGCTATAAAAGGGGAGGCATGCAGCGTCACAAGACAGATCCAACCCTAGGCTTCCTTAGACACTCACAAGTTCATACAAGCTCTCAAGCAATACATCACACAGTGGAGTAGGGTATTACGCTCCGGCGGCCCGAACCACTCTAAACCCTCGCGTGCTCTCGTATGTTCATCCACCAATCTCGTAACAAGCAAAACGCTTAGGCCCCTCCTCTTCTCAGGATTTAGGGCGGGTGTAACACCCCAGGTGTTACTTAGGATTTCCACTAAGGACTACACAAGGAAAGCCCACCATCACATGTGACTTAACTTGAGTGAAGGACTTCAAACATGGAAATCAAGATCCTAAATAAGTGCAACCCATCTTAGATGTCATGCCTTGACTTATCATGCACACATAAGGGGGAGATTTGCCCAAACCCTAATTCAAATCCCTTTGGACAATTGGAGCCCTAGAAGTAAGTATGACCAAAAGGTTATGAAAACCACATGATCATGACTTGGGCCAATTATAAAAGTTGTAGTACACTTATGGTGTGTTTGGATGGAGGGACGAGGAAGGACGAAGAGGGATGGGATAGGATCATTTTAACTTGACCTGCGTTTGGTTTGGAGATCCAGAGTCAGGGTCAAGGAATATTCTTCAAAAATAGTGGATGAGGCCATCCCTCAAAAAATATGGGACGGGGTCAGCCCAGGGTTGATCCCGTCCCATCCCTCGTTGACACCGAACCAAACACTACATTAATACCCTACAAATAATAGTAAGAAAGTGACCCCAAAAAGATTTCAGAAAAACCCCAAAAGGTTCACCAAAGGGTTGAGCATAAAAGAAAAATCAGAATTTTTCTAAGTCCAAAACCAACCCTCTTGCAAAGATCAAAAATGTTCACCTTGATCCCAAACTCAAAATCACTTGGCCCAATTGACAAAGTGGTGCCAAAATACCTCTAGAATACCCTAGAAAAGTTTGAACCAAACCCTAAGTCGTTTGACACGACTTGGCATAGCTTTTGTCTCGATTTGGACAGCTAGGACAAAGACAACTTCTCACACCTATATCTCCCTACCCCGACCGTATCCTTGCTTGGGACTCACATCAAGAAGGTAGGATTTGGTGCAGGGAAGAGATCGTACACAGGTGTTTTGCCAAGATCTGCACGCTAAGGTGCCCCAATCGGTCGTTGAACCAGGGCAGAAGCAAACACACACGTGTTCGTCGAGGGCTGACACTCGGGGGCGCTCTTAGAGCACGCCCGTGCGCGAACCCCCGCACGACCGCGGCCGCCCCATGACCACACCCGCGCCACGACTATAAAGCCCGCCCCAGTGCCCGACTATCTTCCCCGTTGCATCCTCTATGCTGCGCCAAACTCCCCGGAGCTCGCCCATAGCTCCGGCGACCTCTCCGCGACCCGCTAAAACCGCCCGAGGGCAACCACCATGGCCGAACCATTTCCCGCCCTCCTCCGCTCGATCCAAGCCCCTAGATAGATCCCCTGGAAGGTCGTGAAGCTTGCCAGAGCTTGAACCGTGGACCCCCGCCACCGGAAGCGCGCAATCGTGCTCGCCGGAGTTCGAAACCCCGCCGGCGCACGTGGACCGGGTGAGTCTCTGCACCATTTTCCGATTCACTGCACGCATAGCCTCTACGTCACCCCGTGAAGCTCCCCGTGCCATTGGATTGACTAGTAGCTGTAAAGCCCTAAAATTTGTATAAGGTAAAAATAATAAACTAAATAAATACATGTATTTTTTTTCATGAAAGTGTTTTCGGAATTATTTAAATTCCTTGTTGTGCATACTCACTTAAGAGAAGTAAAGTAGACAAATAGCAAATAAATAAATATAGAGATATGCATCTCATGACGAGGTTCTTGTAATTGTGCATTTGTGTTTAAATTCACAAGACAAGTTTAAGTTAAAAAAAAATATAGAATTTGAAAACGAAGGAGGGAAACAATATACACTATGAAGAAAATATATATATAGGAATGAACATATTATTTTAGGCTAGTACTTTTATTTTAGCACTTTATCCCGGCTTGAAATTCATAAACCAATTTGAATTCAAATTATGAATTGGAATGGGAAAAACAAAACAGGAATGAAAAAAAAGGGAATTTATGGCGCTTGGGCCGATTTCACTTCAATCTCGGCCATTCTTCCGCTCGGCCCACAACTCCTCAACCATCTAGCGGCCCAACTACCCACCGTCCAGCCTCTCGGCCCCGTGAGCGCGCACTTCCTTGGTCACTGCTCCGAGGGGGCCCGTGTGCTTGCCACTCTCGCGCGCTGAATCGCGGATGTACCACTGCCGCGTGGGGCCCATCTGTCGGGTCGTCTCCGTCTTCCTCCCGAACTCCACGCGCGCAGTGCGAGTCTGTTGCAACGAACCCGGCCGAGCTCACCGGGAATCCAAGGTCCCGCACCGTGCGGCTCGCCACGAGAGCCTCATCGGTTAGTGCCAAGAATTACGGAATCGCTTCCGCCGTGGGGATAGCCCATCTGGATTGTCTCCCTCCTCCGGTTGTTGGGAGCGGGTCGTAACAACCGGGGAAGAAAAAAATTCGCCGTGCATGTCGCGTCTTGTTCCGCTCGGACCTCGTCCCTGGGCACTATAAGAACTGCCGCACCCGATGACCCTCCATCCATAACCGAAGTTGGAGCTGGGCGCTGTGAATAGAGACGCGTCGTGTGATATGGCCAAACATCCGCCATGGCTGGCCCGTGCTCCCGCCGTTCGTCGTGACCCGATGGGTAGCGCCATGGTTCACTGGGGGTTACCGTGGGCGTGCTATGCGGGTTTGGTGGCCGAGGAACTCGGAATTTCTCGTCGTACTTGAGGTTGGCTGCCGAACTGCATGGCTGTGTGGCCGGGCTCCTTCACAAATCAGCAGCGCGGTGAGAACCCTCCCTTCCCTTTCTTTACCGCGTGCTCTAGGTTTGGAACCAGTTGGAGTTGAGTTTCGCGCGCGCTGGCGGGATTTGGCTATTCGCCGGCCATGGCCGCCGCCGCGGTTGCTACTGCACCACCGCTCGGTCTGCGCTGGAGTGCTTGGGCGGGGTGAAATAACCTTGTGCGTTGATCTCTTGAGTGACGGCCACGATCAGACGATCGTGTATCTCTTCGCTCAGGTTAAGTAGGACCGTGGGATCTTGATCGTGCGGGGCAGTGCAGATCAAGCCTCATAAAATCTGGGCCGTTCATTTATAATCCAGGGGTCCCGACCCGTACCGGTTCGTGTGATAGGATAATTTAATCTGGACCGTTGTTGCCCGATCGGACGTTCCAGATTGTTCCGTACCCCTTTGGCCCGTCCGACTTGCAGAAGAGCCCCTGCACTTTTCCTTATTCAAACCCGCCGTCCACCTGGGCTGTGTGCCTGAGTCTTTGGAATCTTTGCGGGTTAGCCCCTGCGCTTTCCAATATTCTGCGCGCAGTCCAGACAACAATAAAAATTAGAGAAAATCATTCTAAATTCATTTTTAATACAAAAATAATGGTAGAAACTTGTATAAATCATAGAAAATACATTTTAACTCCTTTTTAGTCCATTCCAGTTCCTATAATTTTGTATTAATATTGTCTACCAACCAGTAACACTGTTTAGTCATGAAATTTGAGTTAAAATTGTTCATTAGGATTAATCTATTCTAAAGCACTAAATAATTCCGGAAATTCATAAGTTAATAATCGTAGCTCCGAATTTAGTGGTTCTTGTTCCCACGATCTCGTTGCGCAGCGTAGATTATTATTGTTCAGTTTGTTATTATGTTTGGTGTGATGTTAATTTTGCCTATACTATGTTTGTTGTATTGCTACGACTAGCGTGAGGACACGTGTCACCTGAAGATCATCCTGGTACCTGGAATCTCAAGTCCCAGGCAAGTTGTGCCCTTGATCACTTCTTTTTACCCACTCATGTTCTAATTAATCATAATGATCTGCATAGGTTAATTTTGATGGGACCCAATAGGATACCCTAGTTTGTCTATCTTTATACCTTGTTTACCAATGAACTTTCTGGGTAGTACTTGCTAGTGCTATATGTGGTTTTGGGTATGGAGATACATTATTCATGATTACACTTTTGTTATCAGTTGTTATTTACTGTTCATGATAAGATCATTATGTTAATTGGAACATGGAGAACCACCCGGGAAAACAGTGCTACCACAAGGGTTTAATGGGACGCCCTTGGCTGATTAATTAGGAAAGCTAGTGGAAGACTACCTTACCCGAAAGGGGCAAGGGCAGTAGGGGAGTGGTCAGTGTAGGGAGGCCCTCGGGAGGATTTTGCTGCGATGGCGGTCCTGCAAGGGATTCCTGCATTGGAACTTCCTATAAACTGTAGCGGGTTTTCTGAAGCTAGTGGAACTTTGTAAAGGCCTCGTAGTGTTACCCTGCCTCACCTCCTCGGTAGAGGTGTATGGGATTGGCCGTCTCTTGGCAGATGGGTAACACGACTTGTGGGTAAAGATGCGCAACCTCTGCAGAGTGTAAAACTGGTATACTAGCCGTGCTCACGGTCATGAGCAGCTCGGACACTCACATGATTAAATTATGGAACTAAATTCAATTTGTCATATGCATTGCATCGCAGGTGTTGTTGTTACTTTTGTTCTACTATTTAATTGGGTTGGTATTTACTTATACTTAGTAATTGCTAATAAAATTTTGACCAACTTTAAAAGCAATGCTCAGCTTCAACCATCCTCTTTGGTAAGCCTTACACTTCACGTGAGCTCCCACCTTTGGCGAGTTCATGCACATTATTCCCCACAACTTGTTGAGCTATGAACGTATGTGAGCTCACTCTTGCTGTCTCACACCCCCCCCCACAGGTCAAGAGCAGGTACTGCAGGATGATGCGCATGGAGGATGTTGTGCTGTGAGAGGTCTAGGCCGTCGTCTCCCAGTCAACTTTGGGTTGCTGGACCGTTGTCTCCTTATAATGTAATTATTTATTTATATTGTATAGAACTCCTGTTATATATAAAGATGTGACATTCGATCCTGTGCCACTATACATCATATGTGTGAGACTTGGTCCCAGCATACCTGGTGTTTATGTTCGTGCCCGGGTCTTGGTGCCCCGAAACCCGGGTGTTACAGAAGTGGTATCAGAGGAATGTTGACTATAGGACGAAACCTAGATAAAACTGGACAACCGTTGTCTACTTACCTTTGCTACTCTGATTCTTTTCTAAACTTACCTTAATCTCTTCTCATCTATTTCCGCTTTACTCTGATTATTCTTACCTTTTCTCTCCAAAGACAAAAGTGGATTTCACACTTTGAAATCCTGTGCCTAAAGTGACCTTTAGGAATAGGAGACCTAATCTTAGGAACCAAAAACAAAACTATTTTTATACATATCCATGTGCTTTAATGTTTGTTCTTATGATATCTGTCTGATTTGGATTTCTGATTGAGTGTGATGAGTTGTGGAGTAATGTCCACGATTACATCTGCATATACATAATGCTTATAAAACTAACTAGACAAACTAAGAACATCCCCTAATAAAATATATCTAGTTTAATAAATCCATCTTATCTTACAAGATTCACTCTTATATTAATAGATTCATCTTATCTTGAAAAGATTTTATCTCATCCTAATAGATCTACCTGACCTCAAAAGATTCTAACATGATCCTAATAATGTTTATCCTATCCTGGTAGATCTATCTAACTTAAACTAGTCTAATCCAGTCATATCAATTCTATATCCTATCTAATCTATTATGATCTAATCTAGAGTGAGTTACGCGATACTGGTACAAAAGATAAGGCCATACCCTAATTCACTTACGCCTAAATTGGTGACTTAGATCGACTCGGCCATACACAGCAACTTGACCTAAATAATAGGTTACATAACTTATCCAGCCAATCTAAAAGCAAATAACCAAACTATATTCTGACTAATCTCGTTCAACTTATAGCTACCTACTAAACTAGCTACTCAACCTACTAATGTGTTATCTATAGACCTATCTTAAACCTCTTGTCCCAAATCCGGATGAAGACACCAAGACTCGAGAAGGAGGAGATCAAACTCGTTGAGGAATGATAAGAGTCGAGCCATACCTCCAAAGGAATCAAGATCCACAAATCTTGGATGGAGTCTTTTCTTACCCTACTCTTTCTTAACCAAACCTATCTATGCTCTAAAGACATCTTCTATCCTATATAATAAAGTGGACATACATATATATACCCATGCTCTCCTAATCACTCACTAATGAAAAAAAGAGAGACTCTTGATTTTTGAACTAATTAGAAACTAAAAGCTAAATTGCAAATCACTCTTCCTATATCCTCTCTCTTACAAATCTCGAGGACGAGATTTCTGTTAAGGGGGGTAGGATTTGTAAAGCCCTAAAATTTGTATAAGGTAAAAATAATAAACTAAATAAATACATGTATTTTTTTTCGTGAAAGTGTTTTCGGAATTATTTAAATTCCTTGTTGTGCATACTCACTTAAGAGAAGTAAAGTAGACAAATAGCAAATAAATAAATATAGAGATATGCATCTCATGACGAGGTTCTTGTAATTGTGCATTTGTGTTTAAATTCACAAGACAAGTTTAAGTTAAAAAATATATAGAATTTGAAAACGAAGGAGGGAAACAATATACACTATGAAGAAAATATATATATAGGAATGAACATATTATTTTAGGCTAGTACTTTTATTTTAGCACTTTATCCCGGCTTGAAATTCATAAACCAATTTGAATTCAAATTATGAATTGGAATGGGAAAAACAAAACAGGAATGAAAAAAAGGGAATTTCTGGCGCTTGGGCCGATTTCACTTCAATCTCGGCCATTCTTCCGCTCGGCCCACAACTCCTCAACCATCTAGCGGCCCAACTACCCACCGTCCAGCCTCTCGGCCCCGTGAGCGCGCACTTCCTTGGTCACTGCTCCGAGGGGGCCCGTGTGCTTGCCACTCTCGCGCGCTGAATCACGGATGTACCACTGCCGCGTGGGGCCCATCTGTTGGGTCGTCTCCGTCTTCCTCCCGAACTCCACGCGCGCAGTGCGAGTCTGTTGCAACGAACCCGGCCGAGCTCACCGGGAATCCAAGGTCCCGCACCGTGCGGCTCGCCGCGAGAGCCTCATCGGTTAGTGCCAAGAATTACGGAATCGCTTCCGCCGTGGGGATAGCCCATCTGGATTGTCTCCCTCCTCCGGTTGTTGGGAGCGGGTCGTAACAACCGGGGAAGAAAAAAATTCGCCGTGCATGTCGCGTCTTGTTCCGCTCGGACCTCGTCCCTGGGCACTATAAGAACTGCCGCACCCGATGACCCTCCATCCATAACCGAAGTTGGAGCTGGGCGCTGTGAATAGAGACGCGTCGTGTGATATGGCCAAACATCCGCCATGGCTGGCCCGTGCTCCCGCCGTTCGTCGTGACCCGATGGGTAGCGCCATGGTTCACTGGGGGTTACCGTGGGCGTGCTATGCGGGTTTGGTGGCCGAGGAACTCGGAATTTCTCGTCGTACTTGAGGTTGGCTGCCGAACTGCATGGCTGTGTGGCCGGGCTCCTTCACAAATCAGCAGCGCGGTGAGAACCCTCCCTTCCCTTTCTTTACCGCGTGCTCTAGGTTTGGAACCAGTCGGAGTTGAGTTTCGCGCGCGCTGGCGGGATTTGGCTATTCGCCGGCCATGGCCGCCGCCGCGGTTGCTACTGCACCGCCGCTCGGTCTGCGCTGGAGTGCTTGGGCAGGGTGAAATAACCTTGTGCGTTGATCTCTTGAGTGACGGCCACGATCAGACGATCGTGTATCTCTTCGCTCAGGTTAAGTAGGACCGTGGGATCTTGATCGTGCAGGTCAGTGCAGATCAAGCCTCATAAAATCTGGGCCGTTCATTTATAATCCAGGGGTCCCGACCCGTACCGGTTCGTGTGATAGGATAATTTAATCTGGACCGTTGTTGCCCGATCGGACGTTCCAGATTGTTCCGTACCCCTTTGGCCCGTCCGACTTGCAGAAGAGCCCCTGCACTTTTCCTTATTCAAACCCGCCGTCCACCTGGGCTGTGTGCCTGAGTCTTTGGAATCTTTGCGGGTTAGCCCCTGCGCTTTCCAATATTCTGCGCGCAGTCCAGACAACAATAAAAATTAGAGAAAATCATTCTAAATTCATTTTTAATACAAAAATAATGGTAGAAACTTGTATAAATCATAGAAAATACATTTTAACTCCTTTTTAGTCCATTCCAGTTCCTATAATTTTGTATTAATATTGTCTACCAACCAGTAACACTGTTTAGTCATGAAATTTGAGTTAAAATTGTTCATTAGGATTAATCTATTCTAAAGCACTAAATAATTCCGGAAATTCATAAGTTAATAATCGTAGCTCCGAATTTAGTGGTTCTTGTTCCCACGATCTCGTTGCGCAGCGTAGATTATTATTGTTCAGTTTGTTATTATGTTTGGTGTGATGTTAATTTTGCCTATACTATGTTTGTTGTATTGCTACGACTAGCGTGAGGACACGTGTCACCTGAAGATCATCCTGGTACCTGGAATCTCAAGTCCCAGGCAAGTTGTGCCCTTGATCACTTCTTTTTACCCACTCATGTTCTAATTAATCATAATGATCTGCATAGGTTAATTTTGATGGGACCCAATAGGATACCCTAGTTTGTCTATCTTTATACCTTGTTTACCAATGAACTTTCTGGGTAGTACTTGCTAGTGCTATATGTGGTTTTGGGTATGGAGATACATTATTCATGATTACACTTTTGTTATCAGTTGTTATTTACTGTTCATGATAAGATCATTATGTTAATTGGAACATGGAGAACCACCCGGGAAAACAGTGCTACCACAAGGGTTTAATGGGACGCCCTTGGCTGATTAATTAGGAAAGCTAGTGGAAGACTACCTTACCCGAAAGGGGCAAGGGCAGTAGGGGAGTGGTCAGTGTAGGGAGGCCCTCGGGAGGATTTTGCTGCGATGGCGGTCCTGCAAGGGATTCCTGCATTGGAACTTCCTATAAACTGTAGCGGGTTTTCTGAAGCTAGTGGAACTTTGTAAAGGCCTCGTAGTGTTACCCTGCCTCGCCTCCTCGGTAGAGGTGTATGGGATTGGCCGTCTCTTGGCAGATGGGTAACACGACTTGTGGGTAAAGATGCGCAACCTCTGCAGAGTGTAAAACTGGTATACTAGCCGTGCTCACGGTCATGAGCAGCTCGGACACTCACATGATTAAATTATGGAACTAAATTCAATTTGTCATATGCATTGCATCGCAGGTGATGTTGTTACTTTTGTTCTACTATTTAATTGGGTTGGTATTTACTTATACTTAGTAATTGCTAATAAAATTTTGACCAACTTTAAAAGCAATGCTCAGCTTCAACCATCCTCTTTGGTAAGCCTTACACTTCACGTGAGCTCCCACCTTTGGCGAGTTCATGCACATTATTCCCCACAACTTGTTGAGCTATGAACGTATGTGAGCTCACTCTTGCTGTCTCACACCCCCCCATAGGTCAAGAGCAGGTACTGCAGGATGATGCGCATGGAGGATGTTGTGCTGTGAGAGGTCTAGGCTGTCGTCTCCCAGTCAACTTTGGGTTGCTGGACCGTTGTCTCCTTATAATGTAATTATTTATTTATATTGTATAGAACTCCTGTTATATATAAAGATGTGACATTCGATCCTGTGCCACTATACATCATATGTGTGAGACTTGGTCCCAGCATACCTGGTGTTTATGTTCACGCCCGGGTCTTGGTGCCCCGAAACCCGGGTGTTACAGTAGCGCCGTGGTTAGGCCGGAGCTCTCGCCGCCGACGAGTTCACCCGCCTGCGCACGTGGACCGGCCGATTCCGGCCACCACCGCCGTCGAGCCGTACCTCGTTGTGACCGCCAGGACCTCCCGGAGCCAACCCCGCCCCTCGCCGGACCTCTCTCGCCGCCGATAAGCCGCGCTGCCCTTTTTACTCCCACGGGTACTATTTAAGTTAGGGGAGGGACCTCGGGGGAGAAGAAGAAAGGGGCAGGGGTTTTGTGCACTGTCAGCGACTCAAGGGAACAGTGGCGCAGGGATATAACTGAAGGGATGGATTTAGAAAGAACCCAGGGCCTTCGATGCAAAGTGGTTTTCCCAGAAACCCTTTTTAAATATTCTGATTTAAATCCAAACAGAACTTGAAAAATTCATAACTTCAGTTTGGTTTACCCAAATCGAGTCAAACCAATTTTGCCAGACCCTAAATGAGGTAAACTACTTAGGAAAAATATAAAACCCCTAAGTGTTGTAGAAAACTTTAAAGTTTTGATTTAAATAATTAACTGGTCAAAGCTAAAAGAAATAAGGAAAAATTAGCTACACTACTAGACTGGGGTTAAGAAAATTCAGAGAAGTACTTAATCACTTCTTAACCTGTTTAAAAATAATAAACCCCTCTGTACATCCAATTAAGGTAGAGTTTGCCATTTAAATCATTTTCAGCTTAAAGTTAAAGAAAATATAATAGGTAGTGAAAAATGAAAACCAAGGAGCCCCCACATTTTTGTTAGCTTACTTATTCAGTATGGTTCACTAGAAAATTTTGTTTGATCTTTGTTTAGTATAAAAATAAAGAGATACCTTTTATTTTAGGAAAACAAGGAAAACTTAGAAAAACCCTAGAAAAGTAACCCTGAGGAGACATCACCCCAAACCTTGGGATAGCTAATGTTTTGTTTATATGAACATAGAAAAATTATGAGTTCTATTGTTTGATATTTTTCAAATAACAAGTTAGTTGTAAGTGTCGTTTTAGCATTAAACTTTAGAAAATCATAACTAAATAACCACTAAGTAGCCCTCTATGATTTTTGGCACAGAAGCATGTTATTACCTAGAGATACCAGTAAAAATGACTCTTAGAACAGAACCCACCCCTAGATAAGAGTTGTAGTGCAAAGTGACCCCTTTTGCCCCAACTTTTGTATTTTTGTCCAGGGATTATTCTAATTATTCTGGACCTCAAATTTATAGGACAAACTACAGTGACCAATAGTAAACCACTGTAATTTTTGCAGAATTTTTGGAAAAATTTAAATCACTATTGTAGTTCAAACCCACCCTTAAATCATAATTAGAAAATGAAAAGGGGGAATTAATAGTGGAGACTAAACCAAACCAGCAAAACCCCTTGAATGCCTACTAAAACATTTAAGGAGCAATCCAAGTCTTAATCCACTATGCTTATCTCTAAACAAAAACTCAAACCTAATTTAATAAGCATAAGCCACTAAGAGCCTCTTATCACTAGGAAACCCTAAGTTATTAACTAACTTAGTTTTTCTTCACTTAGCATAATGATTACTAAATCCTGCATAATCATAGCATACATATTCTTATTTATTGCATTCAATAGATTGTAACCTCGCGGACGGAGAATACAACCTCGTGCCAGATCAAGGAGTTGCTCAGGAGGTAGCCCCGGATCCAGCACCAGAGCCTGCCCCAGAGGATCTGCCTGCCCCAGCTTTGGAAGGCAAGCCCTGGTTTTATGCATAACCTGTTCTATATGCTATTTTACTACACTTAATGTTTGTAGGCTTGTATTGTGCACTTAAGTGTAGGAGTTGATTGAAACCCTAGTTGCATGAACTCAGGAATCCTTTTTGAGATGGATACTAGTATGCTAGGTCGAGTAGCTGCTTTGCTAATTAGGGATCTCGGTAGAAGTCGAGTAATTTTTCTAGCACTCGCGCGAGGTCAGGAATTGGTTGTACCCACTTTCATATCATATCGGTGTTGGTCTGTGGACACGGATCCATGGGGATGCGTGGTCTATGAGATGAAATTGGAATAAGGATTAACGTGCGGATACCTGTGTCAAGCGTTTGAATGTACTAAGCACATGCCAAGAAATATGGTAAATCGGTAAGCCTAGTACCTGATTGAACCTGCCAGTGGACATATCCCCTCACGCGACCTGAGACGTGGTCTCCCATTCCGGTTATGGTGGGTACAAGTGCGGTCACTGCACGACGGCAGTCGGGGTCAGTGAGGCATTGTACGCCAAGGCGGTGAGCCCTGATCTGCTGCCAGGGAATCGATGGGGACGGTTGATGTGTGTGGGGACGGAGTGCCTCGCCATGTCGTGTGTTTAGGTTTACCTTGCAAGGATAAAAACTCGGTTCGAATCGTCTGCTTCTCGCAGCTAATGAGACTGCTTGATCCATTGTACTGCATTGAGTAACAAGTGGAAATGTGATGTTTCGGCAAAAAGATATTGGACTGCTAATTTGCTTGATACCATGATTGAGTAGATAGTACACGATTAGTCTTAAGAGAGTCACACTAAAACCTGCAAAAGCTAAAACTTGATTTTTAGACTCAGCTAGTGCTTTTGGCAACCAAACCCCCCAGCCAAACAGCTGCATGTCTAGAGGTAGAGGAGTAGACTCCTCACACCGGGTAAGTCTAGCTGAGTATTAGTATACTCAGCCTTGCTTGTGGCATAATTTTACAGGTTCTCTGGAGGACATGGTTGCTGGAGTGACTTGGCCGTCTATCTTGCCACTAGGTTGGACAGTCGAGTGGGACCCTACCTTGGCAGAGGAGGAGCATGAGGAGTGATGGAACATGCTTCCCCATCTCTCTGTTTATTTATCGCTAGTTTTATTCCGCTGCATTCCGAACAATGATGACTACTTTTGCTAAACTCTGATGATGATGTAATAAATTTAATACTCCTCAATGCATGGTTTTATGCTTTATTGTATTTGCTCTATGCCTCACCATCGAGTGAGTACGTGGTACTTGATCCTGTTAGTGGCCTCGTCGGACTAGATCCGAGGGACTGACGTGTTATTCCTATTTAAGTGTGGTCTAGCCTCTAAGGCGGGACTTAGACACTTAAGTTGGAATAATTCGGGCGGTTCCGCCACAGCGGGTGCAATCCACCACCCGGCCGGAGAGATTTCCTCTCTGACATTTGGCGCGCCAGGTAGGGGCTAGGCTTTTAGATTTTTGCTTGTTACCTGATCGACACCATGGTCCAAATCGTCGAGCACCAAGATGAGACCTCTGAAGATTTCCTCTTGGAGGAGGGGGGCCACATCTGCTACGCCGCAGAATGCTAACTGCCCGGCGCCCGGCGCCACAGCTCGCGCTCCCTCCAGCAGCACGCACCGGCATAGGCATCCCGGACTCCATCAAGGGTCGCTCCCGCTGGAGCGCTTTCCACGGCCAGTGAATTGCTGCATCACCCACCAAGTTCCACAGCCTCACCAGGGGCTATGGGACAATGGCGCGACAACGTGGATCGCCTCATTGGCATAGCACACATGGGCTCGATTAGGCCCAGGCCTCAATCGTCCCGGCGCTAGTACGACGCGTCGACCTCGGTGCGCTCGCCCTCGGTGAGGGCTGCGCCGACCAAAGGTCTACGAGCAGAGCTCAATCATAGACATGCGGCAGAAGATACGCAAGCACCCCTGGAGAGGCCAGGAGACCTACGGGACGAGCTCAACCGCAGACGTGCGGGCAAGAATGCCCGCCTCTCTTCAGGGGGGACGTGTGGGTGCTGCCGGAGCCTCGAGGGTCACAACCTCGAGCAAAATTTCGCTGCGGTCGCACCGCAAGGTCCAGGAGATGTCCGATTCTAGACGAGCATCCCATTAGCTGGAGTAGGTTGCGCCGCCCTAACGGACCACCTCCGCGCGGCAACGTGGTCAGCCAAGTTTCGTTCACATCTGCCAAAAAAGTATGACGGTACGACAAACCCGTCAGAATTCCTGCAGGTCTATGTCACCGCCATTGCAGCGGCAGGTGGAGACACCGCCGTAATGGCGACTGAAAGGGAAATGTGCCCTTGGGCCATTTCTATAAGATTTTGGTGATTAAGTGCTCAACACAAATGCTTTGAGTGATATTTGTGCCAAAGACTCAAGAAGTGCAAATCAAGATTAAAGGTATGTTTCTAAACTTAGTACATTGTTTTGAAGACTAATGTATTACGTCTAAGTGCTAGAAACAGGAGAAATCGCTCTGAAGAAAAGTTGGCTATGTACAGCCAAAAGGCTGCTCGGTCTGGGTGCACCGGACTGTCCGGTGGTGCACCGGATAGTGTCCGGTAGTGCACCGGACAGTGTCCGGTGTGCCAGGACCAGTCCTGATGAACAGCCTACTCTCGGGTCTCGACGACGGCGTACGGCTATAAATCACCGGACTGTCCAGTGGTGCACCGAGCTGTCCGGTGAGTCGTCTGTGGCGAAGTCGCCGCTCTCGGGAAACAGTCAACAGCGTACGGCTAAAAATCACCGGACTGTCCGGTGGTGCACCGGACTGTCCGGTGAGCCAACGGTCGGGCGCCAACGGTCGGCCGCGCAATCCGCGCGTGACGCGTGGCCGAGCCAACGGTCATATGGAGGCACCGGACTGTCCGGTGTGCACCGGACAGTGTCTGGTGCGCCAACGGCTCCAAATCTTCAACGGTCAGCTGCGCCAATTTAGGAAAGCAATCTGCACCGGACTGTGAACAATGGATGTTCAGTGGTGCATCGGACTGTCCGGTGCGCCACCCGACAGAAGGCAAGAATTGCCTTCCCAGATTGCTTCCAACGGCTCCTAGCTGCCTTGGGGCTATAAAAGGGACCCCTAGGCGCATGGAGGAGCACACCAAGCATACTTTGAGCAATCTTAATCTCTCACACTCCATCTTTGCGCACTCGATTGACATTCTTAGTGATTTGAGCTCTGTTCTAGTAGTGAACTTGTTGCAATTCATTCGAGCTCAAGTCTTGGCTGTGTGTGTGTGCGTATTGCTGTGGATTTGTGTGTGTTGCTTCCCTCCCTTACTCTAGTGTTTTCACTTTGATCCTCATTGTAAGGGCGAGAGACTCCAAGTTGTGGAGATTCCTCGCAAACAGGAAAGAGTAAAGAAAGAAGATCACCGTGGTATTCAAGTTGATCATTGGATCACTTGAAAGGGGTTGAGTGCAACCCTCGTCCATTGGGACGCCACAACATGGAGGTAGACAAGTGTTGCACTTGTTGAACCACAGGATAACTCGCGTGTCTCTTGTGATTGTTTTTTTGTGTGATTGTTGTGATTCTCAAGAGCTCGCTTTATAGTCACTTGGCATTATCTCTCTAACACTTAACCAAGTTTTGTGGCTATAAGTTTTAAGTTTTTATAGGATCACCTATTCACCCCCCTCTAGGTGCTCTCAATTGGTATCAAAGCCGCTCTCTTCACAAAAGGGACTAATCGCCCGAAGAGATGGATACTAAGGGAAAGGGGATGGTGGTCAACGATAAAGAGAAGGAATCCGTCTTCAATGAGCCAAGAGACGATAAGCCCACTGACTTTGGCTCGAGTCACAAGAAGAAGGACGGGAAGAAGAAGAGGCGCATCAAGAAGATAGTCTACTACGACAGCGACGAGTCCTCTTCTTCCCAACGAGACAACGACTACGACGAGAAAAAGAAAACGGTCAACTTAAACTTTTCTTTTGATTACTCTCGTATTCCGCATAATTCTAATGCTCATTTGATTTCCATTCCTCTTGGTAAACCTCTTCACTTTGATGGAGAGGACTACGGATTTTGGAGTCACAAAATGCGCAGCCATTTGTTCTCTCTTCATCCAAGTATGTGGGAGATAGTAGAAAATGGAATGAATTTTGATAATACGGATAATCCCATGTTTATCAATGAACAAATTCACAAAAATGCACAAGCTACTACTGTTCTATTAGCATCCTTGTGCAGGGAAGAGTACCATAAGGTGAGCGGCTTGGATAACGCCAAGCAGATTTGGGACACCCTCAAGATCTCGCATGAGGGAAATGATGTCACCACGATCACCAAGATGGAGTAGGTGGAGGGCGAACTGGGAAGGTTCGCAATGATCAGGGGGGAGGAGCCAACCCAAACGTACAACAGGCTCAAGACCCTGGTCAACAAAATAAGGAGCTATGGAAGCACAAGATGGACGGACCACGACGTCGTCCGGCTAATGCTAAGGTCCTTCACTGTCCTTGATCCTCATCTTGTAAACTCTATTCGTGAAAATCCTAGGTATACCAAGATGACGCCCGAGGAAATACTTGGGAAGTTTGTAAGTGGGCGAATGATGATCAAGGAGGCGAGATATGTTGATGAGGTGCTAAATGGCCCAATACTGATCCACGAGCCTCAAACCGTTGCTCACAAAGCAACAAGTAGCAGGGAGGCGCTACCTATCAAGGTGGCGCAAGTTGAGGCGGCCGGGCTTAACGAGGAAGAAATGGCCCTCATTATCAAGCGCTTCAAGACGGTGCTAAAAGGAAGAAAGGAGCATCCCAACAAGAGCAAAGCGAAGGGGAAACGCTCCTGCTTCAAATGTGGTAAGTATGGTCATTTTATAGCAAATTGTCCCGACAACACTAATGACCAGGAACAAGAGAAAGGCGGGAAGAGGGAAAAGAAGAAGGCCTACAAGAAGGCGTAGGGCGAGGCACACCTCGACAAAGAGTGGGACTCGGATTGTTCGTCGTCTGACTATGACGACAAAGGACTGAAAGGGAAATGTGCCCTTGGGCCATTTCTAAGTATTTTGGTGATTGAGTGCCAACACAAGTGCTTTTGTGCTAATCTATGCAAAGTGGTGGACAAAGTGCAAATCATGTCAAAAGGTATGTTTCTAGACTTAGTACATTGTTTTATGGACTAATGTATTGTGTCTAAGTGCTGGAAACAGGAAAAATTGAATTGGAAATGAGATGGCTTTGTTCAGCCAAAGTCTGCTCAGTCTGGGATCACCGGACTGTCCGGTGGTGCACCGGACAGTGTCCGGTGCGCCAGACTGGCTCTGGCGAACTTGCTGCTCTCGAGAGTTCAACGGCGGTGTACGGCTATAAATCACCGGACTGTCCGGTGGTGCACCGGACTGTCTGGTGGGCCATTCACAGGCGAACTCGTCGCTCTCGGGAAACCATCAACGGCGTACGGCTAAAATTCACCGGTCTGTCCGGTGGTGCACCGGACTGTCCGGTGAGTCAACGGTCAGCCGGGGCAACGGTCGGCCGAGGATTCCGCGCGTGACGCGTGGCCGAGCCAACGGTCACATTGGGGCACCGGACTGTCCGGTGTGCACCGGACAGTGTCCGGTGCGCCAACGGCTCTCAGACTCCAACGGTCGGCTTCGCCAAATAAGGAAGGATATCTGCACCGGACAGTGTCCGGTGGTGCACCGGACTGTCCGGTGCGCCAGTCGACAGAAGGCAAGATCTGCCTTCCAGGATTGCTCTCAATGGCTCCTAGCTGCCTTGGGGCTATAAAAGGGACCCCTAGGCGCATGGAGGAGCATACCAAGCATTCCCTGAGCACTCTTGATCACTCACACTCCATTCTTGCGCACTTATTCGACATTCTAGTGATTTGAGCTCCGTTCTAGTGTGCTAGTCTTTCGAGCTTAAGTCTGGGTTTTGTGTGTGCGTATTTGTTGTAATCTTTGTGTCTTGTGTGAGTTTCTAATCCCTCCCTTGCTTCGTGCTTCTTGGTGAACTTCAAGTGTAAGGGCGAGAGGCTCCAAGTTGTGGAGATTCCTCGCAAACGGGATTAAGAAAAGCAAGCAAAACATCGTGGTATTCAAGTGGGTCTTTGGACCGCTTGAGAGGGGTTGATTGCAACCCTCGTCCGTTGGGACGCCACAACGTGGAGTAGGCAAGCGTTGGTCTTGGCCGAACCACGGGATAACCACCGTGCCAACTCTGTGATTGATCTCTTGTGGTTATTGTGTTTTGTTGAGACTCCTCTCTAGCCACTTGGCGATTATTGTGCTAACGCTTAACCAAGTTTTTGTGGCTTAAGTTTCAAGTTTACAGGATCACCTATTCACCCCCCCTCTAGGTGCTCTCAATTGGTATCGGAGCCGTTCTCTTTACAAAGGGACTAATCGCCCGAAGAGATGGATCCTAAGGGGAAGGGAATCATGATCAACGACAAAGAGCCTAAGGATGACAAGCCTACCGACTCGGGCTCGGGCCACAGACGCAAAGATGGAAAGAAGAAGAAGACGAGACGCATCAAGGAGATCGTCTACTACGACGACAGTGATGAGTTCACTTCTTCCCATAAGGACAACGACGACAACGACTACGACAAACAAAAGACGGTTAACTCAAACTTTTCTTTCGATTATTCGCGTATTCCTCAAAGTTCAAATTCACATTTGCTCTCCATTCCTCTCGGCAAGCCTCCACACTTTGATGGGGAGGACTACGGATTTTGGAGCCACAAAATGCGTAGTCACCTGTTCTCTCTCCATCCAAGCATATGGGAGATTGTCGAGAATGGAATGAAATTTGATAGCTCGGATAGTCCCATATTTATTAATGAACAGATTCATAGAAACGCACAAGCTACTACTGTGTTGTTAGCCTCCTTGTGCAGGGACGAGTACCATAAGGTGAGCGGCTTGGACAATGCCAAGCAAATCTGGGACACCCTCAAGATCTCTCATGAGGGGAACGATGTCACCTTGCTCACCAAGATGGAGTTGGTAGAAGGCGAGCTCGGAAGATTTGCGATGATAAGGGGCGAGGAGCCAACCCAAACATACAACCGGCTCAAGACCCTTATCAACAAAATAAGGAGCTACGGAAGCACGCGATGGACGGACCACGACGTCGTCCGACTAATGCTAAGGTCCTTTACCGTTCTTGATCCTCATTTGGTGAATAATATTCGTGAGAATCCCAGGTACACCAAAATGTCGCCCGAAGAAGTCCTTGGAAAATTCGTAAGCGGACGAATGATGATCAAGGAGGCGAGGTACGTGGATGACGCACTGAATGGTCCAATCAATGAGCCTCAACCCGTTGCTCTCAAGGCAACGAGAAGCAAGGAGGCGTTACCTAGCAAGGTGGCGCAAGTTGAGGCGGCAGGGCTCAATGATGAAGAGATGGCCCTCATCATCAAGCGCTTCAAGACGGCGCTTAAGGGTCGCAAGGGACAGCCAAGCAAGACCAAGTCAAAGGGGAAGCGCTCATGCTTCAAATGTGGTAAGCTTGGTCATTTTATTGCTAACTGTCCGGATAATGATAGTGACCAGGAAAAAGGAAACAAGAGGGAGAAGAAGAAGAATTACAAGAAGGCCAAGGGCGAGGCACATATTGGAAAGGAGTGGGATTCGGATTGCTCCTCCTCCGACTCCGACAATGAAGGACTCGCCGCCACTGCCTTCAACAAGTCATCCCTCTTCCCCAACGAGCATCACACATGCCTCATGGCGAAGGAGAAGAAGGTATGTACTCGGGATACCACTTATGCTTCTTCAAGTGATGATTCTAGTGATGACGATGAGATAGACTATTCTAGTTTATTTAAAGGTTTGGATAGAATTAAAATTAGCAAAATTAATGAGTTAATTGATGACTTGAATGAAAAGGATAGACTTTTAGAAAAGCAAGAGGATTTGTTGTATGAAGAACATGATAAATTTGTAGAGGCACAAAAAGCTCATGCTTTAGAAGTTAAAAGAAATGAAATGCTTTCTTATGAACTATCTACTTGTCATAAAACCATTGCTACTTTAAAAGGTGTTAATGATGATTTAAGTGCTAAACTAGAAGTAGCTAGTAAATCTAACTCTTGTGTAGAACATGTTTGCACTAGGTGTAAAGATCTTAATGTTGATACTTGTAGTGAACACCTAGAGCGCATTTCTAAATTAAATGATGAAGTAGCTAGTCTTAATGCCCAACTTAAGACTAGCAAGAGTGAATTTGACAAACTAAAATTTGCAAGGGATGCCTACACAATTGGTAGACACCCCTCAATTAAGGATGGTCTTGGCTTCAAGAGGGAAGTCAAGAACTTAACAAGCCATAAGGCTCCCATCTCCGCCAAGGAGAAAGGGAAGGCCCCTATGGCTAGTAGTGTGCAAAAGAACCATGCCTTTATGTACCATGATAGGAGACAATCTAGAAATACTCATAGGAGTTGTAATGCGTATGATGCTTTTGATTCTCATGCCATGTTTGCTTCTAGTTCTTCCTATGTGCATGATAGAAATGTTGGTAGGAGAAATGTTATTCATAATATGCCTAGGAGAAATGTTGTTAATAAGAAAGTTAATGAACCTTCTACAATATATCTTGCTTGCAATGCTTCTTTTGCCATTTATAGAAAGAATAAGAAGGTGATTGCTAGGAAATTAGGGGCAAGATGCAAGGGAGATAAAACTTGCATTTGGGTCCCTAAGACAATTGTGACTAACCTTGTAGGACCCAACAAGAGTTGGGTACCTAAGACCCAAGCCTAAATTTGCCTTGCAGGTTTATGCATCCGGGGGTTCAAGCTGGATTATCGACAGCGGATGCACAAACCACATGACGGGGGAAAAGAGGATGTTCTCTTCCTACGTCAAGAACAAGGATTCCCAAGATTCAATAATATTCGGTGATGGGAACCAAGGCAAGGTAAAAGGGTTAGGTAACATTGCTATTTCATCTAAGCACTCTATTTCTAATGTGTTTTTAGTTGAGTCGCTTGGATATAATTTGTTATCTGTTAGTCAATTATGCAAAATGGGATATAATTGTCTATTTACAAATGTAGATGTGTCTGTCTTTAGAAGATGTGATGGTTCACTAGCTTTTAAGGGTGTACTAGACGGCAAACTTTATTTGGTTGATTTTGCACAAGAAGAGGCCGGTCTAGATGCATGCTTAATTGCTAAGACTTGCATGGGCTGGTTGTGGCATCGCCGCTTAGCACATGTGGGGATGAAGAACCTCCACAAGCTTCTAAAGGGAGAACACGTGATAGATCTAACTAATGTACATTTCGAAAAAGATAGACCTTGTGCAGCTTGTCAAGCAGGAAAACAGGTGGGAGGCTCTCATCACACCAAAAATGTGATGACCACATCAAGACCCTTGGAGATGCTTCATATGGACCTCTTCGGACCCGTCGCCTATCTAAGTATAGGAGGAAGTAAGTATGGTCTTGTTATAGTTGATGATTTTTCCCGCTTCACTTGGGTATTCTTTTTGCAGGATAAATCTGAAACCCAAGGGACCCTCAAGCGCTTCCTCAGGAGAGCTCAAAATGAGTTTGAGCTCAAGGTGAAGAAGATAAGAAGCGACAACGGGCCCGAGTTCAAGAACCTTCAAGTGGAGGAGTTCCTTGAGGAGGAGGGAATCAAGCACGAGTTCTCCGCTCCCTACACACCTCAGCAAAATGGTGTGGTAGAGAGGAAGAACAGGACGCTCATCGATATGGCGAGGACTATGCTTGGAGAGTTCAAGACCCCCGAGCGTTTTTGGTCGGAAGCCGCGAACACGGCTTGCCACGCCATCAACAGGGTCTATCTTCACCGCCTCCTCAAGAAGACTTCATATGAGCTGCTAACTGGTAACAAACCCAATGTGTCTTATTTTCGTGTATTTGGGAGCAAGTGCTATATTCTTGTGAAGAAAGGTAGAACTTCTAAATTTGCTCCCAAAGCTGTAGAAGGGTTTTTATTAGGTTATGACTCAAATACAAAGGCGTATAGGGTCTTCAACAAATCATCGGGTTTGGTTGAAGTCTCTAGCGATGTTGTATTTGATGAGACTAATGGCTCTCCAAGAGAGCAAGTTGTTGATCTTGATGATGTAGATGAAGAAGACGTTCCAACGGTCGCGATACGTACCATGGCGATTGGAGATGTGCGGCCTCAGGAACAATTGGAGCAAGATCAACCGTCTTCCTCAACAAAGGTGCATCCCCCAACCCAAGATGACGAACAGGTACCTCAAGTGGAGGCGCATGATCAAGGGGGAGCACAGGATGTTCAAGTTGAAGAGGAAGAAGCACCTCAGGCACCTCCAACCCAAGTTCGAGCGACGATTCAAAGAGATCATCCCGTCGACCAAATATTGGGTGATATTAGCAAGGGAGTAACTACTCGTTCAAGATTAGTTAATTTTTGTGAGCATTACTCCTTCGTCTCTTCTATTGAGCCTTTCAGGGTAGAAGAGGCCTTGCTAGATCCGGACTGGGTGTTGGCCATGCAGGAGGAACTCAACAATTTCAAGCGCAATGAAGTTTGGACACTGGTGCCTCATCCCAAGCAAAATGTTGTGGGAACCAAATGGGTGTTCCGCAACAAACAGGACGAGCACGGAGTGGTGACGAGGAACAAGTCTCGACTTGTGGCAAAAGGTTATGCCCAAGTCGCAGGTTTGGACTTTGAGGAGACATTTGCTCCTGTGGCTAGGCTAGAATCAATTCGTATTTTGCTAGCATATGCCGCTCACCATTCTTTCAGGTTGTACCAAATGGATGTGAAGAGCGCTTTCCTCAACGGGCCGATCAAGGAGGAAGTGTACGTGGAGCAACCCCCTGGCTTCGAGGATGAACGGTACCCCGACCACGTGTGTAAGCTCTCTAAGGCGCTTTATGGACTTAAGCAAGCCCCAAGAGCATGGTATGAATGCCTTAGAGACTTTTTAATTGCTAATGCTTTCAAGGTTGGGAAAGCCGATCCAACTCTTTTCACTAAGACTTGCGATGGTGATCTTTTTGTGTGCCAAATTTATGTCGATGACATAATATTTGGTTCTACTAACCAAAAGTCTTGTGAAGAGTTTAGCAGGGTGATGACGCAGAAATTCAAGATGTCGATGATGGGCGAGTTGAACTACTTCCTTGGGTTCCAAGTAAAGCAACTCAAGGATGGCACTTTCATCTCCCAAACGAAGTACACGCAAGACTTGCTAAAGCGGTTTGGGATGAAGGACGCCAAGCCCGCAAAGACTCCGATGGGAACCGACGGACACACCGACCTCAACAAAGGAGGTAAGTTCATTGATCAAAAAACATACCGGTCCATGATAGGTTCTTTGCTTTATTTATGTGCTAGTAGAATGGATATTATGCTTAGTGTATGCATGTGTGCTAGATTTCAATCTGATCCTAAGGAGTGTCACTTAGTGGCTGTGAAGCGGATTCTTCGATATTTAGTCGCTACGCCTTGCTTCGGGATCTGGTATCCAAAGGGGTATAACTTTGACTTGATTGGATACTCAGATTCTGACTGTGCTGTATGTAAGGTCGATAGGAAGAGTACATCGGGGACGTGCCAATTCTTAGGAAGGTCCCTGGTGTCGTGGAACTCTAAGAAACATACTTCCGTTGCCCTATCCACCGCTGAGGTCGAGTACGTGTAACGCCCTGAATTTGGGGGTAGAATTTTTTCTTCTTTTCTCTCACCAAATTCAGGCGTTACCCTTTTCTTTTTTTCTCGTTCCCTCGCTGAACCTTGATCTTTTCCAAAGTTATGACGGGTTTTGGCTTTAGACCCCGTGTAAAGCAAAACCTTAAAATACTTTATTTTGGGTGTTGCATCATGCCGAAGCACATTTCTTTGTCTGATGTTGAGTGTTCGTCTCGTTCCGTTCCGGATTTCGATTCGCGATTTAATTCCATTTAGTGGTCCGCGCTCGTCGTGGGTTTTCGATCCGCGAAGTGGCCCGGCCCAGCCTAGCCCAGCCCAGCCCAGCCCTGCCCGGCCCGGTCTGGCCCGGCCCTGCGCGCCCCTGGCACCCCCCCATGCGCCCCCCTTCTCCCTCTCTCTCTCATTTGGATCTCCCGCGCAACAACCTCTCCTCTCCTTCTTCCACCTCTCTCTCCCCGTGGTGCCCTAGGATTTGGAGACGGCGATCACCGGATTTTGGCCCCCGAGGTGAGCTCCCCTCCCCTTCCCTTCTCCCTCTCCCTCTCCCTCCTCTTCTTCCCTCCGCGCGCGCCCTCCCTCTCCCCCTGCCCGCGCGCGCCCCCGCCCTTCCCCCTGCACGCGGCGGCGCGGCCCCCCACCCCGGCCCGCGGTGGCGCCCCTGCCCGCCCCTCCCCGGTCCCGCGCGGCGGCGCTCGGCCCCTCCCCCTCCCTCCCCGGCGGCGCTCGGCCCCGCCCCGGCCTCCCCGGCGGCGCTCGGCTCCCCGGTGGCGCTCGGCCCCCGCCCGGCCTCCCCTTGCGGCGGCACGGCCCCGCCCCCCGCCCCATGCCCCGGTCCCTGCGCGCGGCGGCGCCCGCCCCTGCCCCGGCCCCTGCGCGTGGCGCTCGCCCGCCCCGCCCCTCGGCTCGGCCGGCCGTGGTGGCCCGGCGCCCTCCCGCGGCGCGGCGAGCCCCGCTCGCCCGCGCGCGCCCGCCCCCGGCTCGGCCGCCCGCCTCCCGGCAAGCTCGGCCGCCTCTGGCCGGTTCAACCGCCCCCCCTGGCCGGTTCAACCGCCCCGGCCCCGGCCCGGTCGCCCCGCCCCCGTCCCGGCCTCGCCCGACCGTGTCCCCGCTCGTCCGCGCTCGCGGTGATTATTTTTAGTCGGTAGTTAACGTCAAACTCCGTTAGTTAGCGTGCTGCGTCGCGCGCTTCACCGCGCGACGGATTTGTCTAATTTCAGATTCTATCTATGTGTTGCGTCGTGCGCTTCGTCGCGCGACGATCCATTTTAATTTCAGGTTGTTTAAGGTGTAACGCCGCGTGTGTATTCACGCGACGTTCCACTTTGGACTCAGTTTAGTCGACGTATGCCGTCGTGCGTTTCGTCGCGCGACGCTTAACGTCTCCTCATAACTAAGGCGAAGTGTCTCGTTGCGTGCTCGGTCGCGCGACGAGTCGTTAACTTCTTAATTTGTTTTAGAGTGCTATGTCGCGTGTCTCGCCGCGCGACCATTCTTTTTATTTATCTCCACCTGCTTATAATGATTAGACATGAAACATGACTTTACTTTATGCTAAACATAGTGTCTACGTTAAATTTCCTTCCATTAAGCGAGTGGTTAAATTATAATCATGTAACGTGACCGTTTCCCGACTCTCTTGTTCTCTTTCTCTCTTAACTATAACTGCGAGCCCGCGTGGAACGTCAGTTTACTTATTGCATTCTATTGTATGGTGTACTGTTCTTTTGTATTAAATATGTGGATGTATGTATGTTTGCGCTCGCATAGAGAACGATCCGGTCGGAGAACCCGAAGAACCCGCAGGAGAAGCCCCTGAGCAGCAGTCGGTTGGTGGAGGCAAGTGTCCCTTGACCTATCTCTGTCCTATACATACTTTAATTCACCTCCCGCATTACACATTTATACCTAAGGATTGACTAGCTTTTGTTATCCATGTCCTTGTTACCTATCTGGGTTGGATTATTATTGCTTAGTCTTATGCTATTGCTCAACTCTAATCAATGAACATGATGAGAATTATCAATGATACACTGTTTTCCCTTCTTTTATTATGATGTTATACTTGTGGTCTTCAAGGGGGCTCGAGCGGTTTCTCGAGTGCCTCTCCGTAAGGACCTGTTCGTTGGATGACCGCCCGGGAAAATAGTGCAACCATGAGGGTGGAATGGGGTGCCCTTAGCTGAATAATTAGAGGATCCGGGGTGTAGTTCGCTTCGCCGTCGTGCCTTCAATGGGGCTCGGTGTATGCGACTCGCTCTGCCAAGGTTGATTTGTCCCTTGGGGAGGAGTGCGGTACATTTAGGAAACCTAACGGGCGGCTACAGCCCCGGGGAATCTTTGTAAAGGCTATGTAGTGAGACCCTGCCTACTCACCTTGGGAGTGTTTAAGGGTCCGTACAACCCGAGGCCAAAAGGGAATCACGGCTCATGGGTAAAGTGCGCAACCTCTGCAGAGTGTTATGAAACTGATATATCAGCCGTGCTCGCGGTTATGAGCGGCCAAGGGAGCTCCAGTGATTAGTGGTACTTGATCAGAGATGTTCGGGTTGCTGGTGACAATGAGACTGATGGTTCTTGGTTTTGACTCTGGTAATGGTAAGTGGTACTCTTTCCGTTTGGAAAGGAGTACGTTTGGGTTAATAACGTGGGTTAACACTAAAACTTGGCTTTCTATACTAGTAATAATAATCTGACCAACTAAAAGCAACTGCTTGACTTATCCCCACATAAAGCTAGTCCACTACAGCCAAACAGGATACTTGCTGAGTATGTTGATGTGTACTCACTCTTGCTCTACACACCAAACCCCCCCAGGTTGTTAGCATTGCAACCACTGCTCAGGAGAAGATGAAGCTGTGAAGGAGACTTCCAGGAGTTCCAAGACTACGACGAGTTCTAGGTGTGGGTTAGCGGCAACCCCCAGTCGGCTGCCTGTGAAGGCCGCGGTTATCTACGTTTCTTTTCCGCACTTTGATTTATTGTAAGGACTATGTGGACGTCTCATGCGTAAGATGTAATCGACTATTATTTCCCTTTTTAATACTATGTTGAGCACTGTGTGATGATGTCCATGTTATGTAACTGCTGTGTACGTGAATAACTGATCCTGGCACGTACATGGTTCGCATTCGGTTTACCTTCTAAAACCGGGTGTGACAGTACGTTGCCGCATGACAGTGTTGTGCGCAACTACTTTGGATGAGGCAAACCCTCCGGGACTTTGGCTACAATCTGAGCAAAGTCCCACTCCTATGTGACAATGAGAGTGCTATCCGAATAGCGGAAAATCCTGTTGAGCACAGCCGCACAAAGCACATTGACATCCGGCATCACTTTTTGAGAGACCACCAGCAAAAGGGAGATATCGAAGTGTTTCATGTTAGCACCGAGAACCAGCTAGCCGATATCTTCACTAAGCCTTTAGATGAAAAGACCTTTTGCAGGCTGCGTAGTGAGCTAAATGTCCTAGATTCACGGAACTTGGATTGATTTATAGCATACATGTATTTATTCCTTTGATCATGTTCCTTATGCATTTTGTTGCCTACTTGTGGTGCTCAAGTTGTACAATCACTCCCTGGACCTCACAAGTCCTTTTTGCAAGTGATGCACATATTTAGGGGGAGCTGTGCTACAACTTGACCCTTTGAGACTAACCGTGTGCTTGAGTTTGCTTGTTTTTAGTCTCAAAGGGAGGATATTGAAAGGGAAAAGGTGGACTTGGACCATGAAAAGACTTCCACTGCACTCCGATGAGAGGGTAACTTATTCCAAGTTCATCTCATGTACTCTTATTGCCTTTGTATTCTCATTTGAAGATTTTGGTGAGGCAATGGGGTTAAAGGGCCAAGATTGATCCCGTTTTGGTGCTTGATGCCAAAGGGGGAGAAAATAAAGGCCAAAGCAATAGATGGATCAGCTACCACTTGAGAAATTTTGAAAATAGTAGATTAGAGCTTTTGGTTTGTCAAAACTCTTTTATTGTCTCGTTTGTCAAAAGTTGGCCTCTTGTGGGGAGAAGTGTTGATTATGGGAAAAAGGGGGAGTTTTTGAAATCCTTGATCAATTTCTTTTGGAATACCTCTCTTTATGTCTCTACAAGTGGATTTGACTTAAAGATAGGAAATTGAGTTTGATTTGCAAAAACAAACCAAGTGGTGGCAAAGAGTGATCCATATATGTCAAATTTGATTCAAAACAACTTTGAGTTTTCATTTGCATTGATATTGCACTTGTTCTAGTTGCTTTATGTTGTGTTGGCATAAATCACCAAAAAGGGGGAGATTGAAAGGGAAATGTGCCCTTGGGCCATTTCTAAGTATTTTGGTGATTGAGTGCCAACACAAGTGCTTTTGTGCTAATCTATGCAAAGTGGTGGACAAAGTGCAAATCATGTCAAAAGGTATGTTTCTAGACTTAGTACATTGTTTTATGGACTAATGTATTGTGTCTAAGTGCTGGAAACATGAAAAATTGAATTGGAAATGAGATGGCTTTGTTCAGCCAAAGTCTGCTCAGTCTGGGATCATCGGACTGTCCGGTGGTGCACCGGACAGTGTCTGGTGCGCCAGACTGGCTCTGGCGAACTTGCTGCTCTCGGGAGTTCAACGGCGGTGTACGGCTATAAATCACCGGACTGTCCGGTGGTGCACCGGACTGTCCGGTGGGCCATTCACAGGCGAACTCGTCGCTCTCGAGAAACCATCAACGGCGTACGGCTAAAATTCACCGGTCTGTCCGGTGGTGCACCGGACTGTCCGTGTGGCGGAACCGCCCGAATTATTCCAGCTTAAGTGCCCAAGTCGCACCCTTAAGGGCAGCAACACACTTAAACAGGAATAACCCGTCAGTCCCTCGGATCTAGTCCGATAAAGCCACTTATCCAGGATCGAATACCACTAACTCACACGAAGGTGAGGCACAGAGAAATACAATAAAACATAATACCACAGATTTAATAAATATCATTAGTGATTACATTATCGGAGTTTCAGAAATAATAACCATAAATTTTAATGCAGCGGAAATAACTAACGGAAAAAAACCGAGTAACATGGCGAAGCCTGGCCACGCTACTCCTCCTGGTCCTCTCCTGCGGAAGCAGTAACCCACTCGACCATCTATCCCGGTGGCAGGGATGGAGGCCAAGTCACACCAGCAACAAATCATCCTAAGGAGTACCTGCAAAAATTGTGCCACAAGCAAGGCTGAGTATACTAATACTCAGCTAGACTTACCCGGTGTGAGGAGTCTACTCCTCTACCTCTAGACATGCAGTTGTTTGGCTGTGGGGTTTGGTTGCCAAAAGCACTAGCTGAGTCTAAAAATCAAGTTTTAGCTTTTCAAGTTTTAGTATGATCCTTTTAACTAGATGTGTACCTAGCTAGTTGTCACACCCGGTTTTGGAAGGCAAACCGAATGCGAACTATGTACGTGCCAGGATCAGAACTCACGTACACAGCGATTACATAAATGAACATCGTCGCACAATGCTCGAATAATAACGTAAAAGAGTATTAACTTATTACATCACAGAGTCATAGACATCCACATAGTCATCAAGTTAACAGTTAAATCAAAGTGCTAGCGAAACGCAGTAAAGATAAGGCCTTCACAGGCAGCTGACTAGGGGTTGCCGCCAACCCACACCTAGAATTCGTTGTAGTCTTGGAACTCCTGGAAGTCTCCTTCCACGGCTTCGCCTTCTCCTGAGCAGTGGTTACAATGCGGACAACCTGGTGTTTTGGTGGTAAAGCAAGGATGAGTACACATCAACGTACTCAGCAAATGTCCCGTTTGGCTGAAGTGGACTAGCTTTATGTGGGGTTAGGCTCCAGCAGTTGCTTTTAGTTGGTCAGGTATTTATCATTAGTAGAAGCCAGATTTTATCATTTACCAACCCATGAACCATTTCCTCATCGAGGAACAACATCATCATATTCGAACCAAAACCATAACATAATCCTTGTATCTCGAACCATCTGAATCTCTAATCAAAGAGGATCCCAAGGCCGCTCTTAACCGTGAGCACGACTGATATATCAGTTTCACTACCCTCTGCAGAGGTCGCACACTTTACCCATGAGTCATGATTCCCTTTCTGCCCGGGGAGAGCTAATCCCCATTGACCACTACCTAGGTGGTCCGGCAGGGTATCACTACGTAGCTTTTACAAAGATTCCCTAGAGATCATAGCTGCCCGTTAGGTTTCTCCAGTTTGATAAACACAGTACCCCTCCCCACAGGAGAGTGACTAACAAAAGCAAAACGAAAGAACCTCGGCACTCAGCCTCGGCAGAGCAAGCACTGTGCCTGGACCCCATTGACGGCACGACGGCGAAGCAACTACACCTCTAGTTCCTCTAATTATTTAGCTAAGGGTGCCCCATTTCACCCTCATGGTTGCACTGTTATCCCGGGTGGTCTCTCAACGAACAGGTCCTTACGGAGAGGTACTCAGGAAACAGCCTGAGCCCCCTAGAGTATCACAAGATCATCAACATCATCAGGATAACAGTATCGTAAATATTCACATCATGTTCATTGATTAAGTTAAGGCAATAGCAGAATGCTAACCATAATAGCCCATAAGGTCATCAAGGATAAAGTAAAGTGTAAAGCTAGTCAACCCTTAGGTTTCAAGTAAGTAATGCGGGGTAGTAAGTTATAAATGAATAGGACATAATGGGTCAGAGGACACTTGCCTTCACCAAACTGTTGATCAGGGACTTCCTCTGCAACTTCCTCGGGAAACACAGACTGCTCGTTGTCTACGTAAAGTAATCATTCACACTATGCACTTGGGAAGATAACAAACAAAAGCAACATACCAAACATATGCAGCAGAGAGATCACAAGTTCATAGTAGAAAAGGGATAGGCACTCTGGTGTTCCCTAGGTCTGGGTAGAGGACTATACAAAGTAATTCATTATCCACTAACCAGGTTTAAATCAGTGGTGGGGGTTAAATCATTACATAGTGTTAAGTCCATAAACTTAAGTGCTCCAACTTTTATTAAAGTCTACTATCTTTTATTTATCTCAAATAGGATTCCCATAACATTAATTTTACCCTAATGATCAACTATTAATTGGGACATAGAAACAGCAGGGAAACATTGCATAAACAGATAGATAATAATATTATGAACATTTTGCAATTTGAAGCACCTAATTTGGAGTTCATATGGCAAAGTTATGAATTTTACAAGTTTAGGGGTTAAAAATATACCCTAAGGACCTATTTTGAATTAAATAAAAGGTCCGAGGACCTAACTGCGAGAAACCAGGGACGGCGGGTTTAAATTCCAGAAAACCGGGGGTCTCTTTAAGAAAACGCGCGGGCGAAGGGGTATCGGGCTCCTACAGCCGTTGGATCCCAGATCAACGCCCGAGATTAGATCGCGGGCGGGCGCGCGAGCGCGCGGCGGCGTGAGCGGCTGACAGGCGGGGCCGGGCGGGCAGCGCGGGGCGAACGGCTGACAGGCGGGACCAGGCGGGCAGCGCGGGGCGCAGGCGGGCTGACAGGCGGGGTCGGGCGAGCAGCGCGGAGCGCAGGCGGGCTGACAGGCGGGGCCCAATTGGCAGGGAGGCGGGGCGCGGGGGAAACGGCTCTGGGCCGTCGGATCTTGGGCGGACGGCTAGGATTGGACTTGGCCTATTTAAAACGGGGCCGCCCGATCTGAGATGGACGGCGGGGATGGGGCGGCTGGCTTCTGTCTCCTTCCCCAGCCAGCTGAGGCGGCGGCGCCCGTCCCCGCGGCGGAGGAGCTCGCCGGAGACGAGGGGCGCGGGGGCCCTGCGGGTTCCCGGGGCGACCTGAGTGGCCGGGGAGGTTGGGGAGGGCACGGGGAATTCTTTGGTGGGGTCTGGGTCGGGGCAGGGGCACCGGAGGGGGCGGTTCACGGCGAAGCGGCTCGGTGGCGGCGTTAAGCAACTCCGACGAGGAATTAAGCGCGACAGAGTGCAATAGAGGGGAAGGGAGAGGGCATGGGAGGTTCCTTACCTCAAGGCGAACTCCGGGGACTCCTCGGTGGCGGCAATGGCGCGACGACGGCCCGGGTCGACGGTGGCGGACCTCGGCGGCTGCGCAGCGAACGACGGGTGAGCGCGGGCGGAGGGATTCGGGGAGGGAGAGGGGAAATTGGGGCGCGTCCCGGGTTGTGGACGTCGGGGCGAAGCTCATCGTGGCAAAGGGCACGGCGGGGCTCCAACGGCGACGGAGGAACGAGCTCGGGACGGCGGCGGTTCGCGGCGATGGCGCTCTGGCGTGTGAGCAGCGAGGGGGGGGGGCGAGAGAGAGGTCTGCAGGTGCGCAAATGAGGGAGGGGGAGATGGCGAGCGAGGTCCTGAGCTCAAGTGGCCGAGGGCGAGGTGGTTGCGAGCCCCACGCACGGCGTGGGCGCGGAGTCCGCGGCACGCGCGGCGGCGGTTACGCGGAGGCGACGGGGCTGACTGAGGGGGCCCACGGGCAGAGAGAGAGCGAGGGAGCGGGCGCACGCGCGGGGAAGCGGCAGCGCCGACAGGCGGGGCCCGCGAGCAGAGAGAGGGGGAGGCGGGCGCGGAGACGGCGGCCGCGCTGACGAGCGGGCCCGCCAGAGCAGAGAGAGCGGGAGGGGGAGGGCGCGCGCGCGGGATGGGCCTGATGGGCCGAAAGGCCGAGGGGGCGGGGGGAAGCGGGCTTCTTTCCTTTTTCCTTTTAATCTGGAATTGTTTTCTCTTTTCTTTTTATTTTCTCTATTTGAATCAAATTCAAATAAGCCACAAATTCAAATTAGACTTTCTAAGAATTATGCACCAAACAAAAGTGAAATCTAGGGTTCAACATGATGCAACAATTCATACTCCCTTGGAGTTTGAGCTAATAGACTATTGTTGCAAATAAAATAACCACTTTTCTCCTATAGAAATGAGAAAGAGAAGATTGGGGAAGGATGAGAAAAGGGAAGTAACACCTGAATTTGTGAATATGAGCAAAGAAATTTTATACCCCCAAATTCAGGGTGTTACAAACCTATCCCCCTTAAAAGAATCTCGCCCCGAGATTCAAGGTTGGTCAGCAAAGAGTTCAGGGTATTTGGCTTTCAGATCATCTTCTCGTTCCCAGGTTGCTTCTTCCTCCGAGTGGTGACCCCATCTGACTTTGCACATTCTGATGGTATTCCTCCGGGTGACTCTGTCTGCGAACTCCAGAATCTGCGTCGGCTTCTCTATGTATGTCAGATCCTCCTGGACTTCCAAACCCTCCACTGGCAACTGTTCTTCTGGTACTCGCAGACACTTCTTCAATTGCGACACGTGGAACACATTGTGCACTGCCGACAAACTTTCTGGTAGGTTGAGTTGGTAAGCCACTTCTCCACGCTTTGCTTGAATCTGATATGGTCCAACGTACCGGGGTGCTAACTTGCCTTTAACTCCGAACCTTCTGACTCCCCTGATAGGTGACACCTTCAGATAGACGAAATCCCCCACTTCGAAACTCAGTTCTCTTCTCCTTCGGTCCGCATAGCTTCGCTGCCTTGATTGTGCTATCTTCAGATTTTCCCGGACCATTTTGATATTCTCTTCGGCTTCAAGTAGGATGTCGGGGCCAAACACCTGTCTCTCTCCAGGCTGGTCCCAATGCAGCGGAGTCCTACAATTCCGTCCATAGAGTGCCTGAAACGGCGACATCTTCAAGCTGGCCTGGTAGCTATTGTTGTAGGAGAATTCTGCATAAGGTAACCTTTTGTCCCATCCTGACTTGTCTTGCAACGCACAGGCTCTCAGCATATCTTCTAGGATCTGGTTAGTTCTTTCAGTCTGACCGTCTGTCTGCGGATGATAAGCCGAGCTGAAGTTCAAATGGGTGCCCAAAGCTTCTTGTAGCTGCTGCCAAAAATGAGAGGTGAACTGCGTTCCTCGATCTGACACTATCTTCTTCGGCACACCATGAAGGCAGACTATCCGTGACATGTATAACTCAGCTAACGTTGCTCCGGTGTATGTGGTCTTCACAGGTATGAAATGGGCCACCTTTGTTAAACGGTCCACAACCACCCAGATGGAATCATAGCCGGCCCGGGTACGAGGTAAGCCAACTATAAAATCCATCCCGATCTCATCCCACTTCCACTGAGGGATCCGCAATGGCTGCAACAATCCGGCGGGCCTTTGATGCTCTGCTTTGGTTCTTTGACAGCTATCACAGATGGCGACATATTCTGCGATTTCTCTTTTCATGCCATACCACCAAAACCTCCTTTTTAAATCCTGGTACATCTTTTCACTTCCCGGGTGTATGGAGTAGGCTGTCTCATGAGCTTCCTTTAGGATCAGTTCCCGAATAGGTTTGAGATCGGGGACACACAATCGGTCCTTGAACCTTATTACTCCCTCTTCATCCTCTCGAAAGTCTTTGCCTCTTCCTTCTAAGATTAGCTGCCGGATCTTGTTGATGCTTTCATCATCCTTCTGCCCTTCTTTGATCTCTCGCTCTAAAGTGGGCTCTAATTCCACTGTTACTCCTTGCGTACTGTTCAGGAAACCGAGACTCAGTCTGTCGAACTCCTTGGCTAACTCATATGGCATTGGGTACGTGACCATCATATTGACTTGACTCTTCCTGCTCAGAGCATCTGCAACAACATTGGCTTTGCCTGGATGGTAATGTATCTCCAACTCATAGTCCTTGATCAATTCCAACCATCTTCGCTGTCTCATGTTTAACTCTGACTGGGTGAATATGTACTTCAGACTCTTGTGATCGGTGTAGATGTCGCACTTCTGTCCATACAGGTAATGTCTCTAGGTCTTCAAAGCATGAACTACTGCTGCCAACTCCAGGTCATGTGTGGGATAATTTTTCTCATGGATCTTCAGCTGTCGAGATGAATATGCTACGACTCTTCCTTCTTGCATTAGCACACATCCCAATCCGGTGTAAGAAGCATCGCAATACACTGAGAATGGCTTGTGAACATCAGGCAGGACTAACACCGGAGCTGTAGTCAATCTATTTTTCAGTTCTTCAAATGCTTCCTGACACTTTTGGGTCCACTTAAACTCAACTTTCTTCGCTAGTAACGTTGTCATTGGTCTTGCAATCTTTGAGAAGCCTTCGATGAAACGCCTGTAATACCCAGCCATTCCAATGAAGCTCTTGATCCCACGAACATCCTTTGGTGCTTTCCAGTTTAGGATATCTGCCACTTTCTTTGGATCCACTGCCAACCCATCTTGATTTATGATGTGACCCAGAAACAAGACTTCATGAATCCAGAACTCGCATTTGCTCAGCTTGGCATACAGCTGATGCTCTCGAAGTCTTTGCAATGCCATCTTCAAATGCTCTACATGATCTTCCTCACTTCGAGAGTATATGAGAATATCATCGATAAACACTACCACAAACTTGTCCAGATAATCCATGAACACACTGTTCATCAGGTACATAAAGAAGGCTGGCGCATTCGTCAAACCAAAGGACATAACTGTGAATTCATATAACCCGTACTTGGTGATGAATGCCGTCTTCGATATGTCCGAGGGTCGGATTCTGAGTTGATGGTAGCCTGACCTCAGATCTATCTTCGAGAATACGCTGGCACCTCTGAGCTGGTCGAACAAATCTTCTATCCTTGGCAGGGGGTACTTGTTCTTGACAGTGACTTCATTCAAGGCTCTGTAATCTATGCACATCCTTTTGGTACCATCTTTCTTCTCTACAAACAACACCGGAGCGGCCCAAGGCGAGGTACTTGGTCTGATGTAACCCTTCTCTAACATCTCATCTATCTGCTTCTTGAGTTCCACCAATTCTGGTCCAGACACTCGGTAGGCTCTTTTGGAAATGGGGGCGGTACCAGGGATAAGCTCTATGGCAAATTCAACTTTTCTCTCGGGTGGCATGCCCGTTAGCTCCTCGGGAAATACGTCCGGAAAGTCCGACACAACCTTGATAGCCTCGAGCGGGTTGGGCTCCTTACTATCAACTGAAATCTGGTGACAGACACCCTCCGCTGATTTAGGCATCCTTAGCTCGGCCACTACCTCTTCTCCTGACGGGGACTTCAATGTTACGGTCCTCTTGTCACAGCTAACACTCGCCTCATACTTCATTAACCAATTCATCCCTAGAATGACATCTATCCCAGGGGTGTCTATTACTATTAAGTCACTGGGGAATCCTATCCCCCTTATTTCCACCCTTATATTTGAGCATATTTTATCTGTTTGCACCTTGCCACCAACCGAATTAATCCTCATAGGCGGCATCATTGCCTCTACTGAGATGTTATGCAATTCTACCCAGGTTGCCGTGACAAATGAATGAGTTGCACCAGTATCAAATAACACTTTCGTGGGATGAGATTCGACTGAGAACATACCTACTGCCACATCTGGTGCATCCTGGATCGCTTCGGCCTCCAAGTGGTTCACCTTTCCACGGTTGTACGCTTGGTTACGATTGCCTGCTGTCGGCTGCAGTACACCTTGCCTTGTTGGAGCGTTGGGGTTGGTCTGCTGCTGCGCCGCCTTCTTCGGGCATTGCATCGCCCAGTGGCCTTGTTCTCCACAGTGGAAGCATCCTCTGCCTCCTCCTTGTGCTGGGGCTGCTTGGTTGCTCTGGTTTGCTGCTGGGGCAGGAAGGCGAGGTGCCTGGTTGTTCTGCTTCTGATACTGATTACCTCCCTGCTGGCTGTGCTGACGATACTGCTGCTGCTGCTGATACTGCCTCTGAAACTGCTGCTGATGCGGACGCTGGTTCTGATTCTGATATCCTTGTGGGTGACCAGGCCTGCCTTGCTGAGATGAACTGCCTGAGAAACGTGGACGGCTGATGCCTCCGGTCTGGGGTCCACTCATCTTGCGCTTCCGATCTTCCATATCCTTACGCTTCTTCTCAGTCATAACTGCCCTATCGATCAGGTGCTGGAAGGTGGGGAAGGTGTGATTCATCAGCTGGTAATGCAGGGGATCCACCAAACCTCTTATGAACCTGTACTGCCTTTTAGCATCAGTGTTGACATCCTCAGGTGCATACCGAGATAGCTGCAGAAACTTGTCTCTGTATTCACTAACAGACAGGGGTCCCTGCTTCAGAGCCAGAAACTCCTCCTTCTTCACGATCATCAGTCCCTCCGGCACATGGTACCTGCGGAAACTCTCGCTGAATTCTTCCTAGGTGATGGCTTCGGGGTCAGCATGTGTGGCGAGGTAGGACTCCCACCAGGACTGGGCTGCTCCCCTTAGCTGACAGGGACCATACAGAACCTTCTCCCTGTCGTTACATTGAGCGGTGCGCAGTTCTCTCTCCACTGCGCGCAGCCAGTCTTCTGCATCCATGGGGTCGGCAGAATGGGCGAAGGTAGGAGGGTGCCCTCTCATGAACTCACCACGCTTATCCCGTGGCAT
This sequence comes from Zea luxurians, assembly GCA_029449295.1. Classification (NCBI taxonomy): domain Eukaryota; kingdom Viridiplantae; phylum Streptophyta; class Magnoliopsida; order Poales; family Poaceae; genus Zea; species Zea luxurians. Next base: position 210,724,404 of record JAOPSE010000001.1, read on the forward strand.
CTGGGGCATCTGCACTTGCAACTGGGGTTGGGGTTGCTGTTGAGCCTGCTGCATGGCTGCCAGAGTCTGCCCAATGGCCTGCACTGCCTGAGTATGCATCAAGAACATCTGCTCCACTGTCATCGGGGGTGGTGGGGGAGGCTGCCTCTGATGTTCCTCCTGCTGGTCCTGCTGCTCTTGCTGAGCACGCCTGTTGCATCGGCGCCTGTTGTCCGACATCTGTGGAAGACATTCATACATCAGCGTTGATCCTACAACCCTCCAGCATAAGAAAAGAGCATACGGAATTCTTCATGGCACTGAGTGAACAAAGAGCTTCACTGATCCTCATTATGATTCAACACAGCTTCTCAGATAGAAAGGAAAGTAGAAGTAAATGGCTTCCCAACTAAATAACTGACTTTACTAACATTATAGCTAGGCTAAACTGCAGGAGAAACCCACAGGTTGGCAACAGTCATTACAAAGATTCAAATCCAGCACAAGTTCATCATAACAAGCATGCAAGCAACTGATAAGCAAACTAAGCTAATTGGAAGCAACTGATAAGCAAACTAAACTAACTATTTAAGACTGAAACATCTGACTTAAGAATTATTACAAACTTCGACGCTAACGATCTAAGGATCCAGATCTATCCTGGTCTTACAGGCAGGGGAACCATAAGTGTGGTGACCTCGTGGCGGCGAGCGGTATGGGTGCTGAGTCCCAACAGGAGCGGGAGAACCACCCTCCTGGTGATGGCGCTCTGCCAGCTCAGCACGCAACTCCGCAATCTCCGTTCGAGCCCTGCTCAGCTCGTCCAGAGAGTGATCCAGCTCAGTGTTAAGCACTGCGACTAGGTTGACTGTGCTGCTCAACCTAGGGTTAGCCTCACCAACAGGTGAGACAACCACACTCTCTGTGCTACCAGTAGGGCGGCGGGGGTAGTACCGAAGGTTAAGACCGTCGGCCACCCCACCGAACAAAGAACAGTACTGGGAGAGTGCACGTCGTGCTGCATCCTGCATAGCCGCCTCTGCAGTGTCCCTCTCGGAGATGGAATAGTGCTCTGAAACGGCCTCTGCACCCCGGAGGTCATCCTCCGGACGACGAACTAGGCAGGTAGCCTCCCAGCGGTCCGGGTACCTCCCGCGACTGTGCTGGTAGACTACACAACGATACTCGATCGACCAGGTGTGCCGGTCAAAAGCCTGGCGCAGCAAGGTGTCGAGTGCGTCGTGGAAGTGACAACCGCGAGCGGCGTCACGGGTGATGGGTCGGGCGACCCATCCTTCCGCCTCCTGCGGCTCAGAAGACTCCGTGCTGTGGTCTGAGTCGTCGTCGGGGTCTCCTCCAGTAGCTCCTCCAACAGCCGGGGCGTCCCGCGGTGGTGCAGGGGGCGCCTCCAGCTGGGCAACGGAGGAACGGGGCCTCACGGACTCCACCTCTTGCTGGGGTGGGGAGGAAGAGCCCTGCTGCTCTCTGTGCTGGCGTCGGCGTTCCTGCTCCTCACGCAGGCGGTGGTGCAGTCTCTCCAGGTGACTCGACTGACCGGACACGGTGCGGTGCAGAGGACGCTCCGCAAGTCGAGACGGCAGGAAAGGAATCACCGACTTACGTGCAGTGTGTCTAAGACGAGCCATCTACAAAAGACACTGTAAGCATAAGAGTAAGAGCAGAACTAATATGACAAGTGAATAAACCATAGACAGAATAAGATAAAAATTTTAACAAGGTATAATATAGTATATATATATGTAGTAAAACATAGGGTTGGTCGAGATGACCGACTTTTGAAGTAACATCAGAGGTCAAGGTGAGAGGGAAGGTCAATAGTCCTTAATACGACCAGTGCTACTCTAGGTCAGCGGTCCTACAGTCAGCACGGCTTTGATACCACTTATGTCACACCCGGTTTTGGAAGGCAAACCGAATGCGAACTATGTACGTGCCAGGATCAGAACTCACGTACACAGCGATTACATAAATGAACATCGTCGCACAATGCTCGAATAATAACGTAAAAGAGTATTAACTTATTACATCACAGAGTCATAGACATCCACATAGTCATCAAGTTAACAGTTAAATCAAAGTGCTAGCGAAACGCGGTAAAGATAAGGCCTTCACAGGCAGCTGACTGGGGGTTGCCGCCAACCCACACCTAGAATTCGTCGTAGTCTTGGAACTCCTGGAAGTCTCCTTCCACGGCTTCGCCTTCTCCTGAGCAGTGGTTACAATGCGGACAACCTGGTGTTTTGGTGGTAAAGCAAGGATGAGTACACATCAACGTACTTAGCAAATGTCCCGTTTGGCTGAAGTGGACTAGCTTTATGTGGGGTTAGGCTCCAGCAGTTGCTTTTAGTTGGTCAGGTATTTATCATTAGTAGAAGCCAGATTTTATCATTTACCAACCCATGAACCATTTCCTCATCGAGGAACAACATCATCATATTCGAACCAAAACCATAACATAATCCTTGTATCTCGAACCATCTGAATCTCTAATCAAAGAGGATCCCAAGGCCGCTCTTAACCGTGAGCACGGCTGATATATCAGTTTCACTACCCTCTGCAGAGGTCGCACACTTTACCCATGAGTCATGATTCCCTTTCTGCCCGGGGAGAGCTAATCCCCATTGACCACTACCTAGGTGGTCCGGCAGGGTATCACTACGTAGCTTTTACAAAGATTCCCTAGAGATCATAGCTACCCGTTAGGTTTCTCCAGTTTGATAAACACAGTACCCCTCCCCACAGGAGAGTGACTAACAAAAGCAAAACGAAAGAACCTCGGCACTCAGCCTCGGCAGAGCAAGCACTGTGCCTGGACCCCATTGACGGCACGACGACGAAGCAACTACACCTCTAGTTCCTCTAATTATTTAGCTAAGGGTGCCCCATTTCACCCTCATGGTTGCACTGTTATCCCGAGTGGTCTCTCAACGAACAGGTCCTTACGGAGAGGTACTCAGGAAACAGCCTGAGCCCCCTAGAGTATCACAAGATCATCAACATCATCAGGATAACAGTATCGTAAATATTCACATCATGTTCATTGATTAAGTTAAGGCAATAGCAGAATGCTAACCATAATAGCCCATAAGGTCATCAAGGATAAAGTAAAGTGTAAAGCTAGTCAACCCTTAGGTTTCAAGTAAGTAATGCGGGGTAGTAAGTTATAAATGAATAGGACATAATGGGTCAGAGGACACTTGCCTTCACCAAACTGTTGATCAGGGACTTCCTCTGCAACTTCCTCGGGAAACACAGACTGCTCGTTGTCTACGTAAAGTAATCATTCACACTATGCACTTGGAAGATAACAAACAAAAGCAACATACCAAACATATGCAGCAGAGAGATCACAAGTTCATAGTAGAAAAGGGATAGGCACTCTGGTGTTCCCTAGGTCTGGGTAGAGGACTATACAAAGTAATTCATTATCCACTAACCAGGTTTAAATCAGTGGTGGGGGTTAAATCATTACATAGTGTTAAGTCCATAAACTTAAGTGCTCCAACTTTTATTAAAGTCTACTATCTTTTATTTATCTCAAATAGGATTCCCATAACATTAATTTTACCCTAATGATCAACTATTAATTGGGACATAGAAACAGCAGGGAAACATTGCATAAACAGATAGATAATAATATTATGAACATTTTGCAATTTGAAGCACCTAATTTGGAGTTCATATGGCAAAGTTATGAATTTTACAAGTTTAGGGGTTAAAAATATACCCTAAGGACCTATTTTGAATTAAATAAAAGGTCCGAGGACCTAACTGCGAGAAACCAGGGACGGCGGGTTTAAATTCCAGAAAACCGGGGGTCTCTTTAAGAAAACGCGCGGGCGAAGGGGTATCGGGCTCCTACAGCCGTTGGATCCCAGATCAACGCCCGAGATTAGATCGCGGGCGGGCGCGCGAGCGCGAGGCGGCGTGAGCGGCTGACAGGCGGGGCCGGGCGGGCAGCGCGGGGCGAACGGCTGACAGGCGGGACCGGGCGGGCAGCGCGGGGCGCAGGCGGGCTGACAGGCGGGGTCGGGCGAGCAGCGCGGAGCGCAGGCGGGCTGACAGGCGGGGCCCAATTGGCAGGGAGGCGGGGCGCGGGGGAAACGGCTCTGGGCCGTTGGATCTTGGGCGGACGGCTAGGATTGGACTTGGCCTATTTAAAACGGGGCTGCCCGATCTGAGATGGACGGCGGGGATGGGACGGCTGGCTTCTGTCTCCTTCCCCAGCCAGCTGAGGCGGCGGCGCCCGTCCCCGCGGCGGAGGAGCTCGCCGGAGACGAGGGGCGCGGGGGCCCTGCAGGTTCCCGGGGCGACCTGAGTGGCCGGGGAGGTTGGGGAGGGCACGAGGAATTCTTTGGTGGGGTCTGGGTCGGGGCAGGGGCACAGGAGGGGGCGGTTCACGGCGAAACGGCTCGGCGGCGGCGTTAAGTAACTCCGACGAGGAATTAAGCGCGACAGAGTGCAATAGAGGGGAAGGGAGAGGGCATGGGAGGTTCCTTACCTCAAGGCGAACTCCGGGGACTCCTCGGTGGCGGCAATGGTGCGACGACGGCCCGGGTCGACGGTGGCGGACCTCGGCGGCTGCGCAGCAAACGACGGGTGAGCGCGGGCGGAGGGATTCGGGGAGGGAGAGGGGAAATTGGGGCGCGTCCCGGGTTGTGGACGTCGGGGCGAAGCTCACCGTGGCAAAGGGCACGGCGGGGCTCCAACGGCGACGGAGGAACGAGCTCGGGACGGCGGCGGTTCGCGGCGATGGCGCTCTGGCGTGTGAGCAGCGAGGGGGGGGGCGAGAGAGAGGTCTGCAGGTGCGCAAATGAGGGAGGGGGAGATGGCGAGCGAGGTCCTGAGCTCAAGTGGCCGAGGGCGAGGTGGTTGCGAGCCCCACGCGCGGCGTGGGCGCGGAGTCCGCGGCACGCGCGGCGACGGTTACGCGGAGGCGACGGGGCTGACTGAGGGGGCCCACGGGCAGAGAGAGAGCGAGGGAGCGGGCGCACGCGCGGGGAAGCGGCAGCGCCGACAGGCGGGGCCCGCGAGCAGAGAGAGGGGGAGGCGGGCGCGGAGACGGCGGCCGCGCTGACGGGCGGGCCCGCCAGAGCAGAGAGAGCGGGAGGGGGAGGGCGCGCGCGGGATGGGCCTGATGGGCCGAAAGGCCGAGGGGGCAGGGGGAAGCGGGCTTCTTTCCTTTTTCCTTTTAATCTGGAATTGTTTTCTCTTTTCTTTTTATTTTCTCTATTTGAATCAAATTCAAATAAGCCACAAATTCAAATTAGACTTTCTAAGAATTATGCACCAAACAAAAGTGAAATCTAGGGTTCAACATGATGCAACAATTCATACTCCCTTGGAGTTTGAGCTAATAGACTATTGTTGCAAATAAAATAACCACTTTTCTCCTATAGAAATGAGAAAGAGAAGATTGGGGAAGGATGAGAAAAGGGAAGTAACACCTGAATTTGTGAATATGAGCAAAGAAATTTTATACCCCCAAATTCAGGGTGTTACACTAGTCATACATGGTATCAAACATTTTATCAATCCACATCTTTTGCCAGTCACCTCATTTCCACTTATTACTCAATGCAGTACAATGGATCAAGCAGTCTCATTAGCTGCGAGAAGCAGACGATTCGAATCGAGTTTTTATCCTTGCAAGGTAAACCTAAACACACGATATGTAGGGGCACTCCGTCCCCACACATATCAACCATCCCCATCGATTCCCTGGCAACAGATCAGGGCTCACCGCCTTGGCGTACAATGCCTCACTGACCCCGACTGCCGTCGTGCAGTGACCGCACTTGTACCCACCATAACCGGAATGGGAGACCTCGTCTCAGGTCGCGTGAGGGGATATGTCTGCGGGCAGGTTCACTCAGGTACTAGGCTTACCGATTTACCATATTTCTCGGTATGTGTTTAGTACGTTCAAACGCTTGACACAGGTATCCGCACATTAATCCTTATTCCAATTTCATCTCGTAGACCACGCATCCCCATGGATCCGTGTCCACAGACCAACCATCAATATGATATGAAAGTGGGTACAACCAATTCCTGACCTCGCGCGAGTGCTAGAAAAATCACTCGACTTCTACCGAGATCCCTAATTAGCAAAGCAGCTACTCGACCTAGCATACTAGTATCCATCTCAAAAGGAATCCTGAGTTCATGCAACTAGGGTTTCAGTCAACTCCTACACTTAAGTGCACAGTACAAGCCTACAAACATTAAGTGTAGTAAAATAGCATATATAAACGGTTATGCATAAAACCGGGGCTTGCCTTTAATTTTTAACACTTAGATAGTGTTTGCTGGGGGAGGTACTCGCTTGGCGAGCATCCACTGGTTAAGTCCATCCTTCCTTGGGTCATCCACCGACTGCGTCTTGTGGTTGGCACCACATCACTGGCTCGATCATCATCTCTCGGTCCTATATGAGGTGCAAGATGCATATGTATGAATATAATGAAATAGCACAAGATATTTTAAGTACCTACTAGCGAATTAAACATCAAGTAGCGAGACATCCCAAGCAACCACACACATTAGCGTTAGCTAACTACCTATCATCGAGCGCACAACGTTAACACCACTAAAAGACGACAAACATTTCGTATACTTACGCAACACACATACGACCCCATAGGTACAAGCGTTTATTTAATTTGCTACGGCTTTTTATTAGTTCTTCTATTTATCACACAAAAGCATCCAACACAAGTTTAACCGATGACATAGGCATCAATGGCTATGGGAATTCTATGTCACAATCAACTAAAGAAGAAAACATATAAAACAAGACACACATATCATCTCTAGCTTAACCATGACAAGTCTACATTACTTAAGAGCAAACCAAATATTTTTAGCGACAAGGGTGAACTAAACAATCAAAAGCGCACTAGCAGAATTTTTGGACAGCAATACAGCAGTCACTTGTTTCAGTCATAATTTTTCAAATATTAATCCAAAAATATTAAACTAGGACTTTCTGGAAAGCTTAAAAAGTGCTTTACAACTTTGGTATTGTCATCACAACATGATTCAGCACTTAGCAAGGTCAAAACATGCTAATACAACAGCGCTGTCCAGATTTGGACAGATTCAGACTTATGACTTTAAAAATTCATAACTGAAGATTCAGGCATCCAAACAAGGTGATCCTAGACTTTCTGGAAAGGTAATAAAATTTTCTACATATCATTTATAAACATTTCAAGGTGATTCAATGTTTAACTAAGCGTAAACATCACTAAAATACCTTGCTGTCCAGAACTGGACAGATTCAGTCTTTATATTTGAAACATTCATAACTTAAGCTTCAGACCACCAAAAAGAGTGATCCAAGACTTTTTAGAAAGCTCAGAAAAAGCACTACATATCTTTTATAATCACCAAGAAGTGATTCAATGTTTAACTAAGTCAAACAACACAGTTTTCGAAATCTGTTCTGACAGAGGACAGAACACAGCGATCAGTTCGTAAATTTCATAACTCTGAAACCGTCAGGCCTTTAGGTTATGAAATTTTAACACAAGCAAGATCATAAAAGCATCTACAACTTTCTTATAATGACCATGAACAGATTGCAACATTAAATTGAGCAAACAATGCAGTTTCTGAAATCTGTACAGAATTTGGACAGATTCAGTTACTGAATTTGTAAAATACATAACTCCTAAACTATCAGACCTGTGGCTGTCAAATTTTAACACAAGTAAGATAATAGAGTTGTCTACAACTTTCTTGTGAACACCAATAACTGATTTCAACATTAACTTAATCAACCATTGCAATTTCTGAAATCTGTTCAGAAATTCGACAGATTCAGGTGCTGGACTTGTGAAAAGCACAACTCTTAAACGATCAGGTTTTGGGCTGTAAAATTTTAGTACCAGCAAGATAATAAGGTTATCTACAACTCTTCTATACAACTTTTCTACAGAAAACATAATTTAATTCATCAAACAAACAGCACAATGAAAAACAGTGTGTGCAGTCCAAAAACAGCAATAGTTAACTTTCAGCTTCTCTATAATTCCAGAATTAGTCGTGTTCTAGAGACTTAAATTATTCTAACACTTCACCGTTGATTAGAGTTAAATTAGTCAAATTAGGACCATCAAGTTGACTCATAAATTTTATCCAAGTCCATTTTGTGCGCTAGATTTACCATACTCAATTAACCACGCGTTCTCCACGAAAATCAACATCGAAGCGCTTTCACCAATAACTTGCATTTTAACTTAGACCTCCCATGAGCACTACTAAGCTTCATCCACGACCATAATCATGCGCATTCAGCCTTCAAAAAGCAAATCACCGTGACTACGACCTTACCCAAACACATCTATTAATTCGGCTAACTAGCGCAACAACATAGGCCACTATACATCACACCCGTCGGCTAGTCTATTATTATCGAAATCCGAGACACACATGTATATAATAATCACTTAACGCGATCGACTCCTACCTGACATGAGTTGGGTAATGACGTGACTATTTCCCAATTACCATCACAACACCACCTTTCGCCATTTTTGGATGACCGGCACGACACACAGCTATTATAATACATCTCAAGTTCATTCAACCCATTTTAGACATTCGCAACTCTAAATGTGGGTTGGAGCAGATTAATTAGTTTCTCTTCACCCTTTTTCTCAACTCAAATTAGTTAATACACCAGTCACCCAAAATAGCACACTGTTGGGGTCTAACATAGATGCATTTACATATGGCGTAAAACTCCATAAGACTTACATTTTGCTACTAAAGGACCTAAAGCACTTATGTGTATGTCTTAGCGGATTGTTTTTCAATTTAACAAGGACCGACTTGTGAACACTACTTGCCTCCAATAATTATTGGGCTGTGATAACACTCGTATAAGACCTCTAATCGATCAACAAGACATTTATTTATCCGAAGGGGCATGGAATGTGATGATTGACAAAGCGAAGCATCACATTGCCATACAACAAAAATTCATGACAATATCGAGATACTATCCACTAATCGTTTGAAAATTTAAACTTACTTCTCGCCTGCTACTACATCACTCCTTAATCACATAACCATCACGAGCACCCTTCACACGATTATATAATAGCGACCTAAGCGTCATGTCACAATACATACATCTTCTCCCGTTGCGAGTATAACCATATCCCGGCATATACCCGCACACCCCAAATAAATATCTCACGCCACCACTACTATATCACACCACGGCACACACACACCTTCGTGCACTAATTAAATCCTCGCATCCCTTGTATTACCAGACTTACTTATCACATAAAACAAGAACGACACATTTGTTTACCAAAACGTGAGAGCGACCTTGCCACTGCATATAACCAAAACATTTTATACCCACATATAGTCAAACACCAATTGTCGGCGTTTCGAGACCGGGGGGTCCCTAGGCCGACGAGTGAGTGTGCCGCGTGCCCCAGCCCAGATGGGTCGAGCGCGTGGGCGAGCGCGAAGGGGGGAAGAGCGAGGTGGCCGGAGCCGGGTCATGAGGGAGGCGGAGATCCCGCGGCCTTCGTGTTCGTCCCGCGCCCAGGTCGGGTGCGCTTGCAGTAGGGGGTTACAAGCGTCCGCGCGGGTGAGGGGAGCGAGCGGCCCCAAGAGAGCGCCTGCCCCTGCCCTCGTTCCCGCGAGGCCAACCTTCTCTAAGAAGGCCCTGGTCCTTCCTTTTATAGGCGTAAGGAGAGGATCCAGGTGTACAAATGGGGGTGTAGCAAGGTGCTACGTGTCTAGCGGGGGAGAGCTAGTGCCCTAAGTACATGCCAAGGTGGTAGCCGGAGAGATCTTGGCACCCAGCTGGTGTGGCGTCGTGGCCGTCGGAGAAGCAATGGAGCCTGGCGGGGGACAGCTGTCGGAGTGGTTGGGCCCTTGCTGACGTCCCCCTGCTTCCGTAAGGGAGCTGAGAACCGCCGTCGTCATGGGTCCAGCGGGGCGCCATCATTGCCTATCTGGCGGAGCTAGCCAGATGGGACGTCGGTCCTGTTTTCTGCGGCCCGAGTCAGCTCGGGGTAGGGTGATGATGGCGCTTCCTGTCGACGTGGCGGACTCGTGCCCTAGGTCGGGCGATGTGGAGGCTCCTCCGAAGCCGAGGTCGAGTCTGTCCTGCATGGCCGAGGCCGAGCCCGAGCTCCTGGGTCGGGCGAGGCGGAGGTCGTTCGGTAGAGGCCAGGGCGGAGTCCGAGCCCTGGGTCGGGTGAAGCGGAGTTCGTCGTCTTCCAGGGCCTTAGCCCGAGTCCGAGCCCTGGGTCGGGCGGAGCGGAGTTCGCCGTCTTCCGGGGCCTTAGCCCGAGTCCGAGCCCTGGGTCGGGCGGAGCGGAGTTCGCCGTCTTCCGAGGCCTTAGCCCGAGTCCGAGCCCTGGGTCGGGCGGAGCGGAGTTCGCCGTCTTCCGGGGCCTTAGCCCGAGTCCGAGCCCTGGGTCGGGCGGAGCTTCCAATGGCGCTTTTGCCAAGCCTAGCCGCCCGTCAGTCTCACTCTTTGCATCAAATGCCCCAGTGACTTGGTCGGTCGGCGCGGTGATTTAGTCAGGGTTGCTTCTTAACGAAGGCAAGGCCTCGGGCGAGCCGGAGATGCGTCTGCCGTAAAAGGGGGCCCTCGGGCGAGACGGAAACACCTCAGGGTCGGCTGCCCTTGCCCGAGGCTAGGCTCGGCGTGGCTGTGATCGAGTCGCTCGTATGGACTGATCCCTGACTTAATCAAACCCATCAGGCCCTCTGCAGCTTTATGCTGATGGGGGTTACCAGCTGAGAATTAGGCGTCTTGAGGGTACCCCTAATTATGGTCCCCCGACAGTAGACCCCCGAGCCTCGCAGGAGTGTTAGCACTCGCTTGGAGGCTTTCGTCGCACTTTTTGCAAGGGGACCAGCCTTTCTCGTTGCACTATTGTTCCGGTGGGTGCGCGCGAGCGCACCGCCGGTGTAGCCCCCGAGGCCTCGGAGGAGTGGTTTCACTCCTTCGAGGTCTTAATGCTTGCGTAATGCTTTGGCTGGTCTGGCGGTTCCCTCATGCGAACAGGCCGTCAGCCCGGGTGCACTGTCGGGGCCCAAGTTCTCGGGCTGGTATGTTGACGCTGTCAACGGTTCGGCCGGAGCCGGGTTTGCGAGAGCAGCCCCCGAGCCTCCGCACAGGGCGAGAGGACGATCATGGACAGGACTCGGCTTTTTTACATACGCCCCTACGTCGCCTTTCACAGGAGGAGGGGGGAGAGCGCCATGTTCCCCTCGATGGGCACCAGAACATGGTGTCTCCGGTGAGCTGCAATCGGGTAATCCGAGTGAGTCCATGCCCCGTTTCGTTGGGGGGTCCGGCTAGGGGCCCGGAGGCACGCCCAAAGGTACCATGCGGGTGACCTGCCGGACTGGTCCCCTGGCGACGGGGTCTGAGGGCTCGATGCCTCCCTCCGATGGGATTCGTTACAGGATCGTTCCCGCTGGTCCGGAAATGTCCTAGGGTACCTCGGGAGCGCAGCCCGAGCCTTGGTTATGTATCGAAACATACCCCTGGTCATCCCTCGCTCGGTGTCTGAGGCGACTGTGAACCCTTCGGGGGGCCAGCCTTCGAAACCCTGATCAGTAATGGGCGCGGAGCCCGAGTAGCCTGAGGCGGTCGGTGGAACCTTTCGGGGGGCCGACCTTTCGAACCTCTGACCAGTAGTGGGTGTCGGGCCCACGTCGATCTGAGGCGGCTGTTGAAACCCTTCGGGGGGCCAGCCTTCGAACCCCTGATCAGTAAGGAGGCTCGGAGCCTAGTTCCTTCACGGGGAAGGATCCCTTTGGGGGGATTTCCCTTTCCCGGTCCCTGTTGCAAGAGATAGAGAAAGAGAAAAAAGGGAAAAAGGACACGAAATTGAACGACGTGGCGTACCTTTTTTTGGTGTGGTCGTGAAGGCGAAACGTCGCCAGCTGCTCCTGCCAGAAGCGCTGCCCGTCGAGCCGCGGAGTTAATGCGCCGGGGCGAGTAGTTGGCGAGGCTGTCGTTGCGCGTGTGCGCGAGCCCGTTCGAGGAACGGCTGTTTTGCTTTGCGTTTTTTGGACCCCGCGTCCGGTTCGGGCGGTACGTTGGAACCCGTCTTCACCTTGGTCTTTATATACCCCGGAGAGGGTCCGGTGACGGTTCTCGACTCCGCTTCTTGTCTCCCTCTTAGGTTTTTTTGCAGTATGAGAGATCTAGCCAGGGAAAAGAAAACCGCCCTCAGCCCTGTCCTTCGCGCCGCCACCCCTTTCTGCTTCGGCGATGGCTGACCGGGTGACCGTCCTCCCGCCGCGCGACCCGTGGCCCTTCTCCACGGTGACGGCCGGGTGATCTGGAGGACCTCGTCGGCGAGGGTTTGCTCCGCCCTCTCACCGATGAGCAGCGGCCGGAATGGATTCCCTCCCGCGGGCGGAAGTCACTCCATACCCTCCGCCGGGGTATGTCGTGAGCTTCAATCTCCTTCCATGAGCGGGGATTTGGTGTGCCGACGAGCCGCTTCATGTGGGCCATCCTGTTCCATTACGGGGTGGAGTTGCACAACCTCACCCCAACTCCATCTCGCAGGCCGCTATCTTCGTAGCGGTGTGCGAGGGGTATTTGGGGATCGCCCCCCATGGGAATTTGTGGACCCATCTCTTCTTCGCCCGAGCTTTTTGCCTCGTCGACGGGGGAGAGGAAGGTCCGCGCAGCGGTGCGGGCCGGCGGCTGCACCCTTTTGTTGAGGCAGTCGCGGTCGTCGCAGTATATCCCTGCCGTCCTCGCATCCTCAAACAAGGGTTGGCAAGCGCCGGTGGTTCTACCTCCGGAATGACGAAGAGTTGCTCCCCGCCGTTCTCTCAGCGGGTGTCACCGCCGCTCCCGACGCCTGGCGCCACGGGACTCCACCGAGAGGCAGAAGAACCTCAAACCTCTTCTCCAAGGCCCTGAAGGCGTTGCGGGAGGGAGGACTCACCGCCGCGGGAGTGGTTGACGCCATCCACCATCGGAGGGTGCTCCCCCTGGCGGAGCGGCGGCTGTCGCTTTGGGAGATGACCCTGGAGGCCGACTGGAGGGGTCACGGATGTCCCCTGATTCTCTTCCCCATGACGCCCTCCAATGGCGGAGTGTCAGCCGCGATGGGTAAGCCAGACCCCCACGCCTTCTCCCAGACTCGAATGCGCCCCGACCAGGGGTGCGTCACTCTGGTGAGTGTTCGCATTCTTCCTTCCTCATATACCGGGTTGCTCCTGGTTCTCACGATTGGGTTTCTTTCCCCCTCCCCCCTTTTTAGAGGCTGGGGGCGGCACAAACCCTCCTTGCCGCGGTCCCGAGGACGCGGTGGGTCGGGCAGCGCGGCGGGTCGCCGCGGAGGAGGAGAAGAAGAAAAAGGATGCGGAGAAGGCCCGGGCCCGCAAGCGGAGGCGGGCTCGGGACGACCCTGGAGAAACGCCGTCGCCAGCAGGAGAGAGGAAGGACTCCCCAGGGAGCTGTCGCCGGAAACATCCGATGACGACGACGACGATGGTGAAGAGGAGAGGACGACAGGTCGCCCGTCTCGGCATCAGCCCCAGCTTGGGGGTGTGGCCGGGAGCTGTCGAGTCAGCCCCCCGAGCGGGCCGATGTCGTCGGTTTCCTGGAGCCGAGACGCCGGATCCCCGACCTGAGGCGGCGGGGGCAAACCCGAGAGGGTACTTGACCCCTCGGCTGGAGGATGCTGACGCGACTCCAGGGAGCCGGGCCGAGGGGTCCGTCCCTCGAGAGCCGTCCCCCGCGCCGGCAGCGCGGGGGAGCGGTTCTCAAGGTTGCCATGGCGGCGCCTGGGCAGTCCGCCTCCCGGGCGTCAGGGGCGCCCAAGGCGAGGGCGGTGCCGGGGCTGTCGGCGAGCGGACCTCGGCGGTGGGTTCCAGGGAGCGGGAGCCAAGAGACCTCCCCCCAGGCACAGTGGATCATGGCCCGGAGTCGGGTAAGTACCTTTGGAATGTCTCCGTCCCGGCGCTTCATTCATACGTATTGGCCGTGATTTTCCCTTTCTTCTTTTTTCCAGCAAGCGGAGCCATGGCCCTACCGACCTGGCGCCCCGGAAGGCCCTTAAGACGGCGTCGGTTCCAGGCGGCTGGCGCCATCCCGGGCCCCGCCGCTCAGCCGACCCTTTCGCAGGGCGCTTCGCCGCATGGGGCTCAGGCGTCGCATGTCCCGGGGGGAGCAGGTCCCCAAGGCGGGCTCTATCTGCCGAGGCGGCCATCGTGATCGGGGAGGCGGCCGGCGCCGACGCGGTCCCGAGCCCGCCTGCCGTGTCGGCCATGCCGGCGCCTGCCGCCACCGCAGTTGGCACCGTCCCATTCGGAGAGCATATGGTTGCTGCCGGCGTTGAGACGGCCGCAGCGTCGGCGCCACGGGCCTCGGAAGAGGTGGGCGTGGACGCGCAGTTTCATCCAGGCGGGCCGGCAGCCTTGTCGCTGTGCGGCGGAGCCCCGAGGCCCGGGGCCAGTTGCTCCGATTCCGGACCCGCGAGGCTTTGGACCCTATCTTCGTTCTTGACGACGAACAGGAGGACCAGTCCTGGGAACGAGCTCCGCAAGCGTGCGGAAGCAACGGTGGGGTCGCTCCGATCGTCGCTGGAGGTTCTCTGCGGGGACGTCCCCAAAATCCTCCAGGTTAACGGTTTCAGGCATACCTTCTCCCTTCTGCGAGCGAGGCGTTCGTCGTGATGCCTTGTTTTTCCTTTCCAGGATCTGACGGACCGGAGCGCCGCCAAGTCGTCGTTCATCCGCCGCAAGGCACCACGTCTGGGGCTCGCTGCGGTCCCTGAGGACTTCGCTCGCCGGGGCTACGCGCGCCTTTCTCAGCAGGACGCTAAGATAGCGGACCTCCAGTTGCTCTGCGCTGACCTGAGGGCCGAGGCGGCGGCGGCGCGCACGGAGGCGCTACGGCAAGCCGGTCGGAGCTCGTCCAGGTTGCCGAGGAGCGGGACCAATCTCGGGCCAAGCTGCCGAAGGCCGAAAGCCGGGGCCAAGACCCTCGCGGCCGATCTGGCCGCAGCCCAAGTCGCGGCCTCGGAGCAGCGCGTCCGAGCCGGAGGTATGCCTCGACCGTCCTCGGTTCTCGTTCTTGTCCGTTTCTTCCGCTTGTGTTTGAGGTCTTTCTTCTGGTTGTTCGCAGAGCTCGAGTCTGCCCTTGACGAGTCTGCCAAAGCGCTCGCCGAGGCGCTCGCTGGGGCTGCTGAGCAGAGGGAGGCTGATCTCGCGGCCATGTCCGAGGCCGTCTCGGGTGTCTATCGGACCCTTGGTCCCGGCGACGTCCCTTCAGGATGCTCCCCCCAAGCCGTCTCCAAGCCCTAGGTGATTACGCGCGCGGTAAAGTCCGCGGGGCGCTACACCACGGCGTCAGGCGGGCCTTCGCCGTGCTCGCTTCCCATTACGTCGTGGACCTGGAGCGGGTCAGTGAGGGGTATTGCCTTCCTGACGAAGACGAGGCCGCCCTGGCAGAAGTTCAGCGGCTCGACGCGGTCGCTGCGGGTCCGAGCGCGGCGCTGGCGACCATCTTCGAGGCGGAGATTCTTCCTCCTGTGCCGCCGCCGGAAGCGGAGGTGGACCTTACCGACGGCGGGGGTGGAACTGAGGGCGCGGCGCCTTCCCAAGGCGACGCCTGACTTTTGTTGGCGCAATTTCTGTTGGATGTGCGCTTTGCCGCGGCCGCCGGGGCCTGGACACTTTACTTTTCTTGCGTGAAGTCATACTCTTTTCTGTTTCAATTTGCGCGCCCGGCCCGACTTGTCAACAACAGGGTGATTTCCCGAGCTGGGTCCTTTTTCGTGGCAGGCGATGAGTGAGGTGTCCCTAGCCCGGAGGCATAGGTGTTCCTCGGCTCAGTCGGTCTCGCCACTTATTTGTACCCAAGTTCGCTCCTCGGGACCCTGCTTCTGACGCATCCGGGAGAACGCAAAAACCCCTTCTTGATCGAAAAAAGAATTTTTTTGACGCGGAAAGGTGCATCCAAACTCGACGAGAGGGGTTCCCCCTTTTTAGCCCCCGAGGAAGGGTCGGGCTCCGCCGGGGCGAGGCCGACTCTTCCTTGATGACTGATTCTCGTGTGTGAGTGGGGAAGGGCGCAGCCCCCGGGCGTCGTCCGTGCAGAGGCCGTTTGACGAGTCGGGCTCCTGCCCGAATATCCGGCGAGTGCTCGGTGACATCCCTCGGTATGCCAGGCATGTCCGAGGGACCCCACGCAAAAATGTCGGCGTTTGAGCGGGGAAAGTCGACGAGTACTGCTTCCTATTTGGGGTCGAGCCCGGAACTGATCCGGATCTGCTTGGAGGTGTCGCCACTGGGGTCGAGAGGGACGGCCTTAACCGTCTCCGCCGGCTCGAAGTTGCCGGCGTGTCGCTTCACGTCCGGCACCTCTCGGGAGAGGCTTTCCAGGTCGGCGATGAGGGCCTCGGACTCGGCGAGGGCCTCAGCGTACTCCACGCACTCCACATCGCATTCGAACGCGTGTTTGTACGTGGGACCGACGGTGATGACCCCATTGGGGCCCGGCATCTTGAGCTTCAGGTAGGTGTAGTTGGGGATGGCCATGAACTTCGCGTAGCATGGCCTTCCCAACACTGCGTGGTAGGTTCCTCGGAACCCGACCACCTCGAACGTCAAAGTCTCCCTTCGGAAGTTGGAGGGTGTTCCGAAGCAGACAGGAAGGTCGAGCTGTCCGAGGGGCTGGACGCGCTTCCCAGGAATGATCCCGTGGAAGGGCGCAGCGCCTGCTCGGACGGATGACAGATCGACGCGCAGGAGCCTGAGGGTCTCGGCGTAGATGATATTGAGGCAGCTGCCCCCATCCATCAGGACCTTGGTGAGCCTGACGTCGCCGATGACGGGATCGACGACGAGCGGGTACTTCCCCGGCTCGGCACGTGGTCGGGGTGGTCATCCTGGTCGAAGGTGATGGGCTTGTCGGACCAGTCTAGGTAGACTGGCGCCGCCACCTTCACCGAGCAGACCTCCCGACGCTCTTGCTTACGATGCCGAGCCGAGGCATTCGCCGCATGCCCTCCGTAGATCATGAAGCAGTCGCGGACCTCGGGGAACTCTCCTGCTTGGTGATGTTCCTTTTTGTCGTCGTCGCGGGCCCTGCCACCCTCTGCGGGTGGCCCGGCCCGGTGGAAGTGGCGCCGTAGCATGACGCACTCCTCGAGCGTGTGCTTGACGGGCCCCTGATAATAAGGGCACGTCTCCTTGAGTGCCTTGTCGAAGAGGTTGGCGCCTCCGGGGGGCTTCCGAGGGTTCTTGTATTCGGCGGCGGCGACAAGGTCCGTGCTGGCGGCGTCGCGTTTCGCTTGCGACTTCCTCCTGCCTTTCTTCTTGGCGCCGAGCGGAGCAGACGCCTCGGGAGCATCTTCCGACGGGCGGCCCTGGGGCTGCTTGTCCTTTCGGAAGATGGCCTCGACCGCCTCCTGACCAGAGGCGAACTTGGTGGCGATGTCCATCAGCTCGCTCGCCCTGGTGGGGTCTTGCGACCCAACTTGCTCACCAGGTCACGGCAGGTGGTGCCGGCAAGGAAAGCACCGATGACATCGGAGTCGGTGATGTTGGGCAGCTCGGTGCGCTGCTTCGAGAATCGCCGGATGTAGTCCCGAAGAGACTCTCCCGGCTGTTGCCGGCAGCTTCGGAGGTCCCAGGAATTCCCGGGGCGCACGTACGTGCCCTGGAAGTTGCCGGCGAAAGCCTGGACCAGATCCTCCCAGTTGGAAATCTGCCCCGGAGGTAGGTGCTCCAACCAAGCGCGAGCAGTGTCGGAGAGGAACAGGGGGAGGTTGCGGATGATGAGGTTGTCATCGTCCGTTCCACCCAGTTGACAGGCCAGGCGGTAGTCCGCGAGCCACAATTCCGGTCTCGTTTCCCCCGAGTACTTTGTGATAGTAGTCGGGGGTCGGAATCGGGTCGGAAACGGCGCCCGCCGAATGGCCCGGCTGAAGACCTGCGGACCGGGTGGTTCGGGCGAGGGACTCCGATCCTCCCCGCTGTCGTAGCGTCCCCCACGCTTGGGGTGATAACCTCGGCGCACCCTTTCGTCGAGGCGGGCCCGACGGTCGCGATGAGGGTGCTCGTCGCCGAGGTGGCCCGGGGCCGCAGGCGCGGTGTTGCGCGTGCGCCCGGTGTAGACCGAGGCTTCCCGCATGAGTCGGGAAGTCGCGGCACGAGGTTCCGAGGGGTACCCCTGCCTTCGGGAGGCAGAGCTCTCGACCCGCCGGGCCACAGCGCCTTCCAGGAGATGCTTGAGCTCTCCCTGGATTCGCCGACCCTCGGTGGTTGATGACTCCGGCATTGCGCGGAGGAGCATCGCTGCGGCTGCCAGGTCCTGACCGGTTCCGCCGGATGCGGGTGGCGGTCTGCCCCTGGCATCGTTGGCGATGCGGTGCTGGAGACCCTGGGGCAGGTGACGTATTTCTCCGGCCGGGGGCTGGCCTGCCCATACCTGCCCGACGTCCCGGCGGATTGCCTCGAGCGCTCCTGCTCCCTCATCGAGCCCGGCCTGCGCCCCGTGGACTTGCTCGAGCTGTGGGTCGTGACCCCCCGCCGGAACGGGGACCACAGCTAGCTCCCGCGGGATGTCGGCGCGAGGCGCTGGCCTAGGGAGATCACCATCCTCCGGCATGCCGAGACAGCTGCCTCCGGAGGGATCCCCTAGCTCGATGTGGAAACATTCGCGGCTCGGGCCGCAGTCCTTGTCGTCAAGGCTGCGGCTGCCGTCGGAACAGTTGGAGAGGCAGTAGTTGCATGCGGTCATGAAGTCCCGCATGGCACTGGGGTTGCCAGATCCAGAGAAATCCCAGCAGGTGCTGGGGTCGTCATCTTCCTCGGACCCAGAGGGTCCGTAGGTCGAGACGCCCGTTAGTCGGTCCCAAGGCGACCGCACACGAAACCCGAAAGGGGTTGCACTCGCCTCAACGTGAGCGCCCACCAGAGCGAGGTCACTAGGCGGGTTGAGGTCGAGTTGAAACGACAAAGGATGGGAATCAGCCGGTACCTTTTGGTCGACGAGGAGCGACGAAGTCACATCGGGGGCTGATCGCCGTCGTCCTGGGTGCGAGGGCGACGTCCTGCAGGCCCTCCGTGAGCGCGCTGGCGTCGTCCACTTGCTCGGGGTCGGCGTGTCGCGGGGGGACGGCGCTCGCCTTCGCCTCAAACGCGAGGGTGATGCCCGACGCGTCCTCCGTTGGGGCGCTGGGGATGTCGATTTGCTCGACAGCCGTTTGAGCGCAGCCTCCCGCTTGGCCCTGGTTGCCCCGCCTCCTCCTCCGATGGCGAGGGAGAGGATGGGGCGAGCTCGAAAGTTGTCCTTCCCCCACGCGGGAAAGACGTCGTCGATTCCGCCGCCGCCGGGCGGGTTGTCCGCCACCATTGTCGCTGTCGCGCGGCGGTGGAAGAGATCATGTCGTAGCTGCCGTCGAAAGACATGAACTTGAGGCTCCCGAAACGGAGCACCGTCCCGGGTTGAAGAGGTCGTTGGAGACTGCCCATCTGGAGCTTGACGGGAAACTGCTCGTCAACACGCAGCAGGCCCCTACCTGGCGCGCCAACTGTCGGCGTTTCGAGACCGGGGGGTCCCTAGGCCGACGAGTGAGTGTGCCGCGTGCCCCAGCCCAGATGGGTCGAGCGCGTGGGCGAGCGCGAAGGGGGGAAGAGCGAGGTGGCCGGAGCCGGGTCATGAGGGAGGCGGAGATCCCGCGGCCTTCGTGTTCGTCCCGCGCCAGGTCGGGTGCGCTTGCAGTAGGGGGTTACAAGCGTCGCGCGGGTGAGGGGAGCGAGCGGCCCCAAGAGAGCGCCTGCCCCTGCCCTCGTTCCCGCGAGGCCAACCTTCTCTAAGAAGGCCCTGGTCCTTCCTTTTATAGGCGTAAGGAGAGGATCCAGGTGTACAAATGGGGGTGTAGCAAGGTGCTACGTGTCTAGCGGGGGAGAGCTAGTGCCCTAAGTACATGCCAAGGTGGCAGCCGGAGAGATCTTGGCACCCAGCTGGTGTGGCGTCGTGGCCGTCGGAGAAGCAATGGAGCCTGGGGGGGACAGCTGTCGGAGTGGTTGGGCCCTTGCTGACGTCCCCCTGCTTCCGTAAGGGAGCTGAGAACCGTCGTCGTGATGGGTCCAGCGGGGCGCCATCATTGCCTATCTGGCGGAGCTAGCCAGATGGGACGTCGGTCCTGTTTTCTGCGGCCCGAGTCGGCTCGGGGTAGGGTGATGATGGCGCTTCCTGTCGACGTGGCGGACTCGTGCCCTAAGTCGGGCGACGTGGAGGCTCCTCCGAAGCCGAGGTCGAGTCTGTCCTGCATGGCCGAGGCCGAGCCCGAGCTCCTGGGTCGGGCGAGGCGGAGGTCGTTCGGCAGAGGCCAGGGCGGAGTCCGAGCCCTGGGTCGGGCGAAGCGGAGTTCATCGTCTTCCGGGGCCTTAGCCCGAGTCCGAGCCCTGGGTCGGGCGGAGCGGAGTTCGCCGTCTTCGGGGCCTTAGCCGAGTCCGAGCCCTGGGTCGGGCGGAGCGGAGTTCGCCGTCTTCCCGGGCCTTAGCCCGAGTCCGAGCCCTGGGTCGGGCGGAGCGGAGTTCACCGTCTTCCGGGGCCTTAGCCCGAGTCCGAGCCCTGGGTCGGGCGGAGCTTCCTATGGCGCTTTTGGCCAAGCCTGGCCGCCCGTCAGTCTCACTCTTTGCGTCAAATGCCCCAGTGACTTGGTCGGTCGGCGCGGTGATTTAGTCAGGGTTGCTTCTTAACGAAGGCAAGGCCTCGGGCGAGCCGGAGATGCGTCTGCCGTAAAAAAGGGGGCCTCGGGCGACGGAAACACCTCAGGGTCGGCTGCCCTTGCCCGAGGCTAGGCTTGGGCGTGGCGTGATCGAGTCGCTCGTATGGACTGATCCCTGACTTAATCAAACCCATCAGGCCTCTGCAGCTTTATGCTGATGGGGGTTACCAGCTGAGAATTAGGCGTCTTGAGAGTACCCCTAATTATGGTCCCCGACACCAATGTACATCACATCGACTAAAATATAATTGTACAACTACAAATCGCACATTCGCACACATCAACACATCGCATATATTCCTATCGAAATATAAAAACATTCGAGTTCTTCTCTACTTCTTTTTCTTCTTCATACGCGTCCATTCATACAAATATATTTTCACACACATATAAACACGAGGCACATCATCAACCGAGTACGTAAATAAAACAAATCGTGAATCACTCAAGGCGAACAACCTGGCCGAAATCTGATTGGAGTTGCGCATGCATGTCATCAGTTTGGGCTCTTTGCCGACGAGCGATGCGCGTGGCGTGACGTCGACAAGGGGCTGCGAGCATGGCACAGTTTATTACACGATTTATAGGTGCAGTCATTTAATCGAACACGGCAAGCGCAGGGCGGCTAGTAGCTCACCGAGGTTGATGTTCGCTGCACAGGTTGACGACTAGCGGAGCTCGGCGCCGACGTGCTGGGAAACGATGGCATCCGGGGCCGCGCAAATCGATGGGGATTGCTGCATTTTGGAGCAGGGAGCAGGGAAACAGGGAGCTCGGCTGGGGGATTTTCCGGGCGCCCTGGCTGGGAGCAGGGAGGAGCAAGACGTCGGCTGCTGCTGCTCAAGGGAGATTCGAGCAGGGGAGAGGAAGGGAGAGGGGCGCTGCCTCCATGGGGAAGAAGGGGGCGACCATAGGGCACCATGGGAAAAGGGAGATGGAGCAGGCCATCTGCTCGAGCTCGGACCTTGAGAAAATGTCCTGCGCGTTATGGAGCCATGGGAGGGGTCGCTGGGCAGAGAATGGGGACCCACGCCCATGGAGAGCAGGAGGCGAGGGTGCCATGGGAGGGGCGAGCTGGGCGCTGGCCGGGAGGTGCGACGCCCGGGAGGAGAGGAGGCGCCATGGGAGGAAGAAGCTCCCTGCACGCTCCTGCTGCCGTGAGCCAGGAGGAAGAAGGCAGGGAAAAATGGCTTGTGGCGGCTAGGAAAAGAATAGGGGTGGGAGTGAAAGATTTACAAGTGAGCACCCCTATTTATAGAAGTAGCCCTAGGGTTAGGGTTCCCAAGTGGGCCAAATGGGCTGGGTTTTAAATGGGCTTAGCCCAAAACGTGTAATTCGGGCTGCGCTAAATATTTTCCGGCAAAAATCTTGTGCGGATTTCGTCGGTACGCAAAACAGAGTGAACGAGAGTTCGGACGATCGGGCGAATGAGCGATTAATTTCAGCCGAGAGTCTGATTTGAACTTTGCTCGGAAATAATTTCCCTATGCGTGATTCGAAAATAAAATGCCTCGGGATACGACCAGCTTCGGATTTTTAGCCGGAGAAATCGAATCGTGACAATTTCAACTCGCTGTGGATACGGGGTTTTGAATTTGGCTCGGACAGGAGATATTTGGCCGAGTCTGATAAAACTGATTTGATGACGACATATTGAGCATTCCGTTTGATAGTACGGAGTCGGATTAAAATAGCCAGACATGATCGGGGTCCGAGGAATTAGACTCGAGCTCAAATCAGATGATAGTCGTCGAGAGTTTGATTTAAAGAGCTTCCGATGAGATTTAAAATTCGATAATGATCTTCGAGTCTGCATGAGTTCCGAGAATTAAAAGTTTTAACACGCTCCAAAATTGGCTGTTTCTCGCGATCGATTAACTCTGAATTCGGTGAACCTCCGAGAGAAAGCCTGATAAACAGAGATAGGCACGATCGAGAAATAGGAATTTTCACTGAGCATCCGAGATTAGGATTAATCTCCCGACGTAACACGAAACTGACACATGGGATGTCACAGCCTTCCCCCCTTAAACAGAATCTCGTCCCGAGATTCGAATGAGGGCCTTCAAGGGTGGAGAAGCATGTAACTCCCAGGCTGGAGATAGATGCAAATTTATGAGATGTCATCAGATGGATATGGAAGATAGATTTGGACAGAATATCACGACATATCGAGACAAAATGCAGCGATCACTTGGAGAGAATGTTCACAAGATACAGCACATCAGTATAGTCCCGTAATGGATCACGACTATTAACCGCGATACCAGCGCGTGCCGAGTAGCTCAACCATGTGTGCACCATAGTAGGCTCTCGGTTTCGTCACGGCACCATCGGTCGTTAGTCATAACACCATTACCAAACGTAACCAATGAGAATTCCACATAGCATAAATAGATGGAGCCCATGAGAGTATGGCTCAGAAAATGTGATCAGAGTTGAAGCAGAGATTGCTGGCAAAAAGAGCATCACATGAGAATTTTCATTTAACTGAAAGAACCATTTATGATCAGCATGGAGATTATCAGATCAGATATTAGCACGAGATTTGATATGAGGATGAACCGACCATGACATCAAATAGATTGTTGAGCTGTTAGAGACATGAGAGAAACTAAGGTCAACAACATAATCCATTGAACCAAATGGATCCACTGCTTAGAGATAAAATTGATAAAACAACGTCATGATCCCCAGAGAAGGGGGTAGGAGAATGATCAGAAATGAGGGATTTAGGCGAGATCAACATCCGATACTTGAGAACAGGTTATAGCAGATAACCAGATAATGGGGCAGGATCATTAAGGATCCAGGGATTCGGATGATAAAGCCACAACATGATTCACAAGGGAAGAGATCACCAGATCCATGCGAAAGGAGAGGTAGGCAACAGGATCGACTAGGATGATCAATAGAAGTTTCGGGACAAGGATTTATGGAAGGAAACTTGGCTTGGTCATGGTTTGCGCAACTAGACACCAAACGATGTGGGGTCTACAAGTTTCGGTTTGGCTAGCGGTTAAGCTATGGGGTCTACAAGTTGTGCAGATGTAATTTCATGGGTAAAACACACAAAGGTTAGAAACACTAGCACAAGCAAGATTTTTTTAAGAGGTTTCACTTGCTAACCACTAGGCTGGTTAGAGTGGGGGGTCTTTTATAGGCAAAACAGGCAACAATTTTTATTGGTTAGAGGCAAAATGTATTAAATAGTTACTGTACCTCCTAGACAGCATGGCAAGGAGAACACATAACACAACCTAATCAAGACTATCATAACAACACGGACAAGGCACTTCTTACCGCTCCTAACATAGCAGTACATCACATTATTCACAAGTTATTATTACTGGAATGAAGGTGAGAGAAGCATGTTGGTGCACAAGAGACAATGATGCGACAATCATGATGTATGCTCATTCTAGTCGTCTTCTCAGACCAAACTAATTTTTCGGGTGCTTATACAGCATCCTTATTAATAGTAGTAGTAGCCTTTATGGCCTAAATAACTAGCCACCTAGCTACCCATCTATTCCTAGGGCTTCACGTCCTAGGTCTATCCTTATCGTCCTGACTTCTATCCAACTTGGTTTCTATGCAAGTTTTACTTTTGAAAAGGTTGGTAATCATGACTTACTGACTTCTCTGTAATGGTATTCGCTCCGATACCAGCTGTGGCGGAACCGCCCGAATTATTCCAGCTTAAGTGCCCAAGTCGCACCCTTAAGGGCAGCAACACACTTAAACAGGAATAACCCGTCAGTCCCTCGGATCTAGTCCGATAAAGCCACTTATCCAGGATCGAATACCACTAACTCACACGAAGGTGAGGCACAGAGAAATACAATAAAACATAATACCACAGATTTAATAAATATCATTAGTGATCACATTATCGGAGTTTCAGAAATAATAACCATAAATTTAATGCAGCGGAAATAACTAACGGAAAAAAACCGAGTAACATGGCGAAGCCTGGCCACGCTACTCCTCCTGGTCCTCTCCTGCGGAAGCAGTAACCCACTCGACCATCTATCCCGGTGGCAGGGATGGAGGCCAAGTCACACCAGCAACAAATCATCCTAAGGAGTACCTGCAAAAATTGTGCCACAAGCAAGGCTGAGTATACTAATACTCAGCTAGACTTACCCGGTGTGAGGAGTCTACTCCTCTACCTCTAGACATGCAGCTGTTTGGCTGTGGGGTTTGGTTGCCAAAAGCACTAGCTGAGTCTAAAAATCAAGTTTTAGCTTTTCAAGCTTTAGTATGATCCTTTTAACTAGATGTGTACCTAGCTAGTCATACATGGTATCAAACATTTTATCAATCCACATCTTTTGCCAGTCACCTCATTTCCACTTATTACTCAATGCAGTACAATGGATCAAGCAGTCTCATTAGCTGCGAGAAGCAGACGATTCGAATCGAGTTTTTATCCTTGCAAGGTAAACCTAAACACGATATGTAGGGGCACTCCGTCCCCACACATATCAACCGTCCCCATCGATTCCCTGGCAACAGATCAGGGCTCACCGCCTTGGCGTACAATGCCTCACTGACCCCGACTGCCGTCGTGCAGTGACCGCACTTGTACCCACCATAACCGGAATGGGAGACCTCGTCTCAGGTCGCGTGAGGGGATATGTCTGCGGGCAGGTTCACTCAGGTACTAGGCTTACCGATTTACCATATTTCTCGGTATGTGTTTAGTACGTTCAAACGCTTGACACAGGTATCCGCACATTAATCCTTATTCCAATTTCATCTCG